>OY998154.1:5792339-6293087 GCA_963921925.1 Sphagnum tenellum
CAAGTGGACAAAATTGTGAGTTTCGATAAAGGTTGCTGCTTGGTGTTGTTTGGTTAGGATAGGAAGCTCAGCTGCCTTACATACAAAGTAGATCTAGAGCATGGAGGGGCTAATTTCCTTCAAAATTACTCTGCACTAGACATGTGATTTTGTAGTCTGTTCTGTTGCAAAATCTGAGTAAATCAGAATTCAGTTGAATACGATGATGCACCTGGATCGAGGATGATGTCCAACATAACATAATAAGATGTCATGATATAATTTAGTTCATTGGGTTGTGACAACCCTAAACTTAACGCCAAACAATTTATTTAATTTTCAGGAGCGAGCACTTTATTTGAACGAATGTTACACATCACACCCATGATCAAACACATTTATAATGGTGTTAAAGTTGAGTTTTTTTCGAGATTGTTAACAAGGGTGAAAACACATTAGAGTTCTTCAAAATTGTACTCATAAATCATAATTTTTCACATTTTAAATTTTGATAAGATGTGTCCACCAAACTTATTGCAATATTTTATCACAACAGTGTGAACTTTAGATAAGTTAAAGCAATTTGAAACTTGATTCAATAATTTAAAAAATCGTATAATATAATATATTAAACAATCATAATTTTAGATTCTATGATATTATTATTATTATTTTAGGTATGATAAAATAGAACTAAAGGTTTTTAAAAATTAAAGTTATGTTGTGACAATTTTGGTACACATTAAATAACTTAGACCCATATAAATTAAAAAATATATATTTAGAATGAACCACCTCTATTGTCTTTTTATTTAGAACATTTTTTGTGCTGCGGATTGAATCAAGAATCTTGATTTGATCAATGAAAGGTGTTTTGACAATTTGATCATGAGCTCATTTATGAACTATTTACTATTTGATGGGGTTTTTTTTAATAGTAAGTGTAGGTTTCTTATAAGGTGTTTTTACTTCTTAAGTCCTTTTACTTTCCCCTTCCTTGACAAGGGTACTAATACAAAATGTGAATGCAATTCATTAGATCAATGAATTCATTGTCTCTCAACAAAGTCGCATTTACTATGACCACTAAACCAATGTATTCACTCTTTTCCCAATAAGTCCCCTTTAGTAACGACAAGTGAAATCATTTATGGTCCAGGGACACCTTTTATTGTGGTGAAGGTAACTTAAGGAAGTGGACGAGTACCCAAAGTAAAAGGATAAAGCGCTTCGTGGCTACTGGGATTGGTACATGCATGAGAAAGGGTAAGCACATGGCCCACCACAGTGACTACATGACATCCATCTTGCATCCAGGTCCTTTAGTGGGTCCTGCTGGTTCACTCTCATCGTCCACGAAACGTGCATCTCGCAGCAGGCTTGGACTTGACATGTCCAAGAGACAAACGGTTTTCCTGGACGCAAGCAACGCGCCGCCGTTGCCAGACTACGCTCGTGCTGAAGTTTGTCTCGACGCTCAGCAAATCAAAAGAGAACGACTTTCACAAATGTTCTAGAGAGATCGCTAGAAAACCATTAACGTTGAAAACTGAGGATTTATCTACTTGCAATGTACTTGCAGATCATGTGACATCGACACTAGAGTCAAGTACCCATGTGTCACCATGTGTATTTGAAAGCTTCCATGATCTAGAGGTTGACCCGATAAGCACATCTTTCAATTAGGCTGCTGATCGCAGACTAATTGCAGGAAGCCAGATCATAAAATAAAACTTGCCCTCTTTCATCTGTTCCAAGAATTCGAAACATGATTCGTTCTCCATAATCTGAACGCACATACACCTCTCCAAATAGAAAACGACTGTCCGTTCAGCAGCACGAAACAAGGCCCTAGATGTGAGTGCTTTTCCATTAGTCTGCCGTGATCACAGCACCCAACAGTATCGTCACCGATTACAAAGAAGTTGCACCTCGCCACAATTAGCCCTTAGCTAGCTACGTCATGCCGTACGTAAGCTTGGTAACTGTTCGCGGGGCGTGGCAGATTGGAGTACTCATGGCGTGCGTTGCCGTCTGGACCTGCATATCCATTACAGCTGCAAAGGCGTTGTAAGGAGTTTCGGAGATTTCTCCACTTCTACCTTTTGGTGACTTATACGAATGGCTAGCTGTCCACTCTTTTCTTGATTCTCAGATCTGCAGTACTAGTCCCTCCAGTCTCAGCTACCTCTCAGTTTCGAGCTCTTCTTCTAGTGTTACTCCAGAGAGCTCTTGCAATTCAGACAATCAGTCTCTGTGATAATCGATCCCTGCACACAGCTTCCAGCAGCTAGGTGGTTGGCGGGAACTATTAGCCCCCGCTCTCCAAATTCCACTACTTGCAGCAGCTCCATCTTCAAAGATCAAGCATGGCAATTAAGCTGGGGGCTGCTACAGTGGGCGCTTTTGCGCTGTACTACTTTTCTGCAGCAATGCTCATTGGACAAGTTGCAGCACAAACTGGCGAAGCCACATATTCCACAACTCCTACTCGTAAGCATAGATTCATGCAGATCGAATCATTGTATATTGTGATTTATGTCATACAGTTGCGGCTTCAACTGATATAGTGTCCAGTGCAATCAGGTTGATCAGTAATTCATAAATACGAGAGATCCTGCTGATCATTTTATTACCCTGTCCTGATCTTCATCTGTGGGTATGCAATATGGGATGCAGCATCGGCTTGCTTTGGGTTTGTTGCGCCTCCTTCTAACGGCCTTTTTGCTGCAGCAAGTCCTGATATCTTCAAAAATGGAACTGCATGTGGCAGCTTTTACACCATCACTTGCACCGGTGCTACCAGTGGCCAAGCTAAAGCCTGCACGCTCACTCCAACTGTGACGGTCGAGATTATAGACCTTTGTCCTGGTTGTTCACAGCCTGGTTTTGACCTCTCCGAAACTGCATTCACTCAGATTTCTTTTGAGTCCGTTGGCCGTATCAACATCACCTACAGCCAGTAACTTTCTAATCTTCCTAGTTCATCACTTACAGTGCTATATTATATCATCGTAGATATGTGCAACTAGATACATAGTTTTCAGGTACATATTACAGTATTTATACTAAACCTAGCACCCACCACTGCACCTTCAAATATGCATTGTAAGTGGTCAGGACACAGTTTTCTGCTAGATTTCAGTTCCCCAGTTCGTTCATCACTGGGGAAAAGTGTTCCTTTTTGGGTTTTGCAACCTGAATTTTGTAACTTTCTTTCTTTCCGATCATACTATCATTTATTATGAGTACATATTAGTTTTGGAAGTTGCAAAACCCAATTGTAGTTTCACTCAGTTCGAAAGCTCACTTATTATTATAATAAATATAACCATAATCATTATCTCGGCTGTGTTTTTAACTACCTGTACCGCGGTTGTTAGTAGGCACGTCATAAAAAGAAATCCTTACCTACTTAATAAACAGGCCATTTACTTATATCTAATAATCACCTATTTTCCCACCTATTTAAGTGTATATAGAGGACCTGCATCTTACAGAATGGGTGGGCTATCAAGATGAAACTGGATATTAACCCAGTTGAGGTTCATCCCCAACTGAGTCATACTGGGTATCCAGCAGTGTATGGTGTGCGATGGGTGCTTGTTCAAGGTTACATATTAATGTGTTGAGGCACCTTCAACAGGAATTACAGTCACATGCAGACACCAGCTGGAATTGAATCTTACTCATTTGACACTCTCTTGTACAGGGATTAGGTGGCGAGTGGGAGCTTGCACTTAATGGACGTTTGCCGATGATCAAATCCAAATTCTTGTTGCGATGCAAACTTATAACAACAGAAGGGCTAGTGGAGTTCTTCATAAAAGATTTCGGCTAGTATCACTGGGAACTGCTTAGCCTATATAGTATATGGGATTAATAAACTCTATGTTCTGTGTTTGCGTGATCATGCTCTTAACTCAATTGTAGGTTTACATAGTATAAGCCTAGTTGATTTAGGTGCACTACTGCAATATGAATGGGAATGATATTATATATTCTCTAACATTTATATGTAATGGTGCAATTTGGCGTTCCCTTTTTGCTGAAAATATTTGTTAGATTTCGACCAAAAAAAAAGGAAAGATTTTATTTTATTTTTCTACTGTAAGTTCTAATAATTTTGCCAAATGTCAATATTAAGAAGTTTGAAATAAAATCCCAGAGTGCATATTGGTGGTATTTTAAAGATTTCTCCCCCCATGTGAACAATGTGTGGTCCGCAGTTTTGACGTCTGACGATCAAGAGCTTTAATTTCCCCGCTAATTCCCTGGGGGAATCCTTTTTTTGGGATGTATCATGTGGACTCGCTTGCGCAACAATCTAGATGTAATTTCACATAACCTAGCTAGTTACCACTTGTTTGGTAAGAGTGTCTTGCTCACTTGGTTGTCAAAAATATTGCACAAATCAAGGTTAGCAATTGCTTACTGTTATGCTTAGTAGTATGCTTGTTCCTTTAGTGCATATCTCCTTTAGTGTATATCAACTGCTAATGGAGAAAAAGTCACATTCTTGCTAATCTTGAGAGCATCGCTCAATCACGCCACTACAATCCTCACACCTGCTCTGATACAGAACTGATGAACAAGGGCACTAACACAGATCACTATATATGAAGGTCCTATGGATTATCTTATGGTTTATCATGTCCTATAATTAGGGTGGATCACTCAATATGTAATCTCAAAAATTAATTGAAAACCGTATGTGCACCGGCTGATAAGAAGATAATGTGGTTTTATCCACTTTCATGAGGTTTGATTCTTCAACAAAGTGCTGTTGTATAGTGAAAAGTTGTTTCTATATTACGAATTCAATAAAAACAAAACCCATGTTTGAAAAAAAGTTATCGTATGTTCTCTCATCTAGTGTTCAATCATGGTTGTCATCACGTTCGTGTGTTCGTCACGACGTGACAAACTTATCTTGATGTACACATATTCCTATGTCACGTCAATATAAGATTAACTTAGGTCAACCAAAGTCAAAAACATTCTTGAGATGATCGGGGCAAACTAATGGACAACCAAAGCTAAACCTGTTTCAGTCATCATGGACCCTATGACAACTAAAAAATTTCAATTGCTGTGCCATCTGACGATCAAAATGGATACAAAAATAGGTGACGATGACTGTTGGGTGTTGTGATCACGGCAGACTAATGGAAAAGCACTCACATCTAGAGGGCCTTGTTTCTTGCTGCTGCACGGACAGTCACTTCCATTTGGAGAGCTGCAAGTGCGTTCAGATTATGTAAAACTAATGGCTTTAGCAACTCTTGGAACACATACTCTCACGCTTATGCAAAAGAAAAAACAATTCCTTAACATAATACCCCTTGGAAACAATAGGTAGTGTCAAGTTTTACACTTAGTGTTCCCCCTGGGCACCTTGCCTAATCTTGAAAAGGCAATAAGTACCTTTACTATCATGTTGTTTCGTGTGTTGACAAATGAAATCTCAAGACTTAGGACCAAGTGGACAAAATTGTGAGTTTCGATAAAGGTTGCTGCTTGGTGTGGTTGGTTAGGATAGGAAGCTCAGCTGCCTTACATACAAAGTAGATCTAGAGCATGGAGGGGCTATCTTCCTTCAAAATTACTCTGCACTAGACATGTGATTTTGTAGTCTGTTCTGTTGCAAGATCTGAGTAAATCAGAATTCAGTTGAATACGAGATGCACCTGGATCGAGGATGATGTCCAACATAACATAATAAGATGTCATGATATAATTTAGTTCATTGGGTTGTGACAACCCTAAACTTAACACCAAACATTTTATTTAATTTTTATGAGCGAGCACTTTATTTGAACGAATGTTACACATCACACCCATGATCAAACACATTTATAATGTTGTTAAAGTTGAGTTTTCTTCGAGATTGTTAACAAGGGTGAAAACGCATTAGAGTTTTTTTTCAAGATTGTTAAAAAGGGTGAAAACACATTTATGAACTATTTACTATTTGATGAGGTTATCTTTAATAATAGGTGTAGCTTTCTTATAAGGTGTTTTTATTTTTTAAGTCCTTTTTCTTTCCCCTTCCTTGACAAGGTACTAATAGAAAATGTGGATGCAATTCATTAGTCCTTATTCATTAGGTCAATGAATTCATTGTTTCTCAACTAAGTCGCATTTATTATGACCACTAAACCAATGTATTCACTCTTTTCCCAATAAGTCCCCTTCAGTATGGTACAAGGACACCTTTTGTTGGGGTGAAGGTAACTTAAGGAAGTGGACGAGTACCCAAAGTAAAAGGATAAAGCGCTTCGTGGCTACTGGGATCGGTAGATGCATGTGAAAGGGTAAGCACATAGCCCACCACAGTGACTACACGACATCCATCTTGCATCCAGGTCCTTTGGTAGGTCCTGCTGGTTCACTCGCATCGTCCACTAACCGTGCATCTCGCAGCAGGCTTGGACTTGACACTACATACATGTCCAAAAGACAAACGGTTTTCCTGGACGCACGCAACGCGCCGGCGTCGCCACACTACGCTCGTGCTGAAGTTTGTCTCGACGCTCAGCAAATCAAAAGAGAACGACTTTCACAAATGTCTAGAGAGATCGCTAGAAAACCATTAACGTTGAAAACTGAGGTTTTATCTACTTGCAATGTACTTGCAGATCATGTGACATCGACACTAGAGTCGAGTACTCATGTGTCACCCTGTATGTTGAAAAGCTTCCATGATCTAGAGGTTGACCCGATAAGCACATCTTTCAATTAGGCTGCTGATCGCAGACTAATTGCAGGAAGCCAGATCATAAAATAAAACTTGCCCTCTTTCATCTGTTCCAAGAATTCGAAACATGATTCGTTCTCCATAATCTGAACGCACATACACCTCTCCAAATAGAAAACGACTGTCCGTTCAGCAGCACGAAACAAAGCCCTAGATGTGAGTGCTTTTCCATTAGTCTGCCGTGATCACAGCACCCAACAGTATCGTCACCGATTTACAAAGAAGTTGCACCTCGCCACAATTAGCCCTTAGCTAGCTACGTCATGCCGTACGTAAGCTTGGTAATTGTTCGCGGGGCGTGGCAGATTGGAGTACTCATGGCGTGCGTTGCCGTCTGGACCTGCATATCCATTACAGCTGCCAAGGCGTTGTAAGGAGTTTCGGAAATTTCTCTACTTTTACCTTTTGGTGACTTATACGAATGGCTAGCTGTCCACTCTTTTCTTGATTCTCAGATCTGCAGTACTAGTCTCTCCAGTCTCAGCTACCTCTCAGTTTCGAGCTCTTCTTCTAGTGTTACTCCAGAGAGCTCTTGCAATTCAGACAATCAGTCTCTGTGATAATCGATCCCTGCACACAGCTTCCAGCAGCTAGGTGTTTGGCGGTAACTATTAGCTCCCGCTCTCCAAATTCCACTACTTGCAGCAGCTGCATCTTCAAAGATCAAGCATGGCAATTAAGCTGGGGGCTGCTGCAGTGGGAGCTTTTGCGCTGTACTACTCTTGTGCAGCATCGCTCATAGGACAAGTTGCAGCAAAAACTGGCGAAGCCACATATTACACTCCTACTCTTTGTAAGCATAGCTTCATGCAGTGAGACTGCAGGGATTCATCCATCCGAAATCTTCTTACCACACCCATTCACGTGATTCATGTGATTTATGTAATACAGTTCCAGCTGCCGCTGATCTAATCATGTTTAGCGCAATCAGGTTGATCAGTAATATAACTGCGATTGATAAATTATATTAGAGATCCCGCTGGTCATTCTATTCGCTTGTCCTGATCTAATTTATATGTGCGTGCAATATGGGATGCAGCGTCGGCTTGCTATGGATATAATAATCCGCCTTCTAGTAACGGTCTTTTCGCTGCAGCAAGTCCTGATATCTACAACAACTGAGCCATACACTAAGTATGATCCACTAGTGGATGGTGCACGCTGGTGGGTGCTGCTTGCTTGAAGGTTATAACTTTTTAATTATATGCAGGCGCCTTTAATGGGAATTTGCAATAAATTTTACTTTCTGGAGTCACATACTGAGCACCGTTGGAGGTGCTCTTAAATCAATTCTAGGTTTATATCTCATAAGCCCTGTGAATTAATTACATGGACTACTGGAATATAAATTGGAATGATAATATATATTCTCTAGCATAGATATATTATAAGGAATGAAACTTTTAAGCGCTGGGGTGCAATAATGTGTTTTTTTCCCTCATAAAATTTTCTGTTCTTTTACAAAAAAAAACTGGGAATGATTTTTTTATATATATGATTTTCTTTCTACTTTAAATCCTATTTTTTCAAATTTTGATATATTCAAAAATTGGAAAAAAACATCCCAAGGTGCACATTGGTGATATTTTATAGATTTTTCCCCCATGTGACCAATGTGTCCAGTGCACAGTCTTTGTGCTTGAGGATTGATCAAGAGCTTTACTTCAGACCCTGATAATTCCCTGGGGGAAATTATCTGATGAGGATGTAGTGTTTATGTGGACTCACTTGGGCAAACACTCCAGTGAAAGTTAGATGTAATTCACACAACCTTTGGCTAGTTACCACTTGCTTGATAAAAGTGTATTGATTTTCAAGAACATTGCAAAAAATAAGATTATCACTTAGGGTTCTTTTCTTTTGTTTTCCTGACATCTGAATTCACCAAAAAAATGGGCCTAAGTTTCAAATTTTCACAAACGACTATGTCAAGAGAGTATTAGGTTTCCATACTTTACACCCAATTAGGGCTTCACCTGTGATGGCGTGTGTTGAGTTTAGGTTTTCTTCATTTTCTTATCCAACTAGTTGGTTTCATCCATGATAGTGTGTGCTCCTACTTGCTTTGTTGAGAACTTACCCAAAAAAAAGGTCACTAGACCTATGAGATCATTTTTGATAACATGTTATGCTGAGCTTCAGTTTCTGTGCATAAACTATTGTTAAAAGTAATTGGTAACTCATCCTCAGAGGGGAGTTACAAATCATGAGATAGCTAGCCTAGACCCATGGGTCAGGTTCAGCATAAGTCGATTGAAATCAAATGTGCATAAACTTCATGGAAATTTTTGAAGAAAAATTTAAACCATTCCTTTGGGGAAGTTTCAACGTCTCACACCTAAACCCCTTCTCCCAAAAGGAAAAACATCTGGCCCTCTTGACTGCCAAGAATTTATCTTCCTAAACGTGTTCATCGGCCATTCTTGCTTACACTAATTCCCCTCTCCATGAGCATGGGTGAATACTTTTTCCATTCATTGAATTTTGTTGAATACTTACTTCCCACCAAATCAAACCAAGGAACCACAATGCTCCATCATTTACTCCATCACTTTCCATATCAAGGAGAGCTAAACTACTCAATACATGGAAAAATACTTGACCTAGGCCACAAAACCCCACACACATGTATTGAACTTGTGAAACATAAACACCATAAAGCCATTAGCATTTTGTTAAAGCCATAAATTGTCAATAAATCCAAATTTGATCTTCAATACTGTAGTACAAGGACTTTGAAGATTCCTTATTGAAAATTAAAATATCCAATATATTCATCTCTTTTTGCTTCACAAAATTTTCTTCTTTGAAAAAAAAATAAAATTTCAACAACACCTTTACGAATAATTTAATTAGTGTTGAAGCTGCCAAGGTACTAAGGTATTGAAATTGGTTGTTTTTTCTGATATTAGGTAGTCAACATTTTGTTAATATTGTTCTTGTGCTTCTTCACGAATTGCTGAACAGATCTGGCTTTCAGTGGAACTCTTGAAAGAGCTTCCAAAAACTCTACGACTTAGGGTTCAACAGGACAACCAGTTAACTCTTCCAAACTTTTCCATTTCCATACCCCCCATTGTAAAGAGTGAGAAGATAAAAAAACCAAAGCAGCAAAATCGAAAGCTGGTTAATAAACTTCCAGCAATCAAATTTTCATCCAAACAAGAATTTTATTGCACTGAATAAGCATAATTTCTCTCTCCACATATATTGTTTCCCAGCACACAATGGACCTCATTTAACAGCATGTACACAATAGACCTAAACCCCAACGCATGTATGAGAGAGAGAGAGAGAGAGCAACATAGAACCTTGATCAAAACGCATGGGAAAACTCAGCAATCTTTATTGATCAGTGTGGATCCCTGTCACTAACATGCTATGGCTCATGTTTCCTACACTGGATTGATCTTCCTCTACTTGTTTTGAAATTTGAAACCCTGCCACACATGTCACCAAGCGCTTGGCTTGTATCAATAATTTACAAAGAATTTTATTTTTCACAGATTGACCTTGCCATATGGAAGAGCAATGGTGCAGATATAATTATCCTTGAAGTCTGAAACCAGAAAACTCTAATGTCAAAGAAAGGATTCTATGACTTTACAGACTCAGAGTTAGTGTGAATTCCCAAGTGCTCCAGCTCCACCAATCCAAAGTATGGCCCACAGGATTCACAAAAGCAGAGACATGATCAGAGGTTGGGTCAAACCAACTGTCAAGCAAAGAAGTTACTGCAGTTTCATGGCTATGAACAGAGAAAGATTCACAGACTATTGACAAAGCTCAGAATTTCCGCAATTAGCACAATGAATATATGAGCAATAATGTAGTCAATGTGAAAATCTGTCATGCTGCTGTTTGGGTCTTCAACATGAGGTTCATCTGTATAATTTGATTGCAGACTCGAGAAAACACATCTGAATGGATCTTGCGGTTTGCATCCTGCTGCTATAATTGTCACATTGTGCTGATCGCATTGGGATTTGCAACACCCAGAGTGTTTTTTGTCACTGCCTCTAAAGTCTTTTCTTCCTCTGGCTTTGTGAGAGCTGGAGTCAAGCTAGCCTTGACAAGTCCTGCTGATGTCATCTTTTCCTCCTGCTGAGTTCTCCAGACTTGATGCTCTCTTGCAGATTTCTCTTCATGAGACTCATGACTACTACTACCCTTCCCTTGTGGTCAAATTGTGCCTAGCAGAAGCTGCTCTGGATTGAGCTCACTTATCTCTGCAACAGGTGCTTTATCAGAAGAGCCTGGAGATTGTGAATCACACTCCAATTTTCCAACAGCTGAAGATGCCTGAGGATTTTCTTGCTGGAGAGAAGTACTGGGTCGCCTCGATTGCTCAGTCCCTGGACTCAATGGAAGAAGAGGGATCATGCCTGCCTGAGATGGTTGGAGAGGAGGTGGAGAATAGGGAGTGATGAATCTCAACCATCTGTTACGAGGAAGGAAAGGTAGCATTAACCCAGCTGCAAACATCTTGAGGTTCTTGGTGATGGAGTCATCCTCATTTGACAATTGAAGTAGCTTCCTGATCAGTGCATACCATTCATTCAATAGTTGAGCAAGGAAGCACAGAACAAGGAAAATGAGCATCAAAATTCCCACACCACAATGATCTTCAGCTGGATGTCCTCTAGCAAGCAATGCAATTGCTGCAGCAAACACGCCCATTTCACAGAGAAGCGCAATTTCCTCCACCAACTGTACACTTCTGCTTCGGAAAGGCTTCACAATTACAAGATAAACCATTTGCACTACTGTAAATGCAAATATAAGACACACTTGGCTCCATGACTTATCTGATACCGGAAAGGCACCAAAAATACATCCAAATGCTGTCCGCCTGGATAGATCTAGCAAGATGTACCCTGATTGGAAGCACCCTAGCAGCTTATAGGAACAAGATACAGGAATGACTTCATCAATTTCCTCATCAGAAGTTCCAGCAGCTTGAGTTCTTGTCCCCATCAACCCAACTCTTCCACCAATCTCCCTGTGTGGATCAGGATCGAACCCATTTTCTCCGTCAATCCTAACAAGTCTCGGTGGTCCCTTCCGATCTTCAATAAGCAAACCATACCTTGGTAGAAAGGTGGTTGCCAAGCCTTCCATTCGCACCCACTTGCTTGGGTAACCTTTACCAGTCAAATGTGCCACTAGTTTGCTGCTGGGTGGTGGTGTGGTGGGCTGAGGGTGGCTTCCATCTTCAAGGTGAGGCTTGAATCGGATCTCCTTGTACTCTACCAGTCTTCCAAAGAATACTGCAAAGGTGAGCATGAGGGCTACCGAGAGAATGAATGAAAATGGGATGGCTAGGAGTAGCACCCCGACAACAATGCCTGCAACTGTGCGTCCTGTGTGCAATATGCCAGATCCCATAAATGAAAATTTCCAGACTTTGTATCACTGAACCCTAAACCCTCTACTTCCACACAAATGCACATAAGAAAGTGGATGAACATCAGCTGCTTGTGTTGAAAAAGCTTGAAACATCATTTCAAGTTTTCTTACCTCTGATAATGAAGGCACAAGCTTGGCAGATGGCAGGGCTGAAAAGAATGAGGAGAAAAATCTCAAAACGGGGGAAACTGAGAGCTCCCCGTAAAGAGGTTTTTGTTCTCCACCGCAAATATAGTAATGTCAAGAGGTGAAGAAAGGCAAGACCTCCTCCTACAATGCTGACCCAGAACATGTTTCTCTCAAAATCTTGCCACCTGCAAGAGATTAAAAAACAGATAAGAGATCATTCAGCAATGCCACAGAAGAAAAAAAAACCCAGATTTTGTAATCAGTGCATCATCATGTAAACCAGTTTTGTATTCTACAATTTTCTTCTATAGCCATACAGAAGTAAATACCCTCTCTACTGACTCTATTAACTCAAATTTGAACTGATGATTTTCTTTCACATGTTAAGCAAGAAGAGAAACATTCAAGCAACAGTAGTAGGTACTGTGACATTCATGGCTCACCCAAAGTACTTGCTCATGTCCAAACCATTTCTCAGTACTTGCAGGTATGCAACTTGGTCCTGCAGCTCAGAAAACAAAAAACAAACACAATTTCTTACTTAATACAGGACTTACAGTTCTTAAACAGAGCAAGTTATGAGCAAAAGACAAAAAGATAGATAGAATTGGAGGTTTTGCAACTTCAATCTCAAAAAGCAAGCTTCATGAGATTGGTGGGTCTCTGGGAAAGACCGCCCAATGTCATATTTAGGAACTTGGGAGATCCACAAAAAGAAAAGAAACAGCTGCTTATGGAGTCATACAGAAAAACCTTGACAGTATACCAAACTCAAACACTGAAACGAAACTTTCTCTCACCAAAAAATATGTCTTGTACTCGCTAGATGTAAGTGCAGGTCCAAACTGTGTTGCATTGACTCCTAGCCTACGAGTTTTTTGAGATCGATTGTAGTGTTCTCTAAAGTGGGAGGCACTGAAACTGCTCCCAGGGACAGTCATGATCCTTGGAAAATATGCTCCACTTGACCTGTTTGACAACTTGTGGAAGTCATAAGAATTGGGGCTCATTCCTCTCTGCACAAGGTGCATTTGACAACAACGGGTCTTATAGGAATGCCTCTGTAAGTGCCATACATGTTTGGATCTTCGCGATGCAACTTAAAACAGCAATCATCTGCATACCTTAGTTTGCCTCCAGTATCTTTCTGTTGATCTTGTGATATGCGGAGCTGACACATGTTTCTGAAGACATCTTTGTCTCATAGAAATTTGAGTTTCAGCCACCAAATTTCGCCTCACTTTTTCTTTCTTCTTTTGAAGAAAGACATGATTGTTGATGTGTAGATTGTTTCCAAAGTTAGTTACATTTGAGTCCTTATCCTTCTGCCAAGGAGTGTTGACATGGGGAATCAGCCACAGAAGACCACCTGTTGTCTCATAGTACTCAACTGGCAAGCTCACTGCCAGGAAATGTGAGAAAGCAAAAATCTGGAGATGGCCTGCCATACCCTGAGTGAAACACAACAGTTCGCAAGACTTTGTTCAGCACCCTTGTTACTGAGGAGGAGGAAAATAATTTCAAACTTCAGATATATTTTCAGAACCTGAAAACTTAGACAAATGCTATGAGAGAACATATGGTAACATTTTTTCAGACATGGGTTTTTTTTCTCAGTGGATTTGCAGTAGAGAAAGTGCTTTTCACTGTACAGCAGCACTTCTCTCACCAGAAAATTTCTGGATGGGTATGCAGCACTAAAAGAGCCAGATGCTTGATTTGAACATGCACCAGCAGCTGCTAGAGTTGCTGAAGACACTGAAAGAGCACCTGAAGCCAAGGCTGTGAAAAGAAAGCTTGCAGTGATGAAAGACGAGATTGCCACCGAAACTACTGGTCTTGTATCTGCAGAATCAGCAACCGAAAACTCATACCCTCTTCATATACCTGTTATAGATGCTTCCAAGCCACAGTTGTTGACCTGCATGGAACTACTTTGTTGAAAAGAGAAATGCAACACTTGTGTGCTCTTCATTTCAATAGAGATTATTATGCATTCAATGTCAGATCTCTTGCAATTTGAATAATACAAATATTTTGTCACAATTTGCAGAACTTGAAATGCATTATTAGGACTTACAGTGCCTCACTTGCAAGGTAGAAGATGCAGAGTTTATGTTTCTAGCAATATCGAGACTTTGGTTATCTGCCACAGTTACACTCACAACTTGATTTCCCATTACATGCACTACCAGAGCATAGGTAGTCTCTGAAATCTCTTCAAAACTGCCACAAAGAAAAAAGGGTGCACATCAGGATGACAAGCAAGCAAGAAACTTTGCTTTTGTGATTCTGGCCCAGCTCACACTCCTCACACAACATAGTGGTTGAAACAGTTCCAAGATGCTTGCATTTCTAGTGTTTCCATCATAGCTCTCTCTTTATAAGAGAAAAACAACAAGGCCCACTTTGAATGAGTAGCAGTGGCCTAGGGTTTACAAGTCTGCCTCCCCTGGACGCCCACCTTTGCAGGTCTCCCCCCAAAATTGTCACACCACTGGGCTTGAATAAGAAGACAGGTTCAGTGAACTGAACCACAATGGCCAAGAAGTCATCATTTGTATGTGCACGTGATGTGCTGAACAGCTGCACTTGTGGTCTTTCAGTATCTGCCAACAAGAGGAAGAAACAGCAAAATTTTCAATACAGTTTCCATTGGTTTTGTGCTAGACCTCTTGAAGCGCACCTACCATAAAATGCATCACGGTGCGATGGGTGGTTTTGCATTTAAGGCTGCTGCTGCTGATGCATTCCAAGTGTGTTGCCTATCTACATGTCCAAAAACTGTAGTTTTTTTGACACCAGATGCTTACCATATAAGAATGTGACATTTGTTGATTGTGTCACAGGTGTGCCATAATTAGTGACAGCAGAATTTTCCGGGAGGGTGATTGTCACAACAGCAACACTGCCAAGACTAAGAAGCTGCAAAAGGGAAGAAGTAGAAGTTACACCCAGCGCACAATAGTGATATTGTTGTTTGTTAGAGCT
The DNA here is from genome assembly GCA_963921925.1 of Sphagnum tenellum. Taxonomy (NCBI): domain Eukaryota; kingdom Viridiplantae; phylum Streptophyta; class Sphagnopsida; order Sphagnales; family Sphagnaceae; genus Sphagnum; species Sphagnum tenellum. The sequence continues at coordinate 5,807,608 of OY998154.1, forward strand.
CAGACCTTGTGGCCTGACAAAACTGCACCATTCAGAAACAAACAGCATTCAAGCAGTAAAATCTGAAATCTACTTCAAGACAGATTTCTCAACATCTTTTCTTGTGTTTTCTGACAAATCCATACGCGTATTTTGCAAGACAAACAAAATAAAGTCAAAAATAAATCTTTACCATGAATCCAAAGTGGCGATTTCCAAGGCTACTTTGATTAGTTGCAATGAGGTTGCCAGTACTAGGTTGGAGTACACTTTGGAGCTGATGACTGGAATTGAGAACTGGTTGAGAAAAATCCAGATAGATCATCACGTCAGCAAGGTTGTTTGTAGCTTGGACAGTCCTCACTTGGTTATCCAATTGAAGCTGAGACTCTGGGATTGCTGTCCAAAGCAGCACAGACGGCACTGTTCGATCTGAAACACAGAACCAGGAGTTTTTGACATAAGCCTAAAAGCCAAGACTTGAGAGCTGGCCGGTCTCAAAATCACTGTGTGCCCACCCACAAGTGAAATCTTCAGATTGCAAGCAAAATCCTCAGATCCTCATCTGTAACCCACATATTTGTCAAACTGAGATTCATTGAAGATGCTTATATTACAGCTGAGCAAATCCAGCAAACCTTTTTCCTTCTAGTCTCTCTCCAACCCTAAATCTCATCAGGACTACCAATTCCAGTCTAGCTGGTTCAAAAGGAATGCACATACATACCAAAGTGAACAAGAACACTAGAGTTTGCAGTTCTCTGGAAGAGATTTCCTGCTGCATCAGTGCAGAATCCTCTTCTCATTGAGATTCGAACCCTGCCTGATGGAGTTTGAGTGGAAAGCCCAACTTGCAGAGAATAAACAACTCCAGGCATTATTTGCTTGTAAGTAGCAGGTATAACAGCTCCATCTCCAGAGACAAGCAGCTTCAGATGATCAAGCAACAACACCAATGTAACAAAGTAAGACCTATGGTAGTAGCAGATACCCATCCTTCCATGGACAGACTCTCAAGAACAATTACTGTTATATGAGACAAACCCAAAACTCAAAAAGTTTCAGCATCCGATCTCCTTGTCCTCTATAAATGCTATACAAATTCACTAGAAATTTCACAATGGTTATAAAAAAAAATTGTCTCCAAGTCAAGACCCTTCTTACATCACAGAAGCTTGTGTTTGAACATTGAAAGCCTCCTCCACATCCCTCACAAATTTCAGTGAAAGTTATAGTCACAGTGATATTGACTGCATTTGTGAATGCTGGCCCAGCATCAACAGTAGCCGTTGGAGGTATAGTCTCTGCAAAGAATGTTCAAAGCCAGCCAGAGAACTAGCCGGGTTTAGAACTTTTCACAAAACAAACAAAACTTGCTTTCTACATCATCTCATGCTGAAAGTGTCCCAACACCAGCAATTCGTCATACTTCATTGACAGAAGTATCAACTGAGACCGCATGACATTTCAAAATGACTGATTTGCAGAGAGAAAAAGACCCATTGGTTTCTTTGCTTTTGTTGTGAAGCATAGAGAGGGTAGGGTGATCTCAAGCTGCAGATAGATACTACATACCTACAGTCCAATTGTACTGAGCTGAGAACTGAACTCCATTGGATGTGTTGACAGAGACGACGAACGAATGCTGGCCATCAAGCAGGTTCACAAAAGAATCCTCTCGGCCAGCACAATCCTCAAAAATTTTCTGATCCAACTGCAGTGTTTTGCCCCCACCCAGCTAGTGAGAGTTGTCATCAGTGAACTACCATAACAGTCTAGAACTTGACAACAAGCTTCACCAGCCTTGCAGAAGAGGACTGTCATCTGCAGTAAATTAGGTTTGCTATGTGCAGGTTGGGGACATGAACAATCCTAAGTGCTTATCAAATCTCTGTGAATGCAACAGCAGAAGCAGCAGCAGCAGCTCCCATGGTTTACAGCTTGAAGGATAGAGGAGTGCAAAAATAGGAAGCAAGTCTACTTAGCTGATCTGCTGCAAGAGCATCAACAAAATGCCTACCTACCTTGCATCGAATTGAGCACAGAGTGGCACACGTATCATTGCTGCTGCCGCTGCCATTTGCAGGACTTGTCAAATTGAAGCGAAATGTTGCACTTGTGTTGGAAGTGTATTTGGCAGGCGCTTCCGTGAACGTAATTCTCTGTGTCTGGACTTCTTGTAGTAAGTCTGGAATCACAACAACAAACAAGAGCAAGGCAAGAAACCTCCCAATGCGGACATGAAGCAGCTTACAGGAGGAGGAGGTACCCATGCATGATTCTTGGTAACCAAGCAACCACAAGAAGAAGCTAGCTCTGGCTGTGATCATCACGCCTTCTAAGTGGTCAGCCTAGTCACGTCCTCCACTGCTGCTGCTGCCGCCGCCCAACATTCTCGTTTGCATAATGCTTCCAGCTGCTCATGATCAATCCTCAATCCTTACTCACCGCCCAGTGCGACAGCTGATGGAATTGCAAGCCATGAAATCTAGTTCTAAGAGCTGAATCTGGATCATGTATGCTGCTGGTGCTGCCAAGGAAGAAGCCGGAGGTCCAATACTGATGAATGGTACTAGACATCATGAGTTCTTCTTCTAACAATATCTTCTGCACAATCCTGGCTAACTAGCTCCCGAGTTTCTGCGTCAAGCTCCAGTCTAGTACTCCAAGCCCACCTCGGTTCATTGATGGGTTTCAGTATTTGCTCCAAAGAATCACAACTATGATTGTTGTTTGTTGTGATCATTATTCTGCTTCTCTCACACTCACTTATTCACTCACTCACTCACTCACTAGACTGGCTTTCGCCTCCAACAGAAAACTAGACAGACAAAAGTTGAGCATCCAAAATAGTTTTGGAGGATTCAACATGTTAGATTTTTCGAACAATTGCAATTCCTCCCACAATTCTTCAACAGCCCCCTGGAAACTTTCTAGCTACAAAAAAGTACATACAGAAAGCCGGAACCCAGCTCATCTCCAACAACAGTAGCAGTAGCAGCAGCAGCATCCAACCATCTCACAACAACAAGCACCTCACTTGAACTTAAATCTCCCTACAACAACAACAACAACACAAAAGAAAAAGCTGATCTCTAACATTGAAGGAAGAAGAAGAAGAAGAAGATGAAGCAGAAGACAACCATGATATTAATGTAACAAGAAGGAAAAGAAGAAGCTAAGAGGTGCTTTGTTGTGTGTTTGTGTGTGTGTGTGTGTGTGTGTCTCTCTCTCTCTCTCTTTCTCTCTCCGAGAGTTCTGGTCTTCTATAGCCAAAAAGAGAAATTTAAAAATAACAGTACTAAAATCAAGTGTTTTTTGAGATTTTCAATGGCCAGAACTTGACCAAAATTTAAGAATATTCGTCAGATTTCTATACAATGGGTCCAGTAGATTAGCCAAAAATATTAAAGGATTTTTCAATTTTTTGACTTTCATGTTTACCTAGTAGCCAATTTTGGCTAACTCTTCTTATGGATGATCACCATTTTGGCTACATCCCAAAATTGAGCACCCCTCCAAAATGTTTGTTTTTTCAGTGTGAAAATGTGATTTCTAATTTTAAATGTGTTTTTTCAGTGTAAAATGTGTTATATTTCAGCAAAAAAAAATTGAAAGGAAAGAACCAAAGGAAAGATTACTTTGTGAGGAGAAAAACCATGTGGCAGCTTCAGCACATGTCGGTCAATTAATCAACTAATTTTGAACATTAGATTTCGAAATTAGAATACTCCTGAATATGTTTAGGAGAATTTTAAGTTCACACCTTTTTTGGTTAAATTCACACCCTTTCTTCGCACGTCGGATTATAAGCAAATTAAATTTGAGTGTGTCTGCCCCAACCCCCTGATGTTCATTTGACTTAGGAATTTATATTATACTATTTTTTTTAAATATATCATAATTTTATTAATAACTTTTCATCTAGACATCAGGGGTGTGGGGCAGACACACTCAAATTTAATCTGCATATATTCGGACACGCGAAAAAAGGGTGTGAATTTAAACAAAAAAGATGTGAATTTAAAGTTTCCTATTTTTAAATATTTTTCATTTTCTTTCAAAAAAATATCCTTTGAGAAAAATATTTTTTTGAAGATTTCAACATTTTAAAAAATAATATAATTTGTGCGGAACCCACCAAGTACTTATGGTACACCTGCAAGGAATCGACAAAAACAAAATTTGGGGACTTCTTAACCACAAAGAACCCAAGCAACACCTACTTCAACATCTTCTTCAGTGCGGTCTCTTTAGGGGCTATATTTAACCTTGGCATTGTTAAATTTGCACCTTCAGAGTGACCGAATATTTATGACTTTTCGAAACAACCCCAAGAAGTGCCTTGGGTGAACCAGTACCGACAATGATACCATGGTTAAGAAAACTCAAAATTTATTGGCCTTGCCTACTACCACCAAGGCAAGGATATTGTGTTTAGATTCATTATAGAGTATAGTAGCATTAAGGGGTTTTGGCCCCTAGGTAATAATAATAATAGGTCTATTTTTATACAAGGATTTCTGAAAGAAGATGATATTTTGGCTTGTGTTGAAACTTGAGATTAGTTATAATAGAGTTATAATAATATCTTGAAGGCTTTTGGTTTCTTTTTAGAGGATTTCTTTGAAGATTATATTTTTGCATGGTGAAATATTTGAATTCCCTAATTTGTCTTGTGCCTTCAGATACTTTTTAATGTAAATGGCAAGGCCACTGTGTGACACATCCCTTGTTTAAATTGTTTCTAAATATTCTATGCGGTGAGACTAAATCAGGTTCTCTGAGTTCAAATCTAACATTTTTGGGGCATAATATGGCCACTAAGAGGCCTGACTCAAAACGTCGAAGGTACCAATATGGGTTTGCATTTACCATGGTACCTCACTAGTGTTGATCCTGGTTCACCCAAGGTGCCTCACTATTCTTCCTTATACGAAACTTAGACATGTTCTGAATGAAAACGTGTGTATACCAATTGTATATCAAAGTACCTTTGCAGCTTTGACACATGTCTGTCAAAAATTAAATTAATTTTGAAAGTTTCATTTCGAACAGATAGAACATTCTTGAAGGTTCAATATTTTCCTTCACACATTTTTTATTTCAAGAAAAATCTTTGAAATTTCTCAACATTTGTGGAAATAATATAATCATTTGTACAAACTGCCAAGGTAGTAGGGTAATAAGACAAGAGGGGCTTGTGTTAAACAAAAAACAATAGAAGGACTAGAGGTGGTACTGTGAAAGGATTAACATAATTTAATATAATTTTAACGTGATAAAGTCTTCAGAGAGTAACCAAATTTCAATGAGCCCAGACAGTTCAGGCTGGCCTCCTCCCTTCCCCTGACATCCAGTTGGAGTTTTGACTTAAGTTGGAACTTTGGAATAGAGACTCCTTTCTTCATGAAAATGAGCTCTTTTCTTTGGAGTTTTGAAAGTAATAAATCAAATTATTATAACAAAAAATGGTTAAGAGATTGCAGCACAACTTGTGTATCACACAACTTGTTTCAAACCACTTTTCTTTTTTTTTTAATGAGGGTCGAAAGTTAATCTCGCACCGGATGTAACAAAATCCCAAGCCTTGGGAACATGAATGATCAGAAATATATTTCAAGGATTTGGCCAGGCGACATGGTGTCCTGTGATGTTTGTATCATCATGGCACATGAAGTTGTTGTTGTTGATGCCTTGTTGATGAGATCTTTGGGTGTTTAATATTTTGCATGTCACTTGGTGAAGGAGTTCTCTAGTACCTTACTCATGATGCTTGCTTCCATGTATTTCCACAGTGCAAAGTTCATGTCCAAAACATGAGAAAATTGCGATTTTAAGGAGGTCTCCAATGACTTTCTGCTCTCTAATTAGGGTTTGTTTGTTTTTCTGAGTTTCCTTCTCTCTATTCTTAGGCTACTTTACATACTTCACAACATAGTCAACCTACCAGTGTCCGTAACCATGCTTGAGATCATCCTGACGGCACTTGTACAATGGTCACAAGTCACAACTGAGAAGGTTGGTCTTCCATCTCTTGCCCATCTCTCAAAAGTAGTAAATTTTGTTCAAGAAATTTTCCATATACCAAATCAAATCCCAACACTTTTTTAATCGTTTTCAATCATTTTAAAACTAAAGCATGTTCTAGGTGCTAGGATTCAATGGACGGTTCCATGTCCCTATGCAACCACAACCCAACAGCATTATTTTTTCAGAGTTGGGCAAGGAGGTAGATCATTAGGTATTCCATCTTTGGTTTTGACACAACGATCGTGCCAAGGGCATTAAGAGAGGGAGAACTGGGGTCTTCTTGTGATCAATCACATTATGAACACAAAGTAGCTCAAGATCCAAAATTTCTGTACATGGAACTTTAAACATGACTTGTTGCACTTTGCTGCTGAACTTATGTCGAGACAACCAAGAGGATCTTTTGGAGCACGAGCACAAGTCTCGACAAAGGACTTTAGCCCTATTTAAACTTAATTAGGTTTAGTAGTTTTTAACTTCATCAGGTTTAGCCCTATTTTCCAAGACTCAGCCTACTTTAACACTTAACTCCTGAACATACATGCCCAAAGTAAACCAGAAAGAAATTATTTTATTTCTATTTTTGCTATACTTTTTGGAAATTGTCCTCATTTTTTAGAAGAAGAAACCTGTAAGAAGGAACCTATGACATCACAACAAAGGAGATTTCAATGACACCAACTTTGCCTAAATGTCCAGTTTATTTCATGTTAAAACTGTGAGCTGCTCTTGTAAGTAGCTGGATTTTCAGTGTCAATGATAATACTGGTGGTGACTAAGTTACTCGGCAAGGTCATTCTAGGAGGCCGTTATCATTTTTAAATAGTTTATGGCTTTAAAATTCAAGACCAAAAGAGAAAGCTACCCACTGCCCAGGATCAATTTTTATATTTGGAAACAATAAAATCCCAGTAATAGTTGGTGTAAACCAAGGTTGAGGTCTTGGTGACAATTTTTCATTTTTCAATACCACAAGTACCAAGATCATTGAACAATTATATAGTTAGGCTTGCTTTCAATTCTAGGAAGGTACATACAATTATACCCATCACCACCTAATATACAGCCACAAACTAATGTAGGTGAATTCATTTTTGGTTGTTTTCCAATGTTACATTACTTCACCTTACACATGTCAAAATAAAGGCACGCATGATAGTAAACTAGGCTAATTACAAATACACTCAAGGCACCTCTCTAGTCTCTACACGATAGTAAACTAGGCTAATTACAAATCCACTCAAGGCACCTCTCTAGTCTCTACACTCACACCTCAAGGGTTATACCTACTTTCCTTGCCAACTCAAATCCCTTTACTTTCCCAACACCTCACTTTCAAACCCCTCAAGACAACTCAAGGATCTTGCAATTTGTGTACAATTTCTTTTCTCAGGGGAAAATATATTAGCATCAAAGGCCTAGATGATGACTTCTAAATTTGAGGCCACCAACAATTATTTCAGCTTAGAAACTATTCTACCAGATGGAGTAATATAATCACATGGCACCTGTACTCTTGCCCTTGAGTTTGTAGGGTTTAAGTTTGTTGGCCTTGCCTACCAAGGCAAGCATATTGTGTTGAGATTCATTATGGAGTCTAGTAGCTTAAGGGATTTTGGCCCCCTAGGTAATAATAATAGGTCTATTTTTATATGAGTATTTTTGAAAGATGATATTTTGGCTTGTCTTCAAACTTGAGATTAGTTACAGAGTTATGATATCTTGAAGGATTTTGGTTCCTTTTTTGAGAGGATTTTTTGAAGATTCAACAGGTACACAGCAAGCAGCTGCCAACCAGGTGGTGAGCCCATAGTTGGGTATTTATAACACAACTGCCAATTCTAGTGGGGATTGGTGGGAGTGTGTTAGTAGTATGAGCTGCCTTAGTAGCTTTTAAAACTGGGCCCAATGTGTAATTGGTTCATCATGGCTAGTAATTGGTGAAGTGTGAGATTTTCATCTACATGGCCAAATATCCTAACGTATTAAAGATGATGATGGGAGTTATAGGTACCTGGTTTTTTTCAGCCTGGATGAATTCCTAGGGTTGATGAGAGGGAGGGGCATAAATTATAGGTGTTACAAATATTCATCCCTCCCCCAACAAGGTGGTTTTTTTTTTCTTAATTTTTTATTTGGTGAATGTGGCAAATTTTTGCTTCAATAAACACATTTTATATGGAAAAAAATATTCCTATTTTTTCTGCAAAAGATATTGGAAAATGGAAAAATATTGGCTAGCTAAAAAAAATCTGGCCCCAGCAACTCCTTTTCATCCATTACATATAGCCTACTAGGTATAGTTGCTTTTGCAGTATATGATTTATGCTTTGGGGTTATTGGGTTGATCTTTGTTTATTCATCTATTAGTTAGTTGTAGAACCACACTAATAGTTATTAAAGTTTAGTTCCAGTGTTGGGTGGGCATCTACTTTTAGGGCTAAAAAAGAACTTCACAGATTAATAATACCCTGAGAGGGCCGAGTTTGTGACATTTCTAGCACATTAAGGCCCTCTAGGCATGGGCATATACATTTTGATTTTTCACACACATGCATGTAAATATACACATCAATTGATCAAATGCCCTACAGAGATTAACGTAGGCATGTGCGTGGATGAACATATTCTTTACAGTCCATACCTAGGCAAAAACTCATGTATGAACTGCACTCGCCAATCTCAAAATGTCCCCACGAGTTTTTCTCAAAAAAGGGGAATAGGAAGTTCCAAATATGAATACCAGATCATCCCAGAACATGATAAAAGAGTACATCAAGTTAAAAACTAACTAGGTATCTTTGTCGCTTTATGCAATGAATTATTTCCATTTGTTTCCCCAAAAAACCTAGTAAATTACATAGAGCTAGAAAAGAGAGTTCCACTTATTAAAAACAAAATTCCAGAACCAGGAACCAGAGGCTCTCTTCAAAATTTGGTTCGGGACAACATTACTCATTATGGCTTAACATTAGGGATTGTTTAGTCTCTTATTCCCAGATTTGAACTTTGTTTGCATGTGTGCCCTAATCCAGTTTTCGGCAAAAAAAGATATCAATAGCATTGCAAGGCGTACCATCCTCCCTATCCCAGGTCAGTTATGTAAAATAATAACTACATGTATCTCAATCTGTGTGTGAACAAAAAATGATCTGTATCCATTGTGCATATGGATGAAAAATGATTTGCACCCACTTGCTGTGCAGATTATGGATGTAAGGATGCTAGTTATATCACAATGTCACATATCTCATCCATAATCTCATTTCCTTTTAGTGAAGCAGTCTTCCTTTAGTTGTGGTTACTGACTCAACGTGGAAGATAGTGGTTTCGAGTGTCATTAGTGGATCAGCACGTATAATTACAAAATTTAACATCGTTGTTAAGTTTCATATATATATAGAAGGCTTCATAAAAGGCATCACTTCATTTCGACGATCTTAGGGATGCATGGCGTATTCAAGCATAATATGGATCTTTCTAACAAGGAGTGCGCCCATCTTTTCCACAATAGATGATTAGGAAGTTCTTAACTTTTTGCATTTAATTTTTAGACAACATGTTAGTATCGCTCTTTAGCATGCTTTACCTTTATTATAGAAAGTAAGATTGTGCTGGCAGATGATACGTATTCTAGACCTCCCATTATTATTAGATCTCACAATTTGCATGCAGGGCTGTGGGTGAGATAGCTTCCACGAGATAGACTAGCTCTTTTTTTTTTTGTGGATCTTGCAAGTTGTATGTCTTTTGGCCTTTCTTTGGCCTTTCTTTTGTCTCCTCTCTGATGGTTCTGACCATCGATCTTTTATTCATTTTTTGTGATAGAGCCATTGTTATTTTGAAGAGTCCAGAAAGGCATGATTGAAACTGTTGGTCTCCTCCTAGAACCATTCAGTCCAGAAATGTGTTATTGTATAAGTGCCTTTAAAATGTTGATTTTACTGCGGGATGATTTCTATAGTTGAATCATAAAAACTTTCAGTATATATGCCTTTGCATTTCATCTCAGTATTATCTTCAAAAAATGTGTAGTGTTCAATACATAATGGGGGGGAAGCCTAGCAAAAATGTCATTTGTTTACTTTGCTTGATGGTGGTCCCCAAATACCAACAAGGGCAGAATTCCGATGGGGATTTAGTAGTTTGTTCCTTTATGCAAAATCCCCAAATTGTATGTGAACATGCCTTGTCTCAAACATGGTAAAATTTTAATTCCATAAGCATGTTGAACTTTAGGGCATTGGAGTACGAAGAAAGTGATGAGAAATCAAATGTGTTGATGTTGGAATCAAACCAAATCATTCTGATTATCTTCGGATTCAAAAACAACTAAGCATTTGCATTTTCTACACAAAATAGTTCCAATAATGCTGGTTCAAAAGTTCATATAATTCAGATACAGGTAAAGGTTTCCACTGCACTAAGGCTCAAAGTTTGAAGAACTCTAAGAACTCTTTGTGAAAGTAAATATTCAACAACCAGATAAGTTATTGAACTGGAGCTCCCACTATGATATATTTCATGGTGCACGTGATTCTTGTGTGAATTCCCATTGGGACCGTATATTTGGGTTTTCTAGCAGCAAGACTAGTGGCACGTCTTGCAAGACACTTTTTTTTTTTGAAAGGACAACTTGTTGGAAGTGAGGAAAAGTTTTCTTCAATTTTTGTGATGCCTGCATGTTTGGAAATCTGAGAATTTGGTGAATATGAGCAAAGCACATGATGTGCCAATGTGTCATCTTTTGTGGCAACTCCATTCACATTTGATCTTTTAGATTTTAAGTCTTACACAATTTTGAATCCACGATTCTCATAAAAAGCTTTCTGGTGTCGTTTTGGTTCAACACCATATCTGATTCACATTTCCTGAAAGTTTACCCCATGTTTGTTGCCTCCCCCAAAGGGCAGAGATTTCATATCCATTTGGGATATAATCGTGGTGTCAACTTGGAACCAATCTGTGGGTGACAGTTTTTTTCCTAGTTAAGCAAGCTTGCATTTAACCACTCTTGTATTTTCAAGCAATCCAAGAGTGAAGGAATTCAACAATTCATGACTTTACGCCACACCCTTGTGTTTTGTTGCAGGACACAAAATATCCAATAAAAAACCCATGGCAGGAACCATCACACAGAAGACAAAAGGGAAGGCCAAAGAAAGGCCAAAAGATGCAGCCCGCAGGAACGAAAGAAGGGAGAGAGCTAATCCCTCAGGGATGCTACTTTGTACTGCAGAGTTAAATTTGTTCCATTCTGCACCTAATCATGATTCTGGTCTCTAAAGCTCTCCAATGGGATAATGTGGGTATGTATGTTCTAAGGCTTTTATCTTTGCTCTTACCTATAGTGTGCAAGTGGGTATTTATTTTCTGAGTTTTGTATGTTTGTTCTTGTTTTCCTAGTTGAACTAAGCAGAACTTACATGTTTTTCTCACTTACATTCATTAAAAAAAAATAAGAAAGTCCATAGCACCAAAAGCCATGGAGATTACTACTCCCACCCAAGTGCTCTGGGCAAAGATAAAGAGTAGGAAGGGTAGTGGAAGGGTAAGTCTGAAGGTAGGTCTAAACAGCTCCAACAACCAAGGCACTAATAATTTATCATGTATTAGATTCATTTTTCCATTGAAATCACGTAATCATGTTACATAATTGCATCAAATCTCATGATTTTGTTTGAACTCGTCCTAAAGAGCAGAGCCACTTTGTTTGAACTCAGCCTGAAGGACAAGGCCATTTAGGCAATGAGCAGCTTATTTTCCATTATTGCATCTAAGTTCTGACCCCACAACCATGAAATTCAGACAGCAAGAATGGACTACTTATCTTGATTATTGATGGCTGTGGGACTCTTCAACAGAGTGCTTCAATAGTAGACCCACCCACGAAGTGCCCAATTACTCTTGACCACAAGACGTGCACTAAAGCGAAACCCTGATTGCACAGGTGTTAATCTTTTGAGGCTTTTGTAGAATTGACATAACCTTAGTCTAGATTCCTGTGCAAAGAATTCCACAGCTTTCCACTGAACTTGAAAATCCCCATGAAACCCATCTCCCCATTTTCCAAAAGTGATACATCAATCAATCAGCACCGCCTGGGAAAAGAAGTCTTCTTGCAGGACAATTTGTCATCATCATCCTTTACCTTTTCTGAAAATGAGGTGTAAGTATCAAGAGACAAATAGCAGAGGTTTTGCAGAATGGAACAGAGTAAACTGTAACAAGACAGCAATAACGGATTTTGTGTTCTTCCAAACCCAAGTAAGTGGTGTGTAGTGCAAGTAGTTGAGCTCAGAGAGGGTCAATTGAATATACCAGCAGCATCGGTAGAGAAGCCCATGAGCTTTTCTCTCCCCTTACAACAGAAAGAAATCACGTACTCTAAAATTTGAAGTCTATGCAAAGAGGGCTCTTTTCAGTTGCTTCAATTGATTTATCAAAGGATACCTGGAATTATTTTGCTATTTGCCTTCATGTACAGAAAGCTTGATAGGGAACAGGAATTCAACTTTTCCATTATCCGAGAACTATATTGACAAGAATATGCAGAATTGCACATCCAGAAGAATAAGATGGTCCATGGTAGAACATCAAAGGAAGAAGAGAACTTCTCTACTATCGGCAACGATGCACCTGACACTGCCTTCTCATGACAGAATGTATTCAAAGTCTTGCCAAATAAAATCCCCATTGATCTCACTTTTGCTCTTCCACAATCTAGAGCAATAGCTCAATTGAACATCATCCTAACGCAAACAGATCCTATGCTTGTAGCAGAAAGTTTCCAGGTCAGAAGAATGTAGCAGAAAAAGTTGGAATGGAATACACTTCGAAAAGTTCATCAGAAAGTTGCACAATGATGTCATGATCCAACCTCTCCAGAGGAAACACAATCCACTTGAACAACCCAATAAAAGCAGTGATCTTCAAGTTTGTCTACTGCTTTGTGAATGACTGCGACAGTTTAATCAAGTAGGCCATGCATAAATAACTGTGGCCATGAAAAATGCAGAACTGTTTTACACTGTATCAATGTATGTGTCTAAATATCCTGCAATGTCTCTGAGTAAATTTCCACCTACTTCATAACCTCTTGAGAACTTGACATAAGCAACAAAACTAAGAGGTTCCACAAACTTAAATGTTGTCTGTTCAGGTCAGACCAAAAACGGGAGAATCCATCATATAAAGAGTATTGAGCCATGTGACAATGGCTTCACCTCAAAGTACAGTGCGAGTAACACCCGAACCATCACGGTTCTGTATTGCACAGTACATGAAGTGCCTCTTAACTCAGTGGGAAAGGATCTCAATGTCTCCTAAGAGACTTGTCAGAAGATGGTGTTACACAATAATGTTGGAGTGCATAGATGGTTGGAACTCCAAACTCAAAATGCTGCAAGCATAAATTGATAAAACAGTCAGATTCCTGATGGCTGGATGGAGTAAGTCACTGTAACTGACCTAAAATTGACCAAGCAGCACCTGATATGTTGGGGTGAAGGGCCACAGGGATCCCAGTATCAAAGTTCCCACTGATGGAATACAGAGATGTGGAGGACATTTGGAGCAAAAGTAAAAAGTCACCAGACCTATTGCATCATATCTGGAAGAGGGTTGAATGCCAGAGCTTCCATCAATATCAGCTCCTTGATGTGTTCCTCTGTGAATGAAGGTTGCTCAAAGTCAAACTCAAAGGGAGCTTGACTTGCTGGTTCATCATTGATGTCATGAAGAGTAGCAAGGTAAGGGTGACTTAAAGCCTGTTCCACTGCAAAAATCATCAAAACACACACAGCATACACCTGAGATGGCTGTATCAGGGGTTGATGGAATCACCATTTCACAACCATGGGCATGTGTACCAACTGCAAATGACCAGATGTAGTAAGAAATTTCAATGAAGTGGCCCTGCCAAGAAAGACAGAAGAAACTACTAAGGTTTCCAGACCACCAACCAAGGTGAGTAAAATACAAGAAGTTCAAAGGAAAACACCCAAGAAGCCAGTGAACCAAATCCTAGGAAGACAGGAGGTCAATCTCATGGAGGAAGAAAATAGGACATGAAGAAGAGAATACAGGAAAAGGAAAACCCCATGTAGAACCCCTATGAGAGGTGGCAACCAAGACACAAGCAAGGATAAGAAGAGTAGTAAACATCCACTATCCCAGCATCGGTCAAATGCTAAAACTTCCAAGGAAATATTAGCAAGTGCAGAAGAAAATGACAAGAGGAATACAAGTGGGCTGAAATAGCAAACAACACAGAAGCTATCTCCATATTTTTTGAGAACTCCAATCTTATTGTTTGAATCAATCTGAATAGAATTACCAGTTGAACTGAGAATTAGGTGCAGATGTGTTTCAGATCTGACAATATATATCAGCAGAGGATGCCAAAAAAACATAGAAAAAACAAGGAGTGGTGCTACACAGAAGATGAGAAACAAGGAACACAACAGAATAATATCATAATGTGATGCTTACTCTCCACAACCAGTCAAAAGAACCAACCCTTCATTTGCAGTGGATAGCTATTGCCACTCCCAACAACTTAATCAGTTGCAGAAATTGGGTTTTGAGCAAGCAAACCTCTTTTAAGCTTGCAGCAAATGGACTTAGAAACCAAAAACAACATACAAGAAGAAAATGTTGAAATGCAAAGAAAAGATGAGAAACAAAAGCAATGACTCCCCAATATGGCTGCAACAGATCCCTATGCAAAACCATCACTCTATGTATCATTGTTGAAGGAAATAGACATCTGAGCAAGCAAAAGTAGAAACAGCAATCATGTTTGACGGAAGGTTCAACAAGAGAAGGAGCATGTATAACATTGATACAACTGTGAACTTCTACATACTTATAATCTAATTCAACCTAAATAGAATTGAGGGGTGATCTAAAGGTGATCGAGATTTCAGATACAACAAAATATCAGCAAAAAGTAAAAAAAGGAAACATAACCCTCAAGGAAAGAGAAACCGAAGGCAACATGAATGGTACTGACCAGCTAGCATAACAACAGACATGACATCACCAGCTCCCTTGGGTGAAGGTCAATGTCATGCATGCACCAACCTACTGAAGTTCTGTCAGAAAACCAGGAGTAATGGTTCAATATGAGAAAAAGACTAACCTGTGATTCGCCCAGCAGGATCAAACCTAAGCATGTGTTCAATAAGGTCAACAGCAGCAGGTTGGAGGTTTGGAAACTTTTGAGCTAGAGGTTGTCTTGGAAACCGTGGCAGCTGCCGAATGTAGCGTCTTGCATTATCACTTCGCAAGAATCCAAGGTCACTGTCCTCGGGGGAACCTATCAACTGAAACCACAATGTAAAAGACTTTCATAAGAATCAATCAAATTTCATCAACTAGGGATTCCCATGAACATGTGCCGGTGTCCTGACCACTGACAAAGGAAGCATGCCTTCCACAAAATTTTGCATATGAGCAGAATGACCAAAACTGCAGTTTTAGATGTACAAATGAAAGCTACAAATTTTGCTTAGAAATTCACTGCAATCTTGTAAAGAGAAAGAATTCTGCAGCTACTGCTATACTACAGTCTTAATAGTCACTGCAACCACTATTTAGATGAGGGAAAAGTTAGCTCCTTCACCTCTGTTATGAGACGAAGCTGTTGCACATAGTCTCTCCCAGGGAATAAGGGCTCCCGGTTGAGCAGCTCCATGAATATGCACCCAACTGACCATACATCAATTGCAGCAGTGTACTCTGAACAGTTGAGGAGCAATTCAGGTGCCCGGTACCAGCGAGTAACAACATACTCAGTCATGAAGTCTGTCTCTGATGTGGTACGA
This sequence comes from Sphagnum tenellum, assembly GCA_963921925.1. Classification (NCBI taxonomy): domain Eukaryota; kingdom Viridiplantae; phylum Streptophyta; class Sphagnopsida; order Sphagnales; family Sphagnaceae; genus Sphagnum; species Sphagnum tenellum. The sequence goes on from OY998154.1 coordinate 5,823,450, forward strand.
GCCAGTCCAAAGTCACAAATCTTCAAATCACAATTTGCATTCAGTAGCAAGTTGCTTGGCTTCAAATCACGATGCAGGACATTTGCTGAGTGAATGTACTTCAGCCCCCTCAACAACTGGTACAAGAAATACTGCAACGACAAAGTTACACTGTTAATATACACAGTTACAAGACAAACAGGCAGGACAGATTTCAGTTTCAAACATCAAGTGGATGTCACCACCACCATCTCATCTCTCTTGGCCTCTCCACTTCAAAAAATCAACAAAGTGAACCCATAAGATTGCCTTGTACATCTTTGAGCTAAGTCAAGTGGAAATGACAGACCTGCACACAATGCCTTTGTATGGCAGCATTTGCTTCTGCAACCTTCTGTCCATCATACTTTTTGTGCCTACTACTGAAATCATGCATGGGCTAAAAGAGATCTGTAAAAAGAGGCATAAGCTAAGGGAAAAGTTGTACTACACACCTGACAATGATCTTCTGTCAAAGCCTGGTTGGATCGAATAATCTGATGAAGATCTGTATCCATGAGTTCATATACAATATATACATCATTGAAATTCTCCCGTGTAGGAGGTCTTATAATGTCCCTAATTGCAACCACCTGCTCAAAAAAGAAACCTGTTTCAGCTTGAACCCCCTTATTCACAATGTTGCTTTCTAAGACCTACAGAGTAGGTCAAACAATGTACAGATATATGCACCCAAATTATCTGAAGGAATATCTATCAAGTACCAGCTAATCACAGAGAAAGTCAACTTATGCAGAGCTTTATGCATACAACTTGTCTCAATGTCTGCCATACAAGTCTATAGCAAAAGAAATGCATTATAACTAAGACAGCCCCACTCAGTTAGAAAGACCTCTATGTCTATTGGTTGCAGTAAGACTTTGGGTACCACAAGATCACCCACAAATTACCAACCCACTCAAGATACAATGAAATCAATACATCACTCTGTGAGAAAGTTGATTGATCTAGTCTATAATGATACCAAGTTGCCCCCAGCTGGAAGAATTGTGGCAATAGCATCAGTCATGAAGATGAGGAAGAAGAAGCCATTATACATACATTCTCATGGTCCATATGTCGCAACAGCTTGATTTCTCGAAGAGTGCGTTTTGCATCAATCCTGTTATCAAATGCATTCCCAATCTTCTTGATTGCAACCTCTTCACCAGTCTCAGAATTGAGCGCCGAGCTTCACCCACAAAACAACCAGACCACTATATGAACTTCAATGTCTCATCTCATTCATTTAATACAAGGATCAAATTTTCAGGTCAAAACAGAATTAATATATCTTTCATAAGGATAGAGAAATCTCCATTCTCACAATGAAGAAGAAACAGCAAGGTTAACACTTCCTCAGGAAGCCACAGAAAGAACCAAACTAGGGAAGACAGAAAACAAACAAAACCGAAATACACACACTGGTATGAACAAAAGTGCCAGTCTCACACCTGTTCAGGGACCATCAACAGTAGTATGTATGATAATGACTTAACTATCACAACTTCCCCACTGACTTCATCAGCTCCCTACAGTGGGTAAAGGCCAGTGACAAGCACAAACCTACGAACTGAAATTCTGCTACAATTCTGGAAGCAACAGGAAGACTCACCCATACTACTGGCTAGCAACAGACCCCACAACAAAGACCAGACAAAGAAACAAATAAAGACAGAAAGGGAAAAGAACAGGGAAAGACTAAGAACAAGTGGGCTTGCAGGAAGCTCCCCACTTACAACTCCCAAAGCAAAATCATTCTGAAAATGCCAAAAGTGGAAATTCCGAACGGAATTAAAAGCAAGTGAACAATTCTCCCTGGTTGCAGGGCAAGAAGACAGAGATGAGAACCAGCACCATGCCAGGTGCAAAATGATCACATACTTAGGAGAATCAATATCTAATTACAGACTATATCATTGGCAACCGCAAACATCCCAGACATAGTTCCAAGACAAGATTGAACCAAGATCAGTTGATGAAAAAACAGGCACAAAAGACAAATATTATAAACAAAGTATTTCCAGAAGACTGAGAAGCTTCTCCATACTTATGATTTAGGTCAACCTAAATACAATTAAGAGTTGTGTTGAAAATATTGTTATATAGATTTCATATCTGATAACATATAATCATTGACAGAAGAAAAAAGGAAACTCAAACTGTAATGGACAGAGAGAGAAGAAATGAAGTGTGGTTTGAACAACAGCAACGAATACACACAAAATAGTAAAGGAGAGACAAGAAGAAGAGAGGACAGAACATCTAAGCTCTACTCTCAAGTGTCAAATTCTTGCTCCCAGACTTCTAGGAAGAAAAGGTACAAGGAAAAAATCCCAGAAAGCAGCAGGAGAAGCTAATATTGCACATTTACTAATCATAGGCACCAACACAAAAATGTCTAGCAGACATCTGCACTTGAGGTAAAATAACAGCACAGATTTTGCTTCATTTTACAAAAATATGCAATTAGTCCTAAACTCTTTGTGAAGCAGTAGAAACTATATATGTGTAATGAGTTCAAGAGCTGCTAATGTCACCGGCTTCAAGCTAACCTGATCAACTGGCAGGCTGGTATAACCCCAATACAAGCCAAAAGGCACCCAGTTCATTACTTTGCTCTAGTTCTAGCTGCCAAAGCTGTACACATGTATGTAGTATGTACATGAGAAACTCCAGCCCTAAATATTCCGTCTGAAGGACTAGATAATCGCCAGCATAAACATCTCAAAACATGAATTGTTTTTCCAAAAACACTTAAAAGCACAAAGGAAGTTCCTTGTTAGCTCCTAAAAAACCTGAGCACACATGAGATAACAGAAGCTCCATGGTAAGGAGTTCTAGCTCCCCCCGTTTAGCAGTCTAGCAGTTCCGGTCAACGACAACAACAAAAAAAACCCCAGTCGAACCTCCCAAAATCGGCATAAAAAGTCAATGAAACCTAGAGCCTGCAGAACACAGGGCACAATCTTGTAGAGAAAAAGAAGGGGAATGGCAAGAGTTTGAAAAAGGGAAGCTGGGGCGAAGAGGAGTGGGAAAGAAGGAAGAAGAATACACACCAGACAATGCCGTAAGCGCCCCGGCCGATGGGGCGAATAGGAGGCACATACTTAGCAGAGACTTCAAAAAAGTTGCCGAAGATGTTGTAGTGCATGTAGTGACCATCGTGCGTCGATACTCCTGCTACACAAGCACCACCCTCCGTCAAATCCATCGCACTACTACTACCTCCTCCTCCTCCTCCTCCTCCTGAGTCGTCTCCTTCTACCCTCTCCGCCATAGCCATCTCCTCGTCGCCTTCGTCTCTCTCCAGCTCTCTGTGCTCTTCACGCGTTTGTATGTATGGAGCGTTCGCCCGTCACCCATCCATGGATGGCACCACTGACGATTACTCAGTCTCATCCACGAACAACACGAAAGCCTCTTATAAAGCATCTATCATCTACCCACCACTTTCAACGATACTTTCTCTTTCGTTCTTTCGCCGATTCGGTACCTTCCGTAACGTTCGGCGCAACTGGGGGACCCTTGGATGAAACTATCTATTGTCGGTTCATCCAAGCTTCTTCGCTTATGATATGGAGGACTACAGTGGTGGTTTCAAATTTTATCGAGTGCGGGACTCTTCGTGGATGAACAATTGTGTCGATTCATCCAAGTGCGTTTGACTATGCTATGGAGGACCAGAGTTTTTCAAACTTTTTGTCAAGTACGTACAGGAGTCTTCATGGATGAAATTATTGTCGGTCCATCCAAGAACGTTTGCTTAGGCTATGGAGGACAGAACGGGTTCAAAGTGTGTGTCCTTTGTGAGTAACTCAACATTGCCTCTGCTCAAGATGGCCTCCCCCTAATTTGTAGCCTCCGGCAGCCCGGAGGCTGCTTGTAGAAGGCCTTTCCAGCCTAAAGCACCAAAGGTTTTTTTTAAGTCAAATGACGGAAGGTTGGTGGTCATGTAAGGTTTTTTAATTCAAATCGCCAGATTTATACATTTGCATTTCATTGCATAGTAAAAAAGTATAGAATAATGATTCTATTTATTTTTTTATTTCAGGTTTATAGCCAGATTTGGCTAAACCTTCCTAGTGATGTTTTCCTCACTTTGGCTACAAACGAGAAATGATTTTTAAAAACACTTGGTGGAATTGAGAAGACATGCCTATGGGTATATATCATGTGTTTCTCAATAATGTATAGGCATGTGGGGGAGAAGAGATTTGATTTAATGATCCACCCATGAATCATCAACAATACACCTAAGCCTTGGTTGTTGACTACGTCACTTGTATTTTAACACCCTTTTTTTTTTTTTCTTTTTTTTGTTTTGTTTCAGAGAAACACGTCCTTCCAAGAAATGGACTGGTAGGAATTTTGTCAAACTTTTAGCCACATGTTTGACATTAGACAACATTACTAGGTCAATGTTTTGACCTAATTTTTTTCCCATGGAAGTTGTAGTAGTTCTTCTCCTGCATCTACAAAACTTTCAAACAGGCTGGCTGCGAAGTAACTTCTGAATCTGGAAAGGACTTGAAGAAATTTCGTTTTTTCTTAAGTGTTTTATTCACTTCCAGGGACAACTTTTACAATATTGGTGAGTGAACACCTACCTCTAAGATCAGCAGGGCTCTCTGTATGAGAGACCCTACAAAAAATATTTCTCACATCCAAGTTTAGTTATTTTACATTACTTTTCCAACCCCACCAATAAAACTGAAATGGGGACTGCATATATGTGGGAACTACTAATAGCAAACGACGAGGACCAATCATAAGATTATGATTGACCAATCTAATGTGCAGGGTCACATACTGAGCACCGGTTGGGTCCCCTCACACTCATAAGGAGTCCAGCAGACTCTAGAGATTGGAGACTTCCTTCTCTTTACACCTCATGATCTCTATGAATGCTTGTTTTAAGGGTCAATCTTTAGACCCTTCTCCTTGCATAAAACAAATTTGCATTTACCTGTGCCAATCGACCCCGAAGCCTGTAAAGTAATCTGAAAAGATAATGGAAATAAGGAATGCTAAGGACTACAACAGGCCGACTAAGGACCTTTGGTGACTGAAAGGGTCCTTCACCAAATTTCACTTGATAATTGACCTAAATTTACACCAGGAAACCTTCAGTGGTTCTTTACAATACATGATAGTGTTAGTCAGGAAAGGGGGACATTTTCAAAATGCAGGGCTGAACTCTGAGGCCACTTCTTTTGGGAAGGCCTCCACCCTAGGGTGTTAACCCAATACAACTTAAGGTCCTCCATAGAAGTTCCTTTCAAATAATGTTTTTTTTTTTTTGCATAACAGAAGGAGGGCACACCAACAATATACTTGTCTTCATTTTTTGTTTGTGGAGTAGTTTCTTTAGTATCTGAAAGGAGAGAAAAAATGGGGATTGGTTACTAGACTCTTTTGGAGGATTTAGTTAAGTAACAAACAATGTTGGGTGGTTCTTTAATTTTTATGGAAGGACTTCTAATTCTGGTTCTTCAAAACAAATTAGAATGGTTTCACTCTTGGTTTTGGTTCCACACATAAATGGAACTAGGAATTTGGTTCAAGGTCCTACTCTTCCATTTTTGGTGTTGAAATGGTGCTAATATGGTTTTAGTCACTTTTTTTTAAAGCATATCTTATGATTCTAGTTCCATGCATAAATAGAACCAAGAACCTAGTTCAAGGTTTGGTTCTTAAAAAAATAAAATTCAATTCCAGTTTTGATTTTCACTCAATTCGAATTCAATTATTAACCAAAACTAGAGTTGGTAGTTCTAACCTACCAAATTGGGTACCCACCCAAGACTAGTAAAGCCCACTTCGAATGACAACCCAAAATGAGTTCAAGTTATAATCAAGTGGTGAACGATAGGTGGCTTGGCTATTGTTTTAATTCATTGTTATTACCCAAAAAAACTAAGAAGCTCGATGCTCAAACAATCTTGAATTTAGCAAGGGATCAACTAGGGTATTAGATGGTGTTTTTGTTTTAGGGTTGAAAATTTTCACCTACAAAACTAGTGACCAGAATGACTAGCAAATGTGACCTTTGCAACACATGCCATGTCCAATATTAAGGAGAGAAGATTATGATTGCATTCATCAATTCTTTCTTATAATAATGCATTTTGTGTTCCTTTATCAACCCTTCAATTACACTAATGCACTAGTCCTTCACAAATTGTGTTACAGGTGTTCGGTCATCCTTGTTCACCATAAACACATCTCTAAAGATGTGTTATACAACAACATGTACATCCAATTGTAGGTAATTTAAAAGTCACATGCATATTCAACATGGATTTGTGGTTCCAATCACCGTGCATCATGTGAAGAGCATCACAAAAATGATTCACCGTCATAAAATGTTTGAAATTGGGGATAATCATACCTCTTCACTAGGTTTGCATAATTTGTACACATAGCACCTTGATAAAATATCATTGAAATCACAAAAATGCTACTCCCAAATAATTTTTTGAGTGGCAAGGTCATTATCTTCCCACAACACTCACAATGGTAGGTTCTCAAGCTCCTCCCCACACCCAAAGGTAACAAGTGGTAAGCTCTTGCTCACTATAATTATAGGCTATTTTACCTTAAACAACAAAATGTGTTTTATCGGGTGTAATTTGATTAATGTTCTTATTTTTTGGGAAAGATTCACCAATTTTTTTAACCTCACAAATTTTTTAAAAAATCATGGCTAAGGGTAAAATATTAATTATTTAGTAGATTTTTTTTAATTCACAAAAAATCCACATGATGGACCCCAAAAAATATAATGTGAAGAGCACAACGAGCTTTTTAATGTGAGAAAGTCACCATATTGGAACACTACCAAAACAGCATGATCTAAGTCAACTTGCCAACCTTCTACCAATATAAAATTAGTAGGGACTTGAAGTAATGCCATCCTTGTGCCAGTTTTATACTAGTGCCAATACTTGGTGTGTGTGTATGTGTCTATATATAAATATATATCCCATACCAACCAAATATTACTTTTAGACCCAACACCAATATCAACTTAGTACGAATTTTAAAAAACAAAACCAAGACCAATCTATGTAATATAATAGGAAGCTTTAAATTTTTTTGGTTTAAAGTTAAAATATTTGAAGGTTTAGAATTAAAACGTGTCTAGTTTCAAGGTGATGACTCCTAATCATCATAGCCCCTTGGAATCATGTGTCTAATTTTTGGTAGACATAGGAGGTAACAAAAGTGTGAATCTTTAATGAAGAATTGTTTTGAGGAACTAGTAAGATATAGGGGTGACTTTTCATAAGCTATCCTATGGTCATCCCTAAACAATTCTAAAGACAAAACCTATCGTATGGTAGTCCTTGGACATTTTCAAAAACAATTCACAAGACAACTTCCTCATCTCCAAGTTATATACTATTATTCATTTCTTTCCTAACAACTACTTCCTTTCCTACTAACTTTCTTAATAACTACCTCATTCCTTGAGATCCATTTGAAATCTTAGATGCATGTATCAATATTTTTGGTTGTTGACCCAAGGTCAAGGTTGTGTAGTTTTCCATGAATCATAAAAATAACAAATTTTGTTATGGGACTGAAATGGTGTGGGATGCCTTGCCCATGACTTTGGGCCCCTGAAGAAACTTGAATTGTTTATTCGTTTCTCCAATGTTTCTATGAACCTACCTTAAAAGTTTAACCTTTAAAGGTTAAGGTGGACCAAATTAGTTCCTTTTTTGTGTAATTCTTGTGTTTCTATGACATGTAGGGGTTAATGTCACCCCTTCCAAAAACAATTTTGAAGGGTCCCACACGGGTCAACCATATATTTTATCCTATTTCTTCAAACACATGCTTAAGGTAAACTCATTTAATTAAAAAGTTGTGTGTTGTAAATCTCAATATCTAATTCAATTTCAGATATCTCTAAGTGGAAAGGAGGTCATTTGTTTGTTTGTCACATTGAGATCTCCCAACCCATGGTGGTTGTGTTGTGCTTTTGGTACACCACAAAATTCACCTAACACATGGGCCAAGGCTTATGAACCATGCCTTTGTTGTCACCTATGGCCTAACATTTACTACAATATTTATTGCCCTTTGATTCAAATATTAAATGTGTTGGAAGGTTGAAAACAATTCTTGAGTGCAATGAAATTAAAAGAACTAACAACCACATTGAATGAAATTATGTTTGGGAGTCAATGGAAACTGTGTGCTACAATGTGTGGGTGACCTTGAAAAATTGGGTGTGCATTTGAAGTTAAATTTTAAATCCAATGAAGGAAAGTTTAGTTTATAGTAATGTGGTGCAATTATATTTTTTACCTAGGTATGTACTGAACACATATATAGGGCATATGATGTTATAACCCAATGTGTATTCTCAAATATGACATACTCTAAACTTAGACATAGATTTTAAGAACTTGCTTCTACTAATTTCTCATATATATGACTTATGCATATTTATAGACATATATAATTTGGGGCCTAGGCAAATAAACCTTGTAGGGTAAGTAGTTATAGAGTCTATGTCTATATATCCTATTTATTGGCTAGATGTGCCATATCTATTTATAAAGCAAAGTAATTTATTTTATTCTTTTTGTCTCAACAAGATTTCCCAAACCACAACACTTCATGTTGCACTCTTGGTATCTTCCAAAAACTCTTGATGAGTATTGGTGCCCTACTTTAATTCGAGGTCATTTGGATTATGGTGTGGAAGTTATTGAATATTGAACCATTTTTCAATGAAAATTAAATAAAATCAAAAATGACATTACTATTGTGATTTGGGTGTGTTATTGTCATTCTTGGAAAGCCCTAGGTGAGTCAAATTTAATAGAATTTATATCTTTTTTTTAGAATTAAGTTGTGAAAGATATTGATTTCTGAGTGAATTTTGTTATTGAAAATTCAAAAATTTGCAAAAATTGGGCTTGGAAGGTAAATTTAATGAACTTTCAATGTGTTCACATTTTTTAATTTAAGAATTTCAATTTTAAAAATGTGTTCAAACTTGGACCAATGACATGAGCCACACTAGTAGCATTTTTAAAATGTAACATTTAACTTAATTATTCCATCCCCTTCCCCGCCCTTCCCCCTCCCCCTCTTTTGGGGTTTAAAGCTTACCTTTTCATGTGTTTCAAGAATGAAAATGATCACATTGTAATCACAATAAGAAGGTGACTTTATTGTGTGAAAAAAAGATGACACATGTAGAAGCCCAAAGTGCACTTTTAGTACCACACATCAACAAACACATAACAACATTGAAACCATAGATGAAAATATGAAAGATTGGTAAACACTACACAAATTGTGGTTGACATAACCATAATGTAAAGACTTGTAGAGTAAAGAAGAAAGTGGAACCCAACTATAACAACAATAAAGGCTACCACTCAATCTCAGAAGGTTCATAATAATGGTTCACATGCATGCCATATATGTGGTTTGAATGGACACTAAATGTTTCAATAATGGAAACATATAAGTTTTGCAATGTTTTAACATTAAAAAAAATTCAAAATTTAATTTTGCTTAAACAATTAAAGTTATGTGTTCTGACATTGATGAGCAATGTTTTATATTTTGTCAAAACATGTTTCAAAGGTTCAAATTTTGTTTGGGGACCTTAAAAAACAAATATATGATAATTGGACTAAGTTTTACAACTTAACCATAATTGAAAAATTAAAATAAATATGTTCTATGAACCATGCAACATTGTATAATCATGCAAGGGAATTGTTTCTTCTTCAATTGTGATGTCATTATTGTGCAACAATCATGAAAAAATAAGCTTCAACATTTGCATGAAAAAAATTGAATCTTTAATAATATATTGATTGTTCAAACCCCTTTGTTAAATGAATGATCGTATAATCATATGGATTAAGTTGTATGCATTCCCCCCATCAACATGTTACAATGTGAGGAAGATACACATTTCTTTTCATGCTTGCATCATATACATTGATTGGTAAGAAAAGGGAGAAATTAAATGACCAACATGCTTCCATAAGGAATTGAGCTTTAAAATCAATAATAATGTATTTGCACCTTCAATAAGGTGCACACCTTATATCCAAAACACAACTTGAATAAGAATTCTAAAATAATCAAATGAATTTTGATAAGAAATTTTTCCAAAACAAGAGAAAAGACAATCACATTCTTGGCTTCAAATTGACAAGAATGAAAACTAGAAAGTCTTAAAAAGCTCTTATACATTACCTTGTATCAAGTTACATTAAAAATCTTATTATACACTCACAATAATACAATAATTTGACAAAATATATATAATGCAACTTAAGTACATTTATGATTTCCTCAACAATTTTATAAAACTGTAAGTCTCCTTAGGATTAAGCTTTTACAAATAACTGCATGCATATCTTTTACATCTCTTGGAAGTTTTTATATATCTTAAAAGTAATAAAATAATTTTTTACATATGCTTGTAAAATTGTAAAACAAGGTTATATTTTTATGTGTTTTTCAATGTCCTTTACACATTTCATTGGATTTGAGTCATTTTGACATCGAAATCCAAACAGACTTGGCCCAGGGAAATTTCACTACCAAAATAATTTGGAAATGCTCAATCAACTCCCAAGTCTTTTTTTCTTTTCTTTGTCATTTCAACAAGAAGGTCCAAAACAACACATTCAAACTACACAATAGAAGGAACATTCACAAGTCCATAAGAACTAAAAGGAGCCATGAAGACCTCCTCACAGAAAGAAAGAACATGACCAAAAAGCACAAAATGACTAACACAAAATGACATTCACTTGCTTGTTGAAAAAAGATGATGAACATAGAGATTAAAATTCCAGCTTTAGCCTGAGTTCTTACCTTCCAAAAAGCACCGCAACTTCTCCAGAACCATGAGCTTTATTTCAACCCATCTTCACAAACGAAGTTTGAACACATCTGAGTCTCTGAGTCATGCCGTGGGTCTGGTCTAGATATCCCAAAAACACAAACAAAATTATGCAAAAGAACAAAAGAAACAAAACTTACAAAACCAGCATGACCGCAAGACTTGAACATGAGATCAGGAACCTCTATTCCCCACCGATGAACAAGAAAAATTGCAGATATTATTCAAATGCCACCACCTCGGACAACAACCATTGTGGCCAACAAATCGAACCAGCAGCCATTTTATCTTACTGGCCCTTTTGAGAATCAACAGATTCTGTGTAAACTCAGTTCACACTTTTTGAAAGCTGTCCTTCCTGGAGAATTACTATGTACAGCCATTTTCCTGCTGCAGACCATGAAATATCTGTTTTCTTGGCCCCAAATGGAACAACTAAATCCCGAAAGAGAGATACATTGAGAAGACATCTTTTGTGAACTCAAATCAGAATACCCAAAATCATTAGAAGACCTCAAAAACTTCCAAAAATCCAACAAACAAAAAATTAAGCATGAATTTATCTTTATTGGTTCAAAATGGAACACTACATCACCCAGCTATGATAAAGAAATAACAGACATTTCTCAAAACAAAAAAACCAGATTGGATGCCAATCTACTTATAATTGCTGCACACCTCCAAGGACAAAATAAACTGCAAGGGCAGTGCTATGCTCATATATGCAACAGTTGCTCAGAAAGAATTAACTGAGAGGGCACTACAAAACTTGGTCCTTGACTAGATTGAGCACTGAGCAATAAGACTTGCTGCTTGCTACAAGGGTTCCACCAAGCTACAAAAGAGAATGGGAAATCATAGGGTAAAGAATTCATAATCCAAACAAAGGCAGACACCAGCTCCAAATCCCTGCCAGACCAAAACTTTGAAGTGTCCATATTGAACCCAACAGGCCTAGATATGATAACAAGGACACCCAACTGACCAAAACTCACCAGGGAATTACCTACTCAATTGTCCCCTGACTAAAAGCCCTGAGCAAAATGACACCCAACATATGGAGACAATCAGTGAGGATTCCCCCTACATGATGGGGAGCCTCTTCTTACTCCATGAGTTAACAAAGCTCTCTTTCCAGTTGTCAGTTTGCATCACCTTTAAATCCACTCCACAAGATCAAACAACATTATAGCAACTCTACTAATCTGTTGCTCCTTTCCTACTCTTGCTTGAATCATCTTCTCACTTGTTGTGTCTTTCCCTCTCGATCTGACCCTGCTTTGGTACTGCAATTCCAGAAAATCTTGATGTCAGACAGTACGCCTGAATCAAGTGCAAACTTACAAGCCAACACAACAAATAGACAACAAGAAGGACTCACATCAATACAGTCACCATCCAACAGATGTCTCAACATCACACCCATTGCACACACCATAACAAGCTCTCATAATAAACTTCTCTATGAGCCATTTGCATAGCACTGACAGATCAGCTGAAACCTGAAGCTGCTACCTTTAGTAGCATCTTTCCCTACAAATAAAAACCCAATGTTTACAGGGACGTGCTAACAGTTTTAAAAAGGTCAAAGCAAGTTTGTTTGTGGTTTGCTGCATGAGGCCTTCCAACTTTTGAAGCATTTGAACCTTGCTAAAAGATTGGTGCCAAGCCTAGTCACTAGAAACTGAGAAGAAGTAAGAACCAAGAAAGAAAGAACCAAATATATCTTCTGCTGTTGCACTCTTCTTCTCACTCACCTTCTGAGAACTCTCCAAACATAGATTTAAGTCAACATTAATAGAATCAGGAGATGAATTGATTTTAGGGTTACAGAGATGCAGATGTGACAATGTAGGTATCAACAAGCAGGAAAAAGAGAAAATGTTTGCTGAAATGTAGAGATTCAGGAAAGCAAAGAATAGTTCAATTTTCATCAAAACAATCGAGCACAGACCAATAAAAAAATGAAAACAAAGCCATCCTGAAAGGGAAAAAATGGCAGTTTGACCACACCTGTTCTATGCAACATCCTGCTCGGGATCAGCATCCGACCCATGCAAGTCCTTCCCTTTTGCTTCTAGCAGCACTTCTTGCTGCCTTGCTTCCCCAAAAGGATTTGTTCTCAGTGGTGGCGGCTTAGCTTCAGTTTCAACTCCTTTCTCTGGGGGGCTGTGAGGCTTACTGGATTCACCACTAGAGGGCTGTTTGCCTTGCCTCCAAGGCTTCTCCTTGCTTACATCCAGATTTGCATCTATTTTTCGCCAATCCAAGCCCTTCTCTGCAAGAACCTGTTCCTGTGTCCGTGCTCCTGCAAATGGATCTGGGCGATGTTTAGACACTGCCGCTGCTGATAGTTGTTGCTGTAGCTCCTCAGATACAGAACCTTCCAAAACAGTAAGGGAATCCTTTCCTCCATCAGTTTCATGAGTGCGCGCTGGAGGAGGAGGGGAAGAACTCTCCACAGGAAGGGTTCTAGGCTGCAGCTTCAAGCGTGGTCTTTCCGACGCCCTATGTTCTGACTCCGGAGCAGGCTGTCTTCTAGCCCATCGATCTGCTTCGGGGCCTGCAGCAGCATCCTTGAATGCAGCCGTATCAAATCCGAATCCGCGACTTGAAGAAGTTGAACTCGGCACAAATTTCTTTCCCTTTACCCAGTTGTCCACTTCATCAGCCCGTGACGTAAGACCTCCTCCAGGAACATCATCATACCCTGCACTTCCTCTTCTCTCCTCAGACCTACCTGAGATGAATCTTCTCTCCCCATTGCTCTCACCCCCTGGGGTTTGAGACGCCGGTACAAACTTCTTGGAAGATCCCCAGTTATCAACTTCATCAGCTCTGGAGGGAAGATCTCTGTCACTCACCCTCCCACCTCGCTTGTCTTCCTCATATCCTCCTCCTCCCCGATCACCACCGCCACCTCGCTCACCAACACCCAGCGATGGAACAAATTTCTTGGAAGCGCCCCACTTCGCATCCTCATCTGCCCTGGAAGGTCCATCATCTCTTTCTCTATCACGTCCAAAACCCCCTCCTCCTCCTCCTCCTCCTCCTTCCCTATCACGTTCAAACCCTAAACCGAAACCTCCTCGATCTCGTCTCTCTTCTCTGTCAAGACGGTCACCACCACCCCGATTGCCACCATAATCTCTGAAGCCACCGCCGAGAGCACCAACCTCCGCTTGCTCGTCATCGCTACGTGCCCTTGGTCCTGTGGGGAGCATCATCATCTCCTCCGTGGTAAGCTTGGTGGTATCAGTGACGACGCCGCCTCTAGCCTTACCTCCAGGTCCAACATACTTGCCGACTGTGATCTCCGACAGAGAGAAAGTCTGTCCTTTCTTCTTCTTCTGCGGTTTTGCACTAACAGCATCTCCTAAGGAAGGGAAAGCGAACACATCTTGCCCTCCGACACCCACTCCCTTCGACACTTCTCGTTCTTTAGCTACTGCAGAAGCTGCATCTGCCAACTCCGCTTCCGCCGCCCAGGCTCCTGCTCCACCCCATGCCTTCACCATCCCCGCGAGCGATTGATGGATCGATCGATCGATCTCTCTCTCCAAAAACAAAACTCCAGCCGCCGCTCGCTCGCTGCAACAGCAACCGCGTACACTAACAAAGAAGCAGCGGCAGCGACAGCGTTCACGGCAACGTTTGGTAGCTATGGCGATTGTGCCTCGTTTCTGCATCCAATGGTTCAGATGAGCGCCTCTACAGCTATTCAACGGCTGAGATTTGAAACATGTTTGCAAGTAGGTAGTTTCACAATGAGTCACCTTTTTGGCATTTCTTTGCATTTCTTTTCCTTTTTTTCCTCCTTTTTCTTTTCTTTCCAAACCCACTAAGGAACTAATGGTGCATTCACACTTGATATTAAGTCACTATTAAATGAAAATCTAGGTGGCATCCTAGGTGGCACCCAATGTTAAATGGGCCATAGCTCAAAGTTAATTGAATTGCTAGCTTAAGATTAAATTTTCATGATAACTAGGTTTAAGACCTAAATGGCTATTATGGCATTACGTGACTCTACCCTAGAGTCCCTAACACCAAGTGTGAATGCACCTTAAGCACCTAATTACCTAACTAACTAATTCCAATTTGGAAAATATGGTGGCATTTAAAACTTATATAATACTATGGTATTCTAATTTCAAATGTTGTGGTATTAAAATTGAAAATTTTTGGATGTGGTATGAGATTTTTAAAATGCTATGGTATTTGAAATTGCCCAAACCCAACCTAATCTCTAGGGTTAACAAGTGTTTATTAGGTCATATAGATTCATTAAAGCATGTTAATTAGGTTTACATAGTAGTTGACTACCACTGAACAGTTAATTAAACATGATAATTACTCAACTAAACAAAAGTATACAAACTTACAAATTTTAATGTAGGTGGTTTCAAACCACATAAACCTTCTCAAGTTTATTAATTGGGCCTTGCACCTATTGGGGTTGCATTTTGGGTTATGACATTAAATTTCTATGTTTACTCTTATGGGTATGAGGTTGGATTTTGATCATTTTTACACTAAGTTGGTATGACTTGGTTAGGGTTAGGGTTAGGGTTTTTTTTTTTTTTTTTTTTTTTTGGCAATCCTTGGTAAGGAAGAAGGTGGTAGTGGATTGGGGGGAGAGGAATAGTTGGTGGCATGAAATTGTTCTTGGAAGGAGCCAATAGTTGTGTGGAAGTACATGGTTGTTTGTTGTTGAAAGTTGCATGAGGCAATTGTTCTTGTGTGTTTTTTTTGCTTGTTGGAGAGCTTGGAAAAGGTTTCTATGATGAGCTGATTAAAGTAGTCTGAGGTTGGCTTGTTCTATGTTTCAAGGTTTGGTTGTGGGTTGTTGGAAATGAGTTATAGCTTGTAGTTTTTTAAAGTTTGTGTTTTTAAATGAAAGGTGTAATCATACAAGATTCACAGCACACGAGCTTTCTTTCTTTGTAACACAATGTATGTGTTTTTACTTGTCAAAAAGCTTCAATGTTTTTTTGTGATTTTTTAATGTGTTTTTGTTTAGAAACTAAATTTGTAAGGTGAAATGAAATTTTGTTTGAAACCAAAAATCTTGTGGATTAATTATCATGTGTAAGGTAGGTAGCATTGGTTTAGGTCTAGCTATTGTCAAATTAATATGATTAATTTGATTAAGCCTTGATCATTTTGATAGATTTTTTTTAAATACATATTTTTACTAGATGTTTAAATTAACATATGATGAAAAAAGTTACTTTAGACAAAAGTATTAATAAAAGATAACACGTATTTTTTGTGCCCCACTAGTGCAACTTGTGCCATTGGCCCAAGTGTTTCCACATCCTCACTTGATTTTTCCTTCCAAACCCCGGCTTTTGGAATTTATTTGAATTTTCAGTGGCAAAAATCACTTTTAAATCATTATTTCTCACAATCTGAATCCAAATCTTACCAAATAAATCCATTAAATCCTACTCATAAAGATCTTTCCAAGAACACCAAAGGCACATTCCAATTCCTTTGAAAATTTCAGCTATAATTTAATTTAATTTTCAATGAAAAAATCATTCAATATTCAACAACTTCTATACTACAAGTCCAAACACCATGAAACCAAGCCCATGCACCCCTCCTCCTCAAGAGCTTTTGAAAGAGAATAAGAATGTAATTTGAAACATCCCAGTTTGATGGATCTCATCAATACAAAACAAAACTAACTAACTACCTTCCTTTGTAAATAGATGTTTTTTTTTTAAATGGACATCACCTTTGGTCAATGTATTTTGATCAAAGTTGAACCTTTAAAAAATTCATGTTTTCTTAGATGTTTTATTTATAGTGTGTGAATATGATAACACATTTCAAATAGTGCATCCAATAGAGCAAAACACATTTTGAAGATGGTGGGTGATGATTTCATTTGATAAACATTGTTGAAGTTCTGCAATATCAAACATGGCAAGGCATTGGTCAAAATTGCCTTGAAACTTGTGACAAAGTATTTGTCAATTATGTGCTAATGCCATTTCCAATAATGCCTTGATGCATTCAATTTTCTTATGATTATGAAAGAACAAAAACATTTGAAAATACGAGTAAGATAATCATTGGATAGCCTCAAGCTTCCATATCAAACATACATCTTGGCACACAAAGTTTTATCATGTCAAAATTTCTGCTAGAGGAACTTAAGCATTCCATTTACGTAAATAAAACAAAAAGAATGCAAAAAGAAGATTAAAACAATAAACACAAGCTGAAGAATAAAAATTAAACATCTTGCCATATTTTGAATTAGTGTGCAAGTACTTACACTTTGGGATTTTTTTAGCCCATTCAATCTTAAAATCAAAAATGACAACCACCCCAAACTTAAACCTCTTTTTTCTTAGTGAATGAACATTTTGCAATATAATATGTACCATTTTTTCACCATTAAATCACAACAATGGTAGGCAACTTAAACCAAAAGACCATATGGGTTCCAAACCTTAATTTTGTAAATATTTGAAATTTAAATATGAAATATTGAAATATCAAATTTGGTGGAATCAAGCTATGTCATTCAAGCATTATTGTATAAATCTTGTGCATTAAACTCTTGCACACCAAATCAACACCACTTTCAAGAATTGCAATGTATGTCAATTGTTTGGTGAACTTCTCATCATGCAATTTTTCTAGTTCCCAATTCCCTTAACATAAATACAAAAACAAGCATAATTATTCACTTTGCTTATCTCAAAAGGTTTCCTTCATAACTTTCTATTTTAAGCCTTTAACAAAATCCAATAATATTAACCCTTAAACCCCATAAAAATGCTCTTAACAAATGAAGGTTTGTAACATTTTCTCATGATTGCCAACACAAGTTGAAACCTAAGATAAAGGTTATCTAAGGTAGGAACGGTTAAGTAACATGTGACTTTTTTGTATAAATTTTGATTCTTCCAACATTTTTCAACAAGACGTATGTGTGGAATAGCAAAATGGCCATTCTCATTATCCATCATTTGTGGTGTAAAAACATTCAAATTATTTGGTTTTTGGCCCATGTACATGCAAATATTCCCATGGCCAAAGGTTAGGGTTGGAATTTTGGGAATATTTTTCATAAAGACAAGTCCATGACTTTTGGTTACAAGGAATATTTTCAAAATCCAACCTATGATTATGAAAATTATTTTCAAAATTTGGAGCATGACAATTTCAAACTTGATAATTAGCTCTAATCATCATGGTTTTCTTGATTTTTTAACATAGGACACAACTTGTAACTAAGCTAAATGAATCTATATAAATATGAAACTCTTTTTTTTAGTCGAGAATGGATGTGAGTATAAATTTTTTCATCAAGTGATTAAAGTTGTACATACTTAAATCTAGGTTGGGCACGATTAATCTAGATTATCATGGAGTAAGAATCTCACTAACCATGTTATCAATGCAAATTGCATGTTAAACCTCATGTAATAACTGACATGACCCAAAATTGCCCTTATATCTATATTATTTACAAGCCAATGCACTTTAACTATCATTGTAATTACTTTTGTTTTTGTCGTTATTCCACACCAGAAGAATATGCATCAAAACATTATTTTTAAAATTCCACATTTTATGGTTCAACAATGATATACAAGATGCCATATGAGAATTTTTTTTTTAAATGAGTTTTCTATATGGTCACATTAAATTTTTTAAAGTCTTGGTAGGGTAGTTATGCCCATCACCAAACATAAATTAATGACCAATCAAGGAAAACAATTTTAACCTAGGTTGATTAGTGCACCTTGACTACATTGGCTAGTGTGCATTTTGAACCTTATGACCAAACATGTGGTGTGGACATTTTTCAATAATTCACACCCAAGCATAAATTTATAACACTTGGGTGCTATTTGCATCCCACTTAAAATAAAAATATGTTTGGTGATGGGAATGGCTCCTTGTATTTTTATGAAAAAATCATTGCCCAAGTTTACAATCCAGGTGTTTAGTATAAGGTGTAAACTATACAATAAATTAGTAGCCTATTTCAATCCACCAAAAGATTTGCTTGGTAATGGGGGTGATTTGATGCAAGATTACAAGATTTAAGGTTTTGTTGTACAAACAATCTTTTGAATGAACAAACATGACTTCAAGATTTAATGCATAACATCATCTTTACATTCAAACTCAAAACACCTTAATGACCCCCAAAAACATGGAACTTTTCTCCCATTACAAGTACATTAGATTCCCACCAAAACCATATATTTGATTATCAATTTATAATAAAAAACTAACATCCACTTGAATAAACTCTAAAGCTTTTCAAGATCACCTATCATTATTTCACGAATGTTAGAGCATTCTAAGGCTATGTTAGATGAACTTCAATGTTTTTTAAATCTTTTTTGTCCTAAGGTTAAAGTGTTGAAAGATAATGTAAGTGAGAGGAAAGCAAATCTACAATTAGAATAAGAGGAATGACATGTCAAAATAAGAGCCAACTTGCAAGGTTATGAAGTAATAGGTAGTTTACTAAATTAGCTTACACAATCATCAATTGCAAAAACAAATTTATGTAGATAAATTCTACCAAGAGAATTACAACAAGTATCTATGTTACCTTTTGATCCAAAGGCATGAATTGGAAGAATAACAAAGAGTTCAAGTAGATATGGTTCCAAAAGATTTTTCCATATTACAACCAATCATTGAAGTTCACACTTACAATTGTAAATGTCAATTTGGTTTTAAATCATTTCATAATTTCTATGCAATATTTTGTTTTAATGAAGTTTTTGAAAGTTATGCACTTTTCAATTATCCATTATAACCTATTTTTTGAAAAATTGGGATAGTTTTAAAATGTTAAATTTCATACCTCTCATAGGTCCCAACCAAACATTGCAAAGTTGTTGGATGTTAAGGCTATTATGATGCTTAATATACCTCGTAAGTGATGAAATGGATTACAAGAATAAACGTGAACAAACAAAAAAAACACTCCAACTAAAATTAAAACAAATATATACAAATTAGGAAGAAGAAACATGGTTCCTACCCTAATCCAATGAGGAAGATGGACAAATGAAGCCTTGGAAGAAGCAATATGTGAATATAATGGAAGGAGTCTAACCATTTTAAGGAAAGTAAGCAAGTTTTAGCACATACCATTAACCTTATTTTTAAATCACTTGAATGCCAAAACAAGGTTAAGGAAAGTGGGTCTAACAAGTGTGTTAATAAACGAGGATGATAAAATAGTTGAAATATTGTACCTTGTAATAGTTGAAGATAACAATGTCAAAACTTACCCAAACCAAACCCACCCTTTCAAAGATGGACTGCCTAGAAAGAGCTAGTGGTATTAGTTTAAACATTGACATCCAAAATTGATTATTTGACTTACAAAAAAACTTGAAATCTATAGGGCACAAGTTTCGACAAGTTAATCATGTAGTTCATTTTGCAATAATTTTCAAACATTATGTACTTTTAGCACAAATATAGTGTTGATCATATTTGGAACTTGAAAAAACATGCATTTAAGCAAGGCCACAATCTAGGACAACGGCTCTAGCAAGAAAAGGTTTAGACTAGTTTTATAACACCATTCCCAAATCCAAATAATGGCTAATAATAAACTATGTTGTGAATGTAGTTAAGGGTTTCATGTTTGGATTTGACATATTCAAGGGTGAAAATGATTATATTAAATTACACTAAACATTGCAAACCAAGGACATGCATGACAATGCAAACAAAAAACATGGATGAATTATTTCCTATTCAAGGAATAACTTTCATTTTTAAAGTGGTCAATTCCAAGGGGCATCTTTCAATCAAATTGATGGGCATGGTTCACATGTTATGTTAACAACCATAAAACAAGCATAGAAATTTGGGATAAATATGTTTACCTTACTTTTCCACAGTTCCCATGTTTTACAACCCTTAGATGTGAATTGTTTCAAGCCTTTCAAAAATATTTTTAGGAAAAAAAGAAACAATGCCATGATTAAAAACATTGTGAACTACTACCTAATGATAATTATCATCCCATAATTACTTTCAAGGAAAAAAATCAAAAGTTAATTTTAGAATGGATTACATTAAAATATATATGTTATTAGCAAAATTACTTAATCTAGTTAGCCTAGTGAATGTTCTAGTAATTTCCTAGTTTCTAACAATAAATATTCCCATTTACTATTTCGTATTTACTAGAGGATGCAACTATTTAGGTAGTTAATATTCAAGGATAAGGTGATTTGCATCAATTTGCCCATCAATTAAGGATTTGTGAAGGAGATTACAATATCACATTACATTAAAAATTTATTTTGTACAAAGGGATGTAGTGTTTTTTGAATGATATGGGGATTCTTTCATGTCTTTCATTTGTTCATTATATTTTTGAAGTTTGTAAGAAGTTTAAAATGTATTGTTAGAAGGGATTGTAAGCATTCATGTTATTTTTTATGGAAGGGTATGACATTTTGTTTTTGTACTTTTGTTTTTGCCATGATTTTTTGAATGCAAAGTGATCTCCTAATATTATCTTGATATATAATAGTGTAGTTTTCATTATTTAATTTTTTTTCGTTTTTATAATTAGGAAGTGTTTTCAAAAGTATTTAGAGCTTGGACAATCCTGTATATAATTACAAACATGGTGTGTGTGTATCTGTCTGTCCGTCTTTTATTTTTCTTTTCATTTACTTCACACGTTTTGGGGACGGTTAAAACAGTTAGAGCCGCGATCTGTGTATGTTGCAGTAGCAACATCTTTGAAAAACACATTCTTAAAAATTGCCATGATCTCTCTCTCTCATATTTGTCTGTCCGTCCAGGTCCTGAAACCCATATCCCCAAAAAAACCCATACCTTTTCGTTTCATGTCTCAAGAAATGAGGGAATAACTTCCTCCTCCTGTCCCTGGCAGCAAAAGGAAAAACAAACACTGCCCGTTCCCTGTGTAACTTCCTCCTCCTATCCCTGGCAGCAAAAGGAAAATTCAAAACAGGGTAGGGCAGGGCAAGGGCAGGGGCAAGGCAGGGTAGGGGCAGGGTAGGGCAAGGTAAAGGCAGGGTAGACCAGGGCAGGGTAGGGCATCCAGGGTAGTAAAAAATAAAGAGTAAAAAATAAAAAATAATAAAAAACAGTGGCCGAAGGTTACAGGCACCCACGGGGGATTTCACAGTGGCCTTTGGCCATGGGCACCCACTAGTAATTACAATAAGAAAGTAATCAACTTGAAAGTAATAGCTCCAAGAATGAAAACACATATATAGTTGGTGATGGATTATAGAAACATTGTGAGGGGTTTGGAAGGTAGTTACATTCTACCCTTTCAAACCTTCAATTCTAGTTTCATCATGGGAATGAATTTTAAAACTTTTATTTGTTGTTTTATTTGAGGTAATCCTCTTTTCAATATTTTGTCCATGTTTTTTTTAACTTCTACTTGGCATCCCTCCGTATGTTGCTACCATGGTTATCGAGTTTGCAATCTTACATGAACTAAACAAATGTACACTTGTTGCTTGGGTGGACAAGGTTTTAAATGAAACATTGTTTAAAACATCATGAGTGAGTTTAGGGCAACAAGAATTTGGCCATTCAATCCCAAGGCCATGGATCACAAAACAAGACCAAGTGATGTATACATATCAAAATTTGATAGCATTTTAGATGATGATGTATTTTATGGA
This sequence comes from Sphagnum tenellum, assembly GCA_963921925.1. Classification (NCBI taxonomy): domain Eukaryota; kingdom Viridiplantae; phylum Streptophyta; class Sphagnopsida; order Sphagnales; family Sphagnaceae; genus Sphagnum; species Sphagnum tenellum. The sequence goes on from OY998154.1 coordinate 5,846,052, forward strand.
ACAATTGATGAAAGTTAGCAATGGGGGGGAAATGGAATTGGCACACAACTAATGAACATAAAAATTTATTCAAGATGATGTAGAAGTAGAATTTTAGTTGTTGATTAGGAGGCAAATCTGAAATATTATGTGGAAGTGCTTATGAGTCCAAGTCTTGTAGCAAAAGAAATTGAAGCTACAAAAGTTTTTTTTGACCTACTAGTAGACCTACATGGAGTCATTAGTGAATTGTTGGAAGTCCACAATTTTGCCAACGTGATTCAAGTTCCTTTATGTCCTATTAAATTTAGTTATTACCACATCTACTTGCAAGGAAAACAAAGGGGAAAAAGTTGTTAATAAACTACAATGAGTTGCACGTAATAACCTCTAACGAATATTTAAAGATTTTGCAACAAAAACCCATACGCAAGGAGGCTATAAAAATTTAAACTATAAAAACATCAACAAATAGATTTTAACAATGTTTGGTCTATAATTACATTAAAAGAAGCTAAGGACAAATTTCATCAAAATTTCACTACAAGATTGAAAGCCCATCCTTTAGGGCTCAAAAGTGTCAACCTAAGGGTTACATTAAAAGTTCAAAAAAAAACTAAGGTAAAGGGGGTGCAAATGAGTTCAAATGAGCCTATGATGTTACTTTAAAAAAAAAATTCATGACCTTTTGCCCAAAAATAACTTTTTCATATGTAAATGAATTTTTGAACAAATTTCTTGCAAATTATTATAATAAATTCTTACAATTGTCCAAGTATATGACTTTTGTATTAAAATTTTTTTTGGATAAATTTGAATTTTTGAAAGTGTGTTGATTCCTTGTAAATTTAGTGTTTTGTCTTTAGAAATGATAAAAATTCCAAATCATAACCAAAAATTGGTTTTAAAATTTTGTTCTTGTATTCTAAATTACAAAGTTTTAACACATGATGTACATTATACCCCATATATATGGTAAAAAACTTTTGAAGTTTTAAAATTTTAGATCAATTTTGGAATTTTGGAATTTTTAAAATTTCCACATGTTTAAAGGTATGAATGTTTTTTGAATGTGTCTAATAGGTTTTTATTTTCCTAAATTTTTTTCCCATCAATTTTTTTAAAATTTATATGAATATTTTTGATAATCCTTTGCAAAATTGATTCCTTTTGACACAATAGGTGTCGTTTTTAAAGGTCCTACATTGAAACTTAAACCTAAAATTTTATCAAATGGATTATTGGTTTGAATTCTTTAACATTTATATGAATGAAAAAGAAACAACTTGTCATGATTGGAATGGTTTTAGATAATAAAACATAAATATTTCTTTAATTTTGAATTTTTTTCCTTTGTCATTTGACATCCTTTTTGGCTCATTTGATTATGACTACACCCATGGCAATTGTTTGACAAAAATCCAAGGGTCATGTTGTAGCAAGGTTGTAACACACCACCGACCCATGGAAAGGAGATAGAAATTTGGGGAGAGGACAAACATGATCACACAAGAAAAACCAATGAACATTATCATGAACATAAGAAGGGGTAGAGGTGTGCACAAAAGAAAACAACAAAAATGATTGAGAACACAAGGGGGGGATGCGTGCACAAAAGAATGTAATAAACATGATCATGAATATAAGAAAAGATGACAACCATGATCATGAACATAAAAAAGGCAACAATTGCGATTAGGATGGAAAAGGTAAAAACCACAATCGGGAGCATGAAAAGACAACAACCACAATTAGGACATAAAAATCAATGACCATGATCAATAACATAAGATAAACAACACAAGATTATTTTATACAAGCAAGTGCACCAAACCCAAGGTGTTAGGAGTTTAGGGGAGGACATTTAATGCAAAGTTTGGGATTTATGTGCATCCAATGACCATTTTTATGGGGGGTATTAAATAGTTGTCCAACCTATTTTTTATCAACCTATTATTATTGAATTTTCTAATATATATACATATTAAAGCCACCATACATGAATTATAGTCCATTATTACATATTATTACATACTTTATATTATAATTAGATTGATTATTGGATAAAATGTACCCTATTTTTAAACTAATTAACTTATGTTTTCTAGCCAACAACCAATATATTGCAACCTATATTTTTAATCATTTTTAATTTTATTTTAAAACTAGTGTCCCCTCAGGGTTAAAAGCACAACATCATTTGATACTTTCAGGTTAAATAAACATGGCTTTGCCCATTATCGTATATATTTTTTAAAAAATTGTGGTAGTGATTTTCTCCATTGGTGGAGGATGAATGTTTTTAAATATAAGAATGAACTAATTTTTTGTTTAATTCCATTTTTTCAATTGTCAAATCTTGTCCACTTTTCAAATTTTGAATGCACATTGGGAGGGAAAAATTGTTTGTCCATACAAAGAACAAGTGTTTGCTTAAGAAAATTCCATCCAATGGACCCCTTCCTTTGGGGAGGCATAAGGTTTGCATCTCTCCACCAAATCACTTGATTTTTTTACGTTGTGGATGTGCCCAAAAATGATGCACAAGTTGTTTTTGGACCCCATATCCAAAAAAACCATTTCTAATGTGTGAATTTGTTTGGAATCCTTATTTTTTCAATAATCAATCGAACTACCCTAGATGTAACCTTTTTCAAAAAAATTATTTATTATGACCACAAGTGAATTTTTTTTTAGTACAAAATATATTATCCTACTTTTTTTTTAATTAAATGTTTTTCACTATGGATAGGCCAAGTTTTTTTTTTGGTTAACCAAGCTTGCATTATTTTCTTCACTATTAGAAAACATGTGGTTAGACCACTATGCAAACCATTCATTTTGTAGTGGTACCATTATAGTGGGTTTCTAGTAGGTTTAGTGGTTTAGGGTAGTGGTTGGTCCCTAATGGGATAATGAAACCACTAAAACCTAAAAAACTAGGCCGAAACCTACAGCTAGGCTACTAGACTAGGCCTAGATATAGACCACCTAGGTAAGTAGGAATAGGTAGGTAGGTAGGTAGGCCTAAGTGGGTAGGTAAGTAGCATCCTATTTAGTTTTTGGTCACAAACCTTTTTTTATTGGCTCATCACAAATAATATTTGCACTTTGAATATATTTAATGCATATTTTGTGTGTAGACTACTAATTTTTCATATAATTATATAATATATAAAATTCAACTTGTTGACAAAATATATAGGATAAATTTACAACATCACCTCGCATCATACTTTGTCCCACACAAAAGTACCCAATTTTGACCATTATTATATTTTCATTGTTTGTCCAAATATAAATAAATAAATTTCATTCTTAAAGATTTTTCCAAGATCTACACATCTATGAAAAAAATTAAACCAAAATGTCAAGTAATTTGGCTGAAAATGCATTTGAATTTTCACTATTTCATACATTTGAACAACAATGATATCTTGAAGATTTTTTTTCATTTTTTTCCATGAAATAATTTGTAAATAAACATATTTAAAATCAATATGGTTTTTTGGGTATGTGCGTGTTTGTGTGTGTGTGTGTGTGTGTGTGTGTGTGTGTTTCCCCACCTTTAAAAAATATAATGAATCAATAAAATTTGTATAGATGTTATGTTATATTTATTTGTAATAATACAAATTATTTTTAAATAAAATATATTATTTATGAAAAACAAATAAATTACAAAATTTGTAAATTTTATTTAAATTACTTAAATTTCATATTTATTAATTTACACACATGCTTTTTGGTTTCATAGTTTTTATCAAATGTTATTTTGAATAATAAGTTTAATCTTTTTAATGTTCATTTAAGTTCATTAAATGTGATTTCATATAAATTATTAAAAAACTCCAAGTTTTATGACCAAATACTTTGATAAATGAATAAAGATCAAATTTTACATTATTCGTTACCCATCACATGGAAACATGAAAAAAAATGTCATTTTGGGGCATGTGGATTTTAAAACAAATTCTTTGAATATCATTAATAAGAATATATTTGATTATTTAATGTCAACAAATTCAAAGAAGATATTCATTCAAACCTTTGTGCAAGTGTCCCAACTTGAATGTTTTAATTGTATTTTAGGCATCAGTTTTTTATTTAATTTTGTGGTTTCAAAAACTTTAGCGCTCTTTTCCAATTTTTGGAAATCTTTTCAAAAAAAACATTTCTCCCAAATTTTAAAAAAAAACCACAATCCATAAATTCACATTAAATAATTAGTGACTTTAAAGCAAATTTTTTAAAAATCCTAAAATATTAATCACTTATTTGCACACTATTTATGTGTTTGATCATCTACAAACTTATAATATGCTTATTAAGTATATACATATGTCTACGTTGTAGTTCTTTTCCCTTTTAATTCACAAGTTTCTAATGTTTCAAATTCTATATTATTTAACAATTATGTGGTGTTCATAAAAAAAAGTTTTAGTCACAAAGTCCTATCCATGAAAACTTTTAATCATGTAGTCATATCTAGGGTTATAAGAATACAACTAGGCACAAAAACATGGCTTACATGACTTTATAACTAGAAAATGGTTAGTAGCCATATTTGTCCTAGTAAAAATGTTAAGTTTTGGCATAGTGGTATATGTAGGGTATAGGCAAGGTAGGGTAAGGTATTTAGGTAATGTAGATTATATGTAGGTGCAGGTATGTATAGAATAGGTATGTAGATGTTATGTACATATAAAGTCGTGCTTCTAGTGTTTTTGTTTTATATTGGGGTTAAGACCTCCTCTTGCTGTGCCACAGGCAAGCTACCATTTTACTACGAAGGAGGTAGCGTTATGATATTATTAATTAATCGATAACCTGACTAAACACATTCAAATTAGTATTTTACCCACACCTCACATTCATGAATGACCCATTTGGCTATTTTTTAAAGACATGGTCGAAAAAGTTTTCTAAAGTTAATCAACCTTGTCATTTTCTTTTGCAACATGTTATTGTTCCAGTTTGTTTAAATGGTAAGTTGCATCCATCTCATTGCAAGCACCGATAATGATATGATTATAAGAGGTAATTAGAAAGTTTCCTCGGTAGTCTAACAATCGCATGGTAGCTATTAAAATGTAAACAACTTGTTTTCTGGATCCAACTAATATAACATGATGAGGGTTTAATCATGAAGGTAGTTTGTTATTATGGTGTTGGATTTTAAGTTTTTATGGATTTCTTTTTGGTTATCGGGCTTGTTTATGCAAAATTTCAAAACGAAGGTGCAGCAATTTTTTATTTTTTTTCTTAGACCGCTAGTGGCTTTTCGTTTTGTTTAAATACATATAGCTTAAGTATGTATATATTAGGTGTGTATAAGTTAGGCAATATTTAGGTTAGCTACATGTAATTAAGTAAACTTAACCTACTTTGACATAAATATAAAACATTATATACCTAGGTAAGTACATAAGAAATCATATATATGTACTTAACCTTGGTACATAAGCTATAATATACTTACCCTATATGTATAAATTGTGATTAACCTCACCTCGCTGTAGGTTATAAAAGACATATCCTATTCTATTTAACCTAAGTATAAATTGATTACCTTAACTTTGATATAACTTACCTACCTACCTACCTTATAAGGTGGTTAAGTTTGTGCAAAACACCTTAAATGACCATTAGGAAAAACCACACAAGTGGTTTGAAAATGTGGAATGGAAAATTTTAAACCATGCCCGAAGGCATTTTAAGCAAAAAATTCCTAAACCACCATTGCCTCCCATTGCATGACCACTTTGGTGAGTCTCTAGTGGAATTTGCCCACTCAACAAAATCATGAATGGTTTGTGTCATGTGAAAACCACCCAAAGTTGAGTTGGATGGTTGGTTGTAGTGGTTTGTCCACACGTTAACCTTGCAAATGTGAAAATGTTCTTGTGTAACAATTGTTCCCAAATTTAACAAAACACCAATTGGTCAACAATTTTCCTTCCTTTGTTGAGATGGAATTCTTGGTGTGACTACATTAATTCCACTGATGATGATTTCATTGAAGCTAGTTTAGGTGGGATGGGTTATAGTTGTAGGTCATACAAAAAGACAATTCCAAACTGCAAATTTATTAAAGGGCAATTCCAAATCAGAATATTTTAAAAATAAACATTTTACAAGTTGTAATGTTTCCAAATGTCTTTATGGATCCTAAGATATTGAAAGAGAAAGAAATCTCTTTATTTTTTCAATGTCTTTTGGAATTTTTGTGTCTCTCCAATTTCATACACGTGTTTACATGTAATTTCATACAAATGTAAATATGCGTTATTTCATTTCAATATGTTGAAATTATTTCAAAAGATTAATGTTCTATTTTTCTTTGAGATTAAACTAGTTTCCAATAAAAACCTTCTCTTTGAAATACCTAATTCAAGGATTTAAACCCCACTTGCTTAGTTGATTTAATGTTTATCCACCCTAATTGCATCCAAAATTTTAATGAATTAAAAACAAAGGTGACTAATTAAATCTCCCCTTGGACGATAATTAGGCAACCTTTTGTACAATTTGAGTCCTATATATATCTGAAAATAACAAAGCTTTCAAATGTAAACCCTTATTTCTATTTTGTCGTTTCATCGTCACTTGTAGTGCATATCAATGTGGAGCCCAAGTTATTAACCACTCTTGCACCATAACTTGTTCTTTGCGTACCTCTCTTTTCATGATTTCTTTTGAAATTTGTCTTCAATTTTTCCCATTTGTTGGTTGTTTATTACCAACAAATGAAGGAATGAAGGACAGTAGGCAATTTGTTTTGTAATTATGAGATCCACTGAACCTGGGATGCTTCAGATCTTGTTCTTGGTGTCTTTGGAAAGGTTTGAGGAGGAAGGGTGCATGGTACCATGATGTTTGGACTTGCAGTGCAAAAGTTCTTGAATATTGAATGATTTTTTCATTTAAAATTAAATTAAATTGTAACTGAAAATTTTGGAAGAATTGGAATGTGCCTTTGGTGTTGTTGGAAAGATCTTGATGAACAGGATTTAATGGAATTTATTTGGTAATATTCATATTTGGAATGTGGGAGAAATTGATTTAAAAGTGATTTCTGTTGCTGAAAATTCAAATAAATTTAAAAAAAACAGGTTGAGGGCGTGGTAACACTTTGGCCCAAGGGCACAGGCCACACTAGTAACAAATGAAATGATGAACCATTTTGTTTTAGCTTTTCCATAAATTTGAAACTTGTTTGTATATTCACTTCACATGATATGTACATCCCCTTTTGTTGGTGAACTATGTGTTTGCATCATGGGCTTTGAAGGTGGTGATGATTTTTAGTGGAAAACATGATGTTTTACTAAAGATGTTTTTGACTACCAACTTCCTCATCAATAAAAACATGTGTTTGAAATTAGGTCAAAAGTCCATTCATTTGTAGTGTTGTGTGGGGAGTGGAAATCTTTGAAATTCTAATTCAGTGGTTTCCCCTTTGTTGTTGTGTTTTGGGGGTGAATGTATTTCATTACCTCAATTCTCATTGGCAAGATTTAATACACCATAGTAATTTGGCATCTTCAATACATGTTTGTCAAATAGTTAAATTTCAAAATTTTCATTTCAACAAATAAAACATTCGTCAAGATTCAATTCTCAAAAAAACCCTATTTTCAAAAAAAAAAAATCAACATTTCTGAAAATAATATAAGTAGAGTCCAAACTGCCAGGGTAGTAGGGTTATGTGAACAATATATTCTTCTAGTAAAATGGCCCCTTGCATTTGAATGTTGTGCTAATCTTGGAACATGTGAAAATCCTCTTTTCTGAATAACTCTTCATTTCTGCTGATTTGCTTGGAGGATGATCATGGGAATTACCTATTTGAGCACTCTCAAAAGTGATGTTGCATGGTTTTTGATGAAAGTGTTCCAAACCATTTCCATACTTTGGAACCCGATGAGTACCCAACCTTTCCTTAAATGTTGTAGATTATAGAAGCAAAGGTTCCAGATCAGTTGAGGTGTAGAGATTGGGAAGAGAAATGTGGTAAGGAATTATGCCAATAATGTTGTGATTGTGAAATTAGGGGAAGCATGAAAACATCAGATCAAGCTTTTGTAGTCATGAAATGGAAGTCAAGTGGTGGGCTGCCAAATCAAGCTGCAGCTGCCATGGTGATCAAAACTCCTATTGCCACCAGCTTTCAGTCCAATTGATCCAAAATGGTTGCACATGTATTTGTAGCCCATCTGCAACAACAGAGCCGACTAAAAAGAACACCATGTTTTAGGGATTGAAGCCAGACAAAACAACTGAATAGCATGTTTTAGGGATTCAAGCTACACAAAACAACTGAGAATTTTTTTGAATGGAATCAGAAAATCAAAGCTGAAACACTGCATACCCAAGTCAAATTAGAGAATTTGACTTGAGCAACAAACCAAGAAGAAACTTGATGCTTGGTCCTTGAACATCAAGCCTAATAATGTCTGATCACAAAAATGATGATTTGGAATTGTTCATCAACTCTTTGGCTGTCGATTCAGAAGATTTTCAGATGACACCAAATTCTTCAGAGCATCTCAACCAACGCTCAGGGTGTGAGCCTGCAAAAATATTTCTCACGTCCAAAATTTGAGTCTTTAACTTTTTTCCAACCCCACCCATAAAACTGAAACTAGGACTCCAAGCAGGTGGGAGACTACTAGGTAAGAGCAACTCACTTGGACTAATCAAACTATCTAGCCAATCAAACACAGGGAGCAGGCAATAAATATGATTTGACTGGGTTTTGAAGACTGTTAGGGCAGAACTCTCCAAGGAAAAAATCTGTGAACTTTTCAGGGTCCCAGCCAGTCTTCCAAGGGATTCACTGGATTTGACTCATAAACATTATCCAAGATTTCGGGTGCAGGATCACATACTGGGCATTGCTGGAGATGCTATTAGGCAAGGAAATAAAGAGAGAGAGAGAGAGAGAGGAGAAAGAGATCAGTGGAAAGGCCCGGTGAAGACATGGTGATAGAAACCTATTTAGAGAGACTTCTTCAAAATCTGACTAGAGCTAATGCTGAGACACAAGTGCTGCAAATGCACATTCCATGTTCATCCCAAATCCTATGGAGCTGGCAACAGTTATCACTCATGGTTACAATCATGCTGAAGACTGGGAAATCAGGAGCTTTTGAGTCTAGAAAGATTCAAAGAGACGTGTTTTCGCCTCTGTAAAATTGTGCACCTCCAGACAAGGAAGCAATAGTTGTGAGGGTGATGATGATGATTCCTGACTTTGCAAATCTGAAGTTGTGAACTTAAGCATTTTGCTACAAACTTGGTTGTTTCACAGCATACATTCTTGAGAGAGCAAGAATCTGAAGCAGAACAATGCAGGTAGAATTTAGATACCCACAAATCAAAAATGGTGTTTTTTGGATTTGCATTTGATGTACATTTTTGGCCTTGTAACATGCCCTTCTTATGTACACACACAGACACACAATACACAAACACACACCTCGCCCTCCCCAAAAGCCACACAAAACTGGGCCCCTCAAGTGCATGCTTGCTCACCTCATTAGATGCCAATAATTTCTATGCCTACTTGTGTTCTTTACCACTTTTGGCCTAGTCTAAGGGCAAGGCCATGAATTGGGGGGAAGTGGGACATACCTATCTAGTTTAGCATAGGATCTCTCCATTGTCAATTTCTAGGATATGTGACTTTTATCAATCCAACTTGGGCTAAAGTCCTCCTCCTTTTAAACCTCCACTTCCTCGCATCCTCTCAAGATAGCTAGTTGCCTTTTATTCATAAAGTTTGGCAAGTTGATGACAACTCTCATTGTACTTCATGCTAGTTGTTGCATAGAACAAGTGGACAATTTTTTGTCTTTAAAAATCACTTGCCAAATTCCAATGTGCCATAGGGATGAAAGAGCTATGAAGATGGATGATAATTGACCATGAAACAGTTCTCTGTCGGCTCCCAGTTCCTTAGTTAACCTTAGTTAACCTAACCACAACGGTTAGTGCAGTTGCTTTCTCTAAAGCCTCTCTACAAACAATTAGATAGGTAGTAAAACACAGCCCTTACCTTGTGTATGGAACTATGAACCATCTACATACCTAGTAGTGACCAATTTTGCTACCCGTCTACCCATTCATAGGACCCACTTCTTACATAATCGGTTACCAAGGTGAAACCAGATATTAACTCGGTTAAGGTTCATCCACAACTGAGTCTGAATAACAGGCATCCAGTGGATGATGGTGCACCAGTGGGTGCTGTTTACACTGGATGTGCCATACTTATATATATATATATATATATATATATATAATTTCCAGTTACCTTACCTTTTTTACCTAACATTTACTTGATTATATCCGCCGGGTATATGTAAAATAACTGGAAACTATTTATTTTTACCCTCCTCCAGATTGGATCTAAAAGACTCTATTATACCTTTCCCTCCTCATGTCTTCCAAAAAAAGTCATTTACCCGGCCACCCACCATAGTAAAATTTTCAGATTTGGTACGCCGGTGCCAAATAATTATTTTATTTTTCATTTTTCATTTTTGGCAGCAAAAATAATAATCTATCAAAATTCTAACATAATGAGACTTTTTTTTGCATTTTTTCCTTAAATGGCATGAAATGCATTTTTGTAATTTCCTTAAATTTTGACATTTCAAAACATATAATTTCTAAAACATTCAACATTTCCAAAAATAATTTTATTACTACTACCAAACCTGAAAATGTACTACAGTAGTAACTTACAATGCAATTTATGCTTGGTCTTTGGTTCATATTTTAGATGGCCAAAGAAGAATAATGCCAGCTGAAATGGTTACAAATGCTATAATAAATTACAGGGTGAGTTTTATACAAATTTAAATTCACATACAATAAAAAACATCAGATACCAGCTACCATAGTACCTTAGGCTGGTTAGGCACAAATTAATTATTTTTGGAATTGCCAAAAAAAATTGAAAATTAATTTACTTTCATGTTGAAAATCTGAAAGAAAGTTGTCATATTTTAATAGAGCAAAAAATTGAGATAATCAAGGATAAATGTGTTTTTCTTCTGTAAATTCAAGTAATTTTGCTAAAATTTGGGAAATTTTGCAAACCTTTCAATATTACAAAGTTAGGGTGGGGTGGGGGGAAAGCCCTAGACATCCTATAAAGTACAAGTTTTTTCATGCATACATTTCAATATGAAATAACTCTCAAATACTGGAGAATCATGATGTTGAAAGTTTCAGAAATACAAAGTGTTTTTGAGTCCATAATACTAGAATCTGAAAGCCCCAGGTTATGTGTAGTATATATATATATATATCCATCACTTAAAGGTTTTTAAAACTTCAAAAGCCCATTGCCAACTCCAAAACTAAAATATTCAGCACTTTGAAAGTTTGAATTGGAATTCACACTATATAGTACTCAACCACAATTTGCACTGAAAAAAAATAGCTTTCCATGTTTTTCCTTTTTTTTAATATTACATTTTCTTATTTTTTTCAAAGATAGTGTATAAAAACACTTAGAGTGATGCATAAAAAGATAATATCAAAATTGACTACTTATGGAACATCATGACATTTATGTTCATTGCTGAACATAAAGTCATGATGCACAAAAATTGCCATGTTTAGTGAAGGGGGAAAAAAAAAAACAGAGTTCTAAATGTGAAGCATTAAATTGTTCAAAAACCACCATGTTAAGCTGCTTGAGAGTTCCAACATTCAAATGGAGTTTGTGGGACTCTACAAATCATAATGGGTGTGACTTATCCTCAACTCATCTTCTTTGTTATTGTGATCTCTTTTCCCGAACCTTCTTCCCCATGTATTGGGTTTTGCCACCACTTTTAAGGAAATGGTAGAGAAGCATGATTAGTTTAAGAACTCCTAAACCCCAATAATACTTAAAATACAAAAATGGAACTCCAACGATGGCTAGCAAGAGGAAGATCTTGAATTGTTGTAATCTCAAATCATGATGCAACTTCCTTTCAATCTCCTTGCTCAACTTCCCATGTGTAGTAGCCCCGAATGCACTAATTGTGTTTGGATTGCAATGATGACAATGGCCAGAGGAGTTGCTGCTGAAATTCTCTCGGTACAATTTGACTCCGAATACAATCACTACAAGCGCCATGCAATAAATTGAAGAACGCATCATAAATCATTTGATCTTCTTTGTGCCTCTTCCCAAGCGCCTTTTTTAATCAATTTCCTTTTTCTGCCAAATTATTTTTGGACAAATCTGTTTTTGTCAATGTAAAATTCAACTGAATTTTTGGTTAATACCCAAATTAGATCTTAAGATGCTGAATTTATCAACCAGCTTCCATCGTCATATCAGCATAATTTGTATGCTATAAACAAGTGAAAACTCATCTCAAACATAATGATTTGTATTGTTCCCTCCCTCTACTTATGCATTTTGGTGTTGTCATTTGCTGTGTTGTAACCAACTTGCAAACAATCAATGTCAGTTTTTATATGGGATAATTTTTGTCCACCTTAAGATCCAACAAGGAGCAAATAGTGACCGCAGAGATGATGGTAAATTTTGCATGCAAATCATTTCTTGTGTCTCTTGTTGAGATCAGATATAAAGAGGAAGGAGATTCTGGACTCCCTCAAGACTTAGAGTGTATGAGCTGAGATAGATAGATACCTAGTGCTGACATCTCTCTCTCTCATGCTGCATATCCAGTGATCAAGAGTCACAACCTTTTGGAGTGCAGTGAAAAGCCATGATCTTTGAGAATCACAAGCAAAACTTGCAACATAACTAACTAGTAGGTGTGAGAGGTGGTCCTCCCTTTCCAAACAAAGGACCGGTGGGTAAGGGTAGGGTAATTGGACCTTTGATGGGCACTCCTTACCATGACTTGTCACATGGCATTGTTCAAGTATTTTCAACAAGGTTAATCAAATCCTTACACCAATCAAAAAACCTAAAAGAGTGACTCTCTAATTCATTCTCAAATTTCCCTAATTGGTTTTTTTCTTTTATACTTACAATTCTACAAATCTTTTGCACTTCCTAATTCAAGCTTTGCCACAACAAACTTCATGGTGAACTTGTTCTTTCTCTCTTTGCACTCCCTTGCACACTCCCATCAAGATGTACATGACACCTGCAACTATGCAATTGAACCACGCCTTTGAATTTATTGAAAGGGGTAAAAAGGGGTTGGCTAACAATAGCTCCACCAATATCCCTAATTGAGTTTTGTAACCATGTTTATCATATCCAACACGATGTACAATTGCTTTCCAACTCACACCCATCCACATGAAAAATGGGACAATGTAAGATGAGATACTATTTCAAATCAACCATATGCACCTATCATTATATGAAGCTAATCAAGGTAGTTGTTTTGTTGTGTAATGCCTTTGGAAAGCACTGGATCTTGTGCAAATTGACTCACCAAAACAACATTTGTTGGTCCAAATCTTGTGCTTCACCCAAACATGCTATGTAGACTGCCGGTGATGTTATTCTAATAATTTAAGGGTCAATCAAGCTTTCTAATTTTTTGTTATATAGGTAAACCAAACTATGAGAATATTGTCATTAACATTTCACCTTTTGCCAAAGTAGAAAAAAACTTGTGCTATAGGCCTAGCATTTGAGCCCTTTACCATGTCGTCTACACACATTAGTCTTGTGGCCAAGGTGAAACAACACCCACATTGGTACCTTCACCTTGTCGAGCTAGGCCTCTTAGTGGCCATATTAAGTCCAAAAATGTTAGATTTGAATTAGAGACCCTGATTTAGTTTAAGTATGGTATATTTGTAATATTTAGAAGTAATATAATAAAATTTGGGACTTTTACCATGGTACCAATTTGGGTGTTTGTTCACTCAAGGCTTAATCTTGCCAATAATTCTTGCCTCCAACTACCCCCAAAAAAAAAAGTTTTTCCAATAAACTAATATTGAGCAATAAACATTAAACGGAGTTTAAATTTTTTGAAAACAATCTTTTTCATTCAACTATCAATTTGCAATTTTAATATCACATTTGAATGATAGCATTTATTTCCCATTGGATACAAGTTCATGTTCTATTTTCTTTCAAGTTTCAAATTTTGAGTTTTGAATAAAGCTATTTAAACATTCCACAACATATGCAAAAATGTTAATATTGATTTTGTTTTTTTATTTGTATGAAAACAAAAACCACATTGATAGCTAGGAAATATTCAATTAAATGTGTTAAATGTAATATTGAGACACTAAAATTTGGATAGTAATTATTCATCATCATACATGGTAATCAACTTTGAGGGAGGGTTATAGATATTGCAACAATACAAGAGAAGCATAACATGGATGACAAGAGTTTGTTATTTTTCATTTAAAAAATATATGACATGTATTTCTAACATTATTTATTGATTAAAAAAAATTAAATTGATGCTCCAAGTGGTTTTAGGTAGGTGGTGAGTTGCAAGGTAAAATAATTTTAGGTGTTTAACTAGGGCCAAATGTCAAATAAAATATCAAAAGCAATTAAGAATATGACCTTGTTTCAAGACTATGATTGCAGCCTATATAAATGGTGGAGAAGGTGGGTGAAAGAAAGCTTGTTATTTGAGTAGAACCATCGATCACCAAGATTTGTGTGTGCACCAAAATTTTGGAGGGAATTTGTTTGATAATGTGCATTGTGGGGAGTGAGAATTTACCTTATGAAAAGTACATAATTATTCAACTAGAAAAGAAAGATTAAATTGAGAGTGAAAGACCTTGGAAAGTTGAAAGCTTTAACATATTTTGCCAAAAACATCCATGCCCACTTCGCATATGATTCACAAATTCAAATCCCCTTCACACATTTCACATAAATGTAAATGTTTTTTTTTTTGGGGGTGTATTGACCTTCATCATGTGCATAAATTTGTCTACACAATGTAGCTCCATATGCTCATTGTTTTGTCATGTTTGACTCAAAATATCATATCTTTTAGTAAATTATTTCATTTCTTCATATGAAAAAAGTATAAAGTGTCATGACATGTGGAAGCAAATCAAGGCATTGGCAATGGATAAGTTCACAATTATCGTTTGATATTGTTGTTGAAATAGTGAAGCAAAATGTAATTGTTATACATGGAATAGTTTGATTGTTAAGACCAAATGAAAAGGTTGCAAATTAGGGTTCATTGCAGCAATATTGATTCACAAATGTAAATTCAAGCTTCCATTTGTCAAATGATTTAATAGATTTGGTGTTTTTATTAATTTATATTTGAATTTTAAATTGTGTTGTAATTCAAGTTTGTTTTTCAATTGTGTTCCAAGTTTTGTAAACATATTTAAATTTTTTAACATTCATTTATGGCATGTGACATGTTTAGTTTTGTCATTTTTGAAACTTCTAAGAGTTCTAAGATCATTCACATTGGGGCATTGAATCCCAATATGGTAGGGCATTTTTACATCTATCAAGTTTACCTTCCAATATACTTCACATATTCAAGCATTATGCACATGCAAAAATGTTTGTAAAAACATTTTCATAATTTTCATAATTTTTTGCAAATCCTCCAAATAAATTATCGAATTCAAATGTTATACACTATTATAGCAAAAAATAAAGAATGGTGATGAAAAAAAAAAAGATATATTAAATACACAATGTTTATGTAGTTGACCATGGAAATGTAACAACATGAGTTGGACAATTAAAGGAAAACAGAAGAGAAATTAACAAGTGAACGGAATTTTTGATTTAACAGATTCAATCAATTGAATCCAATTGGATGTGTTGTTACCCCAAGAAATATTTGTCTTATGATGCCCATTAAATTTTTGTTTCAAAATATTAGTGGAAGCAAAACCCTAATCAATGCACAAAATCAATATAATAAAATGTTGAAATGCAAGACCTTAATTTAATTCTTTTGTTGTTCAAATGAAATGCAATCTTTCTAGAGTGGACATAATGAATTCCATGTGAAATTAAAATTTTAACACCTTAAATATAAAACATAATATTGTGATGGGTGCCTTTAGATAATAACAAGGTAGCAAAAACACATTTAAAAAAGAAAGCAATACCAAATGAAGCTAGGACAAGTTATTATTATGATCTATAATGATAATTGCATTTCTCATTATCAAGGATATGAAAAGCATGGAATCACACTTGCTTCATGAAACTTAATGTTCATCTTATGCCCATATGATTGTTTTTTGGATAAGAAACAAATTTCACCACCTACAAGGTAATATTGATGTGGTGAACAAAAGGTTTCTAAAATTAACCAAAGTTATTTTTGAAATTTTCTTTAAAAAACTTTAATGAATAATTTTGGATGAAATTATTGTGTTTGTATAAAATAATACCTTGAAACAAAAACACAAGAAAAACGTAACAAAAGTAATTAAATGTGTACACTTAGCAATAATTCAATGGTATTTCAATGTTAATGAAGTTAAATCTATCATAATATTCCAACCTAAAATGCTTTCTATTTTTTAAAATCTTAATTGGTGTCTTGTGCGGTGAATACCAATGTTACAAATATCATTAAACCTAACATCTAATTGAGGGATGTTAATATTGCAACATCCTAATGAATTTTTTCACAAATTGTGATGATAAATTAAAAATAAATATTTAAATAAGTTAATGACTTATTCAATTTTAGAACTCACTCCCACAATCACATCTACCTTCTTCCATCATGTTGTCCTCTGACTTGTTCTCTACACTCTTTCACTTATTGAAGGTTTTTTTTCACTAACTATATACACAAATGTGATGGAGTTTTTTCACTAACATTTTTAGTGGCATGCTTATTGTGTTAGATGGTGGTCATTTGCAAGCTCTTTTGTGTATTTCACAATTGGGCACCAAATTTCTTCATGGTTATTTTAACATCCCTTCATCCTTATGGCATATTAAGAGATTTTTAATCCTTTTCTTTTACATAAGAAGAGAACATGGCAACCTCCTTGCCAAACTTGCATGCCACTAGTGTGCACTTGCCCAACTTTCCTTAATTAATCAAAGATTTTCTCACTATCTTTTGATTCATTACAACACATGCATTTGTAAGCTCAAAACAATGTTCTATTCATTGCACCTACCACCATCTTGAATTTTTTCTTGTTATATTTTCTTTCACCACAACTAGAGGTGGTGGTGATGTGATAAGATATTCCAACTACAAAAACACAATCCTAAAATAAAAATAAAAACCTTTACAATTATTTTAATTTTGACACATGCGCCTTGGCCATTGATGATAGTCGAATGATAGGGATGGTGTTAGTTTGACAATGACAAGTTAATTAACTTCATGTTAAAAAGTGTGAATTTATGTTGGGTTTGTATATAATTTTAGACATACCTTCCATGTAATTGTAATTGAAAATTTGAAACTTATTTACACTCCATGGGAATGTAAATGTAAACTAGTGTTGGGCAATTCTTAGAATGAGAAATAAATACCTTTTGGTTGTCAACCTTGACATATCCATTTACTTGTCAATTCTCAAATATTTTAGGAATTAGGTTTGGAAAAAGGAAAAAAGTTCCCCTTTTGGTCTTTTTGCCCCCCCTTATCCATTTTGACCAAATTATCATTTTGGACAAGTCAATTTCAACAGGATTCTTTTTGGTTAGGTGTTATGGACAAGAAAAATAACAACTTTGAAGAGATTATTGAACTTAACAACAAAGAACTTGGCATGAACAAGAATTAATGATTTTATTGTCTGAACAAAACATGATATAAGCTAAATATGAAATGGACTAAAAACATAAAGTCACAACTTGCATTGGTGAAATTGACAAGCGGTGCCCTCCAAACTTTTATTTCTATAATCCAATGGAAATTTTTAAAATTTTAAAAACCTTCTAAAAAGTTCCACCAACCAACCTTCTATAAACATATATTGAATAACATTCTAGAAACTTCTACCAACCAAATCTAATTTTTCCTTGTTAATTTCACATCTCTTTAAAAAATTTAAACGTATTCTTCAAAGATTTTTATGGAAACTACATATTTTTCAAAGATATTTTTAGAAATTGAGAAAACATTAAAGCATGTTTTTCAAAAGTTTTTTTGGAAATAAAATTTAAAAAATCTAAACATATTCTGTAAGGATTTTTAGAGAAATTTCCTTTCTTGCTTAATGTCAATGACATTATGGGGTCATAAAAAAGACTCATTAATCAAAATGACCAATTGTTAATTTGACGTCTGATTAATTGAACCATAATTATTTATAATATGATTTAGGCCATATGTCATCATTATTACATTTTCAAAGGTCACATGGCAACATATGTTATAAAATTTAAGTAGGTAGGTACCTTGCACCCTACCTATGCTTATATGTTTATGATGTGCATGTACATAGTATAGATTGCCACATGCAAAATCTGCATACATGATTTTTCCAAGTTTGAACCCAATATTTCATGGATACATCCCAATGCCTTTGACATCAAGCCACATTATTATTTCTAGTAAAAGATGTGCAACTATTTAAAGTATTTTCTTGATCACGAAAACTAGGAATCATGTTTTCAAATTATATTTCAAATCTTGTTCAAATGAAAAACATATATAAATAATGGTTTTGAGCTTTTTTCCAAGACCTATTCAATAAAAATAATATATTTTACAAATGTTCAAATGAGTTAACATTCTTTTTTGAAAAATACAAATTGCCTACAAATTCAAACATGTTAAATTAGGATTCTTCTAATTCAAACTCCATTTATGGTGCAATTGAACAAAACAATGTATGTAAATAAGTTGGTAATTAGGGTAGGTAAGTGGGTGCACTACTAAAAAAACAATTGTTTGCAATTAATCATTTCACAATTGTCATGCAACTAATTTTTCTTTACAATTATATAGGATTTTCCTACAATTATAAAGTTGCAATCGTATAATTTTCAATATATATTGTCATCTATGAAATTAATATGCAACATTGCCTAACCCCAAGATTAACCTAAACACCACATAGGTGACCTAGCCTTAAGTTAAGCTAGGTGCCACATAGGTTACCTAGCATTAAGTTAGGTTAAGTGCCACATAAGTTACTTAAATATAGGCCTAACATAGGTAACTTAAATATAAGCTTAACTTAAGTGCCACATGGCATGGTTTAAGTTTAAAACTAAACTTAAGTAACACATGGCTTAAGTCTAGGCCTAATTTAGGTGCCACATGGCCTAGGTGGTTTAAACTTAAATGCCACATAACCTAAAATAATTAATAGGTTATTTTAATTAATAGGTAATAAATTAGGTTAATAATTAATAGGTAAATTACGTAGGTAGGTGATAATTAAGTAGTTGTTAATAACTGTGATTAAATTACAATTAAGTTGTGACTAAAATCTTTATTCCATCTTGTTTGGTCTCCATTTCCAATTCTTAAACTACATAAAGAGGTGCATTAAAAAATGTTGAAAAAACACAAAAAACATGAAAATGGAATTGTCATTTTGGATGAACCAATAAAAAGGTTTGACCTTAAAGGCTAAACCCAAAATGAAAAAAAAATCTTAATTATGTGCCACATGGTTTAGGGAAATGGGCTTATTATAAGTGCCACGTGGTTAAGGTTTAACCTTAACTTAAATTTACACCTAACCTAGGTGCCATGTGGGCTAGGTTTAACTTAGGCGTTACAGAAGCTAATAGAAGATAAACATAATTTAAATGCCATGCTGTTAAACTTAACCTAGGTGCCATGCGACCTAGGTTTAACTTAGGTGTACATAGGTTAATAGAACATAAGCCTAATTTAAGTGCCATGTGGCCTAGGTTTAACTTAGGTGTTACATAGGTTAATAGAACATAAACTTAATTTAAGTGCCATGTGGTTAGGTTTAACCTAGGTGCCATATGGCCTAGGTTTAACTTAGGTGTTACATAGGTTAATAGAACATAAACCTAATTTAAGTGCCATGTGGTGTGCCTTAACTTAGGTGACACATAAGTTATACTTAGCTTTAGGCTGAACCTATGTGCCACACGATTAAGCATAGCCTTGGTGACACATGGTCTAACCTAGTTTAGGTGCCATGTGGTGTACCTTAACCTAGGTACCAAAATAATTGTCAAAAGAATTGCAACAATTACCATTGTATAACATATGGTAATGAATATAATATGAAATACATTTCATTATTTGTAGTTTGCTAATAGTTGTGATTAAATACGTAAATATATTTAGAATAGGTAGGGTGGGTAGGTAACATAACATGTGGCAACATATAGTCTAACATGATCCAAATGATAAACACATGTGGCAAAATAATCATCACACATAAACAAATGACATACCTTAGACTCAACTCAATAAGGCACATTTGATTGAATTTTAGCCATCTTGATTGACCTTTTGTGTGGGGCCCTATTTGATTGAATGTTCAAATTGACACTTGGTCAAAAAACTCATCTTAATCAAAATTACTAATAAAAAACCATGTGTTTTTCATGCCTTAGGCCTCTAGTTAAAGTGAACGTCCCATTTAATCAAGGTCACATCTACTCTAGTCAATGCATACAATTTAACCAAATTGAACCTTTTAAAATAGTTGTGGTTTTTGTAGTGTTTGAAATAGCCAAAACCAATGAATTTGTTTTCTTCAAAGAATTGAAAATGGCAATTTTTTTATTATGAAATATTTAAACAACTAAGACCAATGGTTCTTAGAAAATGCAAAGAACCACACAAGACTAGTGTAAGCCTTTCATCCACATTCATGTAAAATTAAATGTAAATGCCTATTAACCTTAGATGTGTAAGTGTAAAACCCTTAAACTTACCTACTATGTAAATGGATGCAAAATTGTGTGTGTTTTTTTTTATAAAAGACAATTCGAACAAAAAAGTTAACATGGGTGCCAATGAACAAAATAACATTTAATGATGTGTTAATCAAAGTGGCCCATTGCTAGGAAAAAGAAAAGAAAAGAAAAACTTGGTATTCACCACAACTAATTTAATTAATGAATATAAGCCACAATAGGTACCCAAGCTCTAGTAAAAGCCTAAACGTCACGTGACCTTTGTCCAAAAATGTGAGCTTGTATTGTATGTACATGGGTTAAAGGGAACCTCTTTTACAATACTTTATTGATAGTGAAAGCTTCTATTCGGTGAGCCTTAGATATATTCGGATTTTCTAGGAAGGGCCAATCAAAGTGGCCCATTACAAAAAAAGACATTGTGGTTTGGGATGCATCCACATTGGGATTGCAAATTGTCATTAAGGGTATATATACATTTACACTTACCCTCCAAACACTCGTATGAACATGTTACCGATCATGCCAATGGTGACTTGGTGATAAATTGTATCCTTGTTTTGGTGTTAAATTGCACTTGGTGTGAACACGGAGTGAAAATGTTAAGTAGGTCTAGTGTTATTTGGTAGCTCTAGTGTATAGAAAACCCTTAAAAAAAAGACTAGTGGCATTGTTAGGAGAGTTAATATTGGTGAGTCTACCACCAAGTGTGCACACACCTTAACTTGGTCTAATGAATATATGCAAGTGGACTACAAAATTGGTGTAATGGAACCAAACCACCATGTAGCATAAATATGACTAAATTTTATTTTCCCAAAATAATATGTAGCCCAAGCAACAATCATCCATAACACAATGGAAAAAAAAGCCATGCTCATCCATGACAATTTAGACATCCTTCTCTACTTTTGACTACTTAAGTGAAGAAAATGTGGTGATTTCCATCTAAGATCTTTAAAATATCCTAATAAAAAGTGAAATTTTTGGGTGATTTTTTTCACTTTTTTCTTTTGAAATTCAAAAACTTCCACAAACATAAATCACTACCATAATAATTGAGAACAATGCCAAAATAGTCCCAGAAAAATTCCAATCGGATGAAACTTGAACGACAAGTCCCCATTTTTTTCATAATAATAAATTAAAGAAAGAAAATTTTATTAATTAATTATTAATATTTAATTAATAGCAATCAATAAAAATGGATAAAGAGTAAAAGATGATCTTGACCCCATGATTTGAAACCTGGGGCCATACTTTCAAGTCTAGTACAAGTGGATTATGGTTGCCAAAGCCCTTTTGAATTTTGTATAGGGCCCCAAGGCTTGCTCCCCTAGGCCTCCCCTAATTTGAGAGTTCCTAGCCTTGAGGGTGGTAGCCCAATGGTGTTGTAGGCCTGAAATTTAGGGGAAGCCTTCCTTCCTCTTTTTGCCAAATAAATAAATAAATAAATAAATAAATGTTTTTCCCTTCCTGCAATAACAATGAAAATTTCCTTAAATTTTGGCTCTTTCAAAGACCTGGCCATTTAGACTTGGAATAAGTGGAATAACCATGTACAACAGAAAACAATATAATTTGTAGAACTTTTGGCTATTTCTGAAAAAAAATCCGCATTTATTGAAAATAATTTAATTATTACCGGAATGGTAAAAGTACTACCAATTTGGATTTATGTGTTGGGTATTTCCGAATGAGCCAGGTCTTTGTGTACTTCAATGGTAATAACACTTTTGTTGTTACCATTGTGTTCTCATCAAGTTCTCAATGTGTTCCTATTAAGTTCCCAATGTGTTCCTCGACATGTTCTCAATAGCACCTTGCTTTGTCTCATATGCTTTGTCCAATGTTGTCCAATATTGGGACTTATAAGTTTGTATGGTTGGAGTGAATATTTCTATATTGGGGGAGTCTCCAAACTTTCAGAATTTCTTTAGGATTCTCCAATCAAAGAGGCCCATTAGCAAAAAGAAACTTGAACTTTGGAGTCCCCACAACTAATTAATATGATTCCCACTATATTATTGGCCTTGCCATTAGCTCCTTCTTAGGGTTGAACCCATACCTACACTAAACCTCACATTTATTTTGGTTGGTTAAAAAAACATTGTAAATATCCCACATTAATACCCCATTCAAACCTAGTGTTAATATGATAAGTGTTAGTGGTTCTAACATTAAAGTTAGCCAAAATCCTGCCATGCAATGCTAATTAACACTAACCTAAATAATTGATCTTCATACATGATATCCTAAGTTATATACTTCATTTTTTTGTCTCTCAATATCGTTTAGTTTTGCACATTTCTTTGAAATTTTATATTCAATGTGTTTTACGTTGATTTTTTAATATTTTATTGTCATTTGCACACAAGTCAAAAGATGATTTTTATGTTTTGCATATTCATTTCAATGCAAGTTTGCTTTGCTACCTTCCATTTTTATGAATGGGTTGCATTATTGTCTTTGTATGAAAACTCAAGAATTGTGTTATTGCGATCCAAGTTGGATTTGCTATGTTTGTCCATTTGTTGCTTTTGTTTTGTTGGGATGGACTACCAACAAGAAGCTTTTATTGTTGAGTGTATCATCATGGTCATTGAACTATTGCAACTTTTTTGTTACAAATATCAACTTTCGTATCTTAAATTTATGGAATAATTATAAAAACTATAATTTTAAAAAAAAAAACTCAATGCATGTTAGTAATTAGTTCCTAGGTTTAGACCTTGGTCATTATGTGAACCAATATTTTGATCACTTAGTATTTTCAATTCATCATGATAGAATATGATGATGAAAAATGAGTTGAAAACTTTCAAGTGAGTAAAACTACTTTGTTTGGATTTATTTGAAAAACACCTTTGCAAGGATCTAACAATCTACTTGGGTGACTAATGAAATTGTTGCAATTTTTTTTTGTCCTTGTTTTGAATTTGAATTAAAGCTTTCTAAATGTGAGTATGAATTTTGAAAAGGTTTAACACAATAAGGATTAAAAACTGCTTGAATTGAAATGAAACTTTATGAATGGAATATGAGTTTTCACATGGTCTAATTCAAAAAAGTATATGGAACTACTTGCTAATATAAAATCTTATTTATAATATGCATGATCCATAATTTAGCAAGGTTGTTTATTTTCTAGTTCATGCATATGTGGCGTCTTTATTTTTCATCATTTACATTTTTGTCTTTCTTGTGAACAATTTCATCAACATCTATGAATTGATTTGTAAAAGGTCTCCACTATTGTTCAAGTTGTGTTTGTTGCTGAATGTCATACCCAAAAGTTGTGTTAGATTATTGATTGTTTGAACCATGTTCATTGGAATTGTGTTGATGGTGGTGTTTCTGGACTTGAAGTAGTCGATTTATTGTTGCCACATTTATATTTGTTTTTTTGCTCTTTTTTTTTAATGACATGAATTTGATAAATGGAATCGGATAAAAGTTTGTTCTATTTTTTAGTTTCATCTACCATGCTTTTGCGAGTTGAATAATAATTACATTTCATTCATGTGTTGCCACCTACCCATCTTGGAGTGCAACTTTTGTTGATTAATCATGGAATCATTGGATTTAGATGTGGTGCAAGATTTTGGGGTGAAATTGGGAAAATTATTTTGTTTTTGAAATTGTTGTTGTGGGCCAAATTGGGAACATCAAATCTTGGAAGTTGTTTACACCATGATTTATGGGTTGAATTGCATCATTTTTTAATTAATGTTTTTTTATTCTTTTCATGAAGTTAATTGGATCTTTTGCTATGACATTTGGTGGTGGTTTGACATTAACCAAATTGTCCATAAAGCCTTTGACATGAGGAGGCTAGAAAGTTGGCTTGGTACCCAAATAATTTGTTTATCAATTCATATCTTTTTGCAATTGTTCACAATTGGTTCCATTTGGATCCAAAGAAAATACCTTGTTAATTGCAACATGTTCCTCTTTCTTTGCTCCAATGAACACAAAAGCTTTTCCATATTCCTATTTATGTTGACATGACATTTTGGATTGAATTACCCAATGATGACTTGAATGTGACAATGTGGGTTCAATTTCTCATTCCCCTTTTGTTTCTTCTTGTTATTTGATTGTTTTTTTATCAACTCTTGAACAATGTCAAATTGATTTGTTGATGCACATGATGCAATTGCAAATTAATTTCAGATTCTTGTAGCACGTGTGCTTGAAGAGGAGTGAGAGATGAAAACATCTTGTGTCTTAACATCAAGTTATATCACCAATTTTGACGATTTTATGTAACAACAAATTTTTCACCTCAAATTTATGTTTCTTGAAAATGTAATGTTAGCAAGTTTTTTACATAGCAATGAATTAAAGTACCCTACCAATACAAGGCCTCTTAAACCTAATAATCAAACCCCTACAAAAATGATAGACATGTCGTCACCCTTGCAAACATATTTTTCAAACCCAAGTTTAGTTATTTAGTTCTTTGCAGCCCCACCCATAAAACTGAAATTGGGACAGCAAATGGATGGGGGTGACTACTAATAATAGTAAACCACCTGGACGAATCGTTATGATGGGCCAATCAGAAACACTCAGTAGCATAGCATAGTCAGGTCCAATCTATTACACTCTTTTGGGGAGGTGCATGTCTATTACGAATGGGTTTAGGACCGAAGTTATGAAAGATCATTACATAACTATGGAATCTATGTCTTTGGTTGTAAAACTATACTTCCACCATGCTAATGGCTATGCAAACCTCACCATTCTCCTACCATCAATTACATACTAACATTACCAAAACTGTTCACAATCACAAGCCTTTTAAAAATCTCAAACTTCCATTCACAAACTTTCTATTCATGTCATCACTTTGTACAAAAATGAAAGGTGTCTTTCAAGGTCACAAACACCTCTTTATATACTAACCAAAAGGAAACTAATAAAGAAACTTCCTAAATCACATGGTTTTCCCTGTTATTCCACAATTAATGATAAGAAAACAACATCACATGGTTTCCCATGTGATTCCGCAATTAATGATAAGTAAAACAACATCACATGGTTCCCCATGTGATTCCACAATTAATGACAAGAAAACAACTTCACATGGTTCCCCATGTGATTCCACAATTAATGACAAGTAAAACAACATCACATGGTTCCCCATGTGATTCCACAATTAATGACAAGAAAACAACATCACATGGTTCCCCATGTGATTCCACAATTAATGACAAGAAAACAACATCACATGGTTCCCCATGTGATTCCACAATTAATGACAAGAAAACAACATCACATGGTTTCCCATGTGATTCCACAATTAATGACAAGTAAAACAACATCACATGGTTCCCCATGTGATTCCACAATTAATGACAAGAAAACAACATCACATGGTTCCCCATGTGATTCCACAATTAATGACAAGTGAAACAACATCACATGGTTCCCCATGTGATTCCACAATTAATGACAAGAAAACAACTTCACATGGTTTCCCATGTGATTCCACAATTAATGACAAGTAAAACAACATCACATGGTTCCCCATGTGATTCCACAATTAATGACAAGAAAATAACTTCACATGGTTTCCCATGTGATTCCACAATAATCAAAAGAAAACACAATCATATGGTGCACATGACTTCCACATTAACATGTGCACCATGACCAAGTCCAACCCAAAACTTTCCCCTTTTAACAAATTACCCAAGTTACATGCACAGCGTTGCAGCGCATTTTATTAGGCACCGTAAACAGAGCCAAAACCAATTTCATGAACTAAACCAGCATGTTTTGAGTTTTCTTCATCCAATTTTATTGTGTTGTATAAGAGACTGAGCACCGCTGGAGATGCTCGTAACTAAGGGGATGTTTGTAGTGGTTGCATACAACCCAGACAAATTTGGGGTTTTTTCTAGCATGGTAAAGCACCGGTGTAAATGCATCCAAGGTGGAGCGTACCAAGTGGAGCTTCAACCTGGCCCATCCAAGGGAGTACTACTCTACAAGAAAATGGGTTCTAAGCATCCAATGAGGTGAGCCAACATGAATTAAACATGTTGAATACTTTTACCCTTTTCTAGGGTTTGGGAAAAGAATTTGGAGGTTTTTTTTTCTTCAAGTAAGAAATGGGGGGATTGAACCGGTTTAGTTCCCCTCGTCCCCAGCCACATCCCGTTTAGTTCCCCTCGTTCCCAGCAAGGTTGAATAAAAGGGAGTAAACTAAGAGAATAAATTAAGTTTGCTCTACAAAAGTCCAAAAATGAAAAGCCCCAAGTTTTTTAAAAAATAATAATTCATGTCAAGCTAACCTTAACTCTATCTCATTCACACAATTAGAATAAAATAACACCAAAAGAATGACGTTCCATTATCGTTAAGGAGGGTATGAATGGGGTTCAAGATATCTCATTTTTAAGAATCTAAATTCTTCAACTTTTGTAGATTTGACCTCAAGGTAGTGTAGAATAAGGAGGTTAGTTTCACCCCTTCAATTCAAAAAGCTAAAATAGTGAAATTAAATCCCATTGTAATATTTTTTAGTCTATCTATTTGTGTGGGAAGATCACAAGGGTTAGTTTATCACTTAAACTTTAATCACAAAGACGTATTCACAATTTTTTAATATTTTAATCAGAGGGCACCTTATAGAGCGTATTTTTCCTCCACTATTTATGAGGCATTTAAAAACAAACAAAAAGATGACTTCAGCATGCATTCCATTTTTCAAAGTGCACCAGTTTTTCCATGATGCCCACCAAGTACCATAAAAGAGGGTCAAATACAATAAATGTTCCCAATCCCCCGGTATGTTCCCAATCAACTTAACTCTCTTCCTAAGGATGTTCAAAATGATCTTCTTCTCTATTATTCCATCTCATATTGTTTGTTGTGCAAAGCTCTTCAAATTTTTCTTTCAGTTCTCAATGCTCATGTGTCTCTTGTTCTTTGTTCTCAATAGCACCATATTTAATTTAATCTCACAAATACTTTACTCAAAATGGCACTTGTTATTGTTTTTGTCAACACATCTATCTATGATACTTGTTTGTTTTGTTTGTCACATTGAGATCTCCCAAATCATGTTGTCTCTCATTGTACTCTTGGTATCTATGTACCAATAGAAAGCTCAGCTCTCGATGAGTAGGGGTGCATGGAGGTGAGTTGCTAGTGTTTAGACCTTTGGTGCAAGAATTATTGAATATTGATCAATTTTTGTCAAAACAAGTTCAATGAAATCAAAACTTAATATTGATTTTTTTTTTGGGTCAAGCTCTTTGTTCTCTTTGAAAGCTTTTTTGGTGGTTGTGGTTTCTTGGAGGCGATTTTATATTTTTTTGTCCTTGGAGATCAATTTTTAAAACATAAAATAAAAATTTCATAATTGAGATATATTGTCAAAGTCCTATTCACACTTTGATCAATGGCACAAGTCACACGAATCTATCTATTGAGAAAGTTTGTTTGTTTGTTTTGTCGAGATATCCCAAACCACAATGACCCCATCTACACTTGTGGTAGGTATTCTTGGAAAGTACACTCATGGTACTCTTGGAAAGCCTTCAATGAGTGAGGCCTTTGAAGGTGGGTTCATAATGTTTAAACATAGGTTGCAATACTTATTCATCATTTATTAAAATTGTCAAAAACAAAATTCAACAAAATAAAAAATTTATAGGGAAATTGAGTGTGCTCTTGGTATTGTTTGAAAATCCCTTGATGAGTAGGGCTTCTCGGAGGTGAATTTGCATCTATAAGGTGGGTCCTAGAGATATTGAAATTTTGAGTAATTTCTGTCACTAGAAATCAATTTTAAAAATAAAAATATTTTTTTCTCACAATTTAGCTAGCTTTAAAATGTCAGTCCTAGTATTCACACTTGAAGCAATTACATAAGCATGTTCACACTTGGGTCAATAGCACAGGTTACACTAGTAGATTAATGAAAACCAAAATAATTAAAAATATATTTAGGCCTTAAGTGAGGCCAGAAGATAATTGAATTTTGAGTAATTTTGGTCACTGAAAATTAATTTAAAATCTAAAATAGTTTTTCCACAATCAGGCCCAAGTGTGAACACGAAAGTGGCTAAAATTACACATATTATTTGAATCTTTCATTATGTCCTTAGTAGTATGGAATCAATAAGGGAGCTGTTCACACTTGAATCCTTGTTCAAAATTACATATAGTAAAGAAAGGATGGTACCGACGATGGTCCCGACAAATGAAGCCGCCCCTAAACCCGCGCGCGTCTAATCATCCAGCCGGACGGATGGTCGCTTCATGGGCGGTTTCATTTGGTCGGCCTGGAAGCTGCCCGTGAAGCCGGACGGACAGTATGAAGAGAATAGACACACATGGAGGCAAAAGAGCAGATGATCAAGGAAGAAAAAAAATGTAGCAGGTTCTTAACTCCGCTCACACAGTCGCCACAGACGGTACCATTGACGGACAGTTTACTTGGTGACTGTGTGCTTACTGAGCAGCTTTTTACTGGGTAGGGCGGCCAGGGCAGCCGCTGGGGGGGGGGGGGGGCTGCAGGGGGCGGGCCAGCAGGGATGGGGGGAACGACAGTCGAATTCTGCCGGTGAATAGATACCCTATCAAACTGGGTTTTTACTGCTGCATTTATGGGGCACCGGTGAAGGCGTGCTGCATTTTCTGGGGCAGGGCAGGGGGCAAGGTAGGGGCAGGGGCACGGCGGCCAGACAGGGCAGGGGAGGGCAGGGCAGGGGGGGGGAGGGCATGGCAGGGGAGGGGCAGGGCAGGGAGGGCAAGGCAGGGGGGGAGGGCAGGGCAGGGGAGGGGCAGGGGAGGGGCAGGGCAGGGTTTTAGGGGGGGGGGTCCGCAGGGGGGGCGGGCCAGCAGGGATGGGGGGGGGGCGGGGAACGGACGGGGGGACGGACACCTGTGCCTTAGGCATGGGGCACACACTAGTAATGTTGTAAACTAAGGAGGGCCTTTTGGGATCCTTTTCGGGTTCCGCCGTAATTATATTATTTTTGGAAATGTCCAAATTTCTAGAAATTATCTGTTTGATATGCCAAAATTTAAGGAAATTACCTATTGAAGAACATTAAAATTACTTATTTAAGAAAATTACTACCTTGGATGCCAAAGTTTTTGGAACTGGGCTAATTTTTATTTTTTTTATGGCACCTAAATTTTGTACTACATTGCACCATCTGAAGTCAAGTCATTGGAACATTATTATTTCTCCTCATTTTTGGATTAAAAAAATGTTGTAAAAGGTCTCGTTATTTAATGTATTGCGGGTTTAGAGTCCAAAGAATGTACCAAAGAGACTACCTATATTTATTGCCAGAATTTTCATAATTTATATCCTTATTGCCATTTTTTTTTTTTGAAAACTAAAAGAATTATCCAGCACCCAGCTAGTGCCAAACCCGGAAAAAGGTGACAAATAATTAAGGTATTGAGTTTTGAGTAACTTTTGTCATTGGAAAATGAATTAAAAAATCCAAAATAAGTTTTTCCACGATCATGCTCGATAATAGTCAAAGTCCTTGTTCACACTTGAGAGCCGATGGTGAATGAAAAAACCAGAAAGAAAGAGGCGAGAGTAAATAATAAGTGTACACACAAATTATTTTAAAATCCTGATTGTGGTCTAAGTAGGGAATCAATAATTTAATTTTTTTGCAATTGAACCAATCACAAAAGAGAGTTTTAATATGCGTACCTAAGTAGCTATTTAATCACTCGCGTGTGTTGGCCGGGAGGGTGGTGGGCGAGGAGCGGGGTTTCCTCCCTCCTTTCTCTTCCTCGTGGGTTCAAGAACTTTCGTTGCGTCTCGCTAGCGGTGAAGGACTAAGGTCTTTACTAACTACGGTCACCGCTTTTGCTTTGCTGCGTCTTCGTCGTCGTCTTCTCCTTCGTCTTCTTCGCTCGCTCGCTCGCTAGTTCCTTCTTCGTCGTCGTCTTCTCTTTCGTCTTCTTCGCTCGCTCGCTAGTTCGTTCGTTCTTGCCCTTGCCCCCGGGTTCCTCTTCTTCTGGGCAAGCAAACACTAGTGCTGCTCTCCACGGTCTGCACTTGCTAACCCTGTGTTCGCGTGCGCATCAAGCTCTGTGTTTTTGGCTGTGTGCTTCTATTTCATTATTTGTTTGTTTTCTCTCTGTTTTTTTGTGTCAGTTTTATTACTATTTTGCTTGCTTTGTTTCTTCTTTTTGTGTCGCTCCTCTCTGTCTAAGCTTCTTCTTCTTCTTCTTCTTCTGCCGTCTTTTCGTTTCTGTCCGAGTCCTTTCCCTCTCTTCTCCCCCCGTTTCTCTGCCTTCCTCCTCTGGTACTGTGATTTCATGCGATTTTTTTGTTTTTGTTTTTGCCTTGTTCTTTTTTTGAGGTCGTCGCTGATGAAGCTGCTTTTGTTGTTGATGATGTTTTTGTTCCCCTCCCGCTGCTTGGTCTCTTCATCTGCTGCCGTCGGGGTTTTGTCAGCTGCACCAGGTATGGTAGGTTAGAATTCTCGTCTTTGTAGCTGGAGTTCTTTGCGTTTTCCTTTTCTTGGTTTGTATTTTTGGCGTCTTGAGCGTGGTAGAAGAGAGGAAGAAGAAGAAGAAGAAGAAGAAGAAGAAACGTATTTAGGTTGAGGAGGAGTGATCGCCTGCTTGTGTGTGTGTGAGTTAGAGAGAGTGTGTGGGAGTTTGTTATTTTTCCCTCTATAGACGCGGCGGCGGGAGATGGACGGGTTATCGGACAACAGGACGACGCGGCAGCTGCGGACTTTATCACAACAATCGGAAGTGGACGTGCGACAGATCCTTGCAGAAGCGCAGAGTCGATGGCTAAGGCCGCCGGAGGTATGTGAGATTCTGAGCAACTACGCCAAGTATGGTTTCAAGCTCAATCCTGTACCGCCAGTGCGACCATGCAGCGGCTCCATGTTTCTGTTCGACAGGAAAACGCTGCGCTACTTCAGAAAAGATGGTCACAACTGGCGGAAGAAGAAGGATGGCAAGACGGTTCGAGAGGCACACGAGCGCTTGAAAACAGGTAGTGTTGATGTCTTGCACTGCTATTACGCACATGGTGAGGAAAATTCCAATTTCCAGCGGCGTTGTTACTGGATGCTTGATGCTGCACTGGAGCATATTGTGCTTGTCCATTACAGAGAAGTCACGGAAGCTAGCAGATTCTCAATGCCAGATACACACTCTTCTGCTGCATCGGCGCCCTCCTCCTGTATACATGTTGCCAATTCACCGGATCTCTCTGGCCCCTCTGATCTGGAGCATGAAGATGGGGATGTTGCTGAATCTGACGAGGTTGATGACTTGTCTTCCTTGGATCTTAGTGGTGCTTCAGCTTCTTTTAACCAGCAGCAGCAGCAGCAACCTTCTTTGCTTGAGCAAATTGCTCCATCTCCTTCGCATGGCGGGATCATAGATTCTAGGGTTTTTTCCTCTTGGAGTTCTGCTGCTCCTGCTGCACCTTTTAGCACCACTACTGATTCTTCTTCAAGTCCGGTTGGTATTGACAGACTGTGGAGTTTTCCTTCTGTATATTCTACAGTCGGAGTAGCATCCACAACTTACCCTCCACTGCAGCTGAATGGACAGCAACAGCAGCAGCCAGCAATGAATCAGATCGACAACTTAGACAGGAGCAAGTTGCATGGGAGCAGTGCAAGCACAGCTGAACTGTCATCCTTGAAGCCTCCTATTCTAGCTAGTACTTTCGATATCACAGTCTGGAATGAGCTTCTGGAGAACAATCAGAGAAACCAAGCATCATCGTCTAAGGACCCAAATGTTGGTGCGATGGGTGGAGAAGCAGTTTATGTGAAGCAGGAGAGTATGAATGGCTCCACATGGGCTGAGATATTGGAACAATGCACCACACCATTGACACGCCAGTCTATGCTTGAAGCAATAATGGGAAACAGTTCACTGGAAGCTGATGGAGGGCCAGAAGCTGGCAACAGTCATGATTTTTTATTTGGATCTCTGGGGCCTTCTCCAAAGGGTATTTTGGAGGCATTGTCTCCTAGAGGTCTAGGCAGGGAACCTCAAACACCCCTTGAAGCCAGTCTGCGGGCTGTGACTGAACAAAAAGCTCTCAGAGCCGCTGCAGAGGCTCAACAGCGGCGATATGTTGGTATACGCACAGACATGGATGCTCTGTGGGACTCTAAGGCTGCCGAGGTGGGATTCTCAAAACTTAAGAGTTTCAACAACTCCGAGCTTGGTAATATCGCAAAATTTGACAGCTTTGGGCGATGGATGAGCAATGAGCTTGGTCGTGATAGTCAGAACTTCCTGCCATCTGGATCATCACAGTCTGGCTGGCCAGGATTAGGGATGTTCGAGGATCAAGGAGTCGATGACATGTACAGCTTATCGCAGCAGATGCAGGTTGAAACAGGGCTCAGTACTTTAGTCTCACAGGATCAGCGCTACAGTATAGTTGACTTTTCACCCGAATGGGCCTACCCATCAGGAGACACAAAGGTTATTATCACAGGCATGTTTATTGGTGAATACAGCTCTTCATCAAAAGAGCATAAATGGTGCTGCATGTTTGGTGAGCTTGAGGTTCCTGCAGAAGTGATAGGAGCAGGGGTGTTAAGATGTAAAGCTCCTCCCCATGCACAGGGAAGAGTTTCTTTTTATGTCACTTGTGGTGACCGGCAAGCTCACAGTGAAATTCGGGAATTTGAGTACTGCAGTGCTTCAAGTGCTGCTCAAGGCTTGGCTGCTGCAAAATCTGGACTCAGAACAGATGAGGAGATGATGTTCAAGGTCCGGCTCTCACGCATGCTTCTTACTGAGTCCAACACTCAAAGCACAGAGGGTTCAGCAGACTATGGAAGAATTCTTGATTCGGTGTTGAGTGATGCTGAGTGGTCATACCTCCAAGATTTAGCAAAGGGCTCTGGGGATTTGCAGGTCTTCAACTTCCAAGAGAAGCTATTACAGATGTTCTTGAAGAGCCATATGCAGAAGTGGTTGCTGAGTAAGGTCCAGGAGGAGGGGAAGGGTCCTTCAATCCTGGATGAGAAAGGGCAGGGTGTGTTCCATATGGCTGCAGCTCTTGGCTATGACTGGGCAGTTGCACCCCTGGTTGCAGCAGGCATCCCTATCAACTTCCGTGATGTGCATGGGTGGACTGCACTTCACTGGGCTGCATCATATTGCCAGGAAGAAGTTGTAAAAGCTCTTCTAAAAGCTGGTGCAGATCCAGGAGCTGTGACAGATCCCACCAGAGCATTTACATCAGGGCAAACAGCAGCAGATTTGGCAGCAGTCAATGGCCATAGAGGCATGGGAGCGTTTCTGGCAGAGATAAATTTGGAGAGACGTCTTTCCTCTATGACACTCTCTGAGAACCCTGTGGACATTGCTATGTCACATATTGCAGGTGATAACGCTGTGGCCAAATTATCCAGACGAGAGAGCATTAGGAGAACTTTGAGTGGAGAGGACGATGAACCATTTATTGCAGAGTCACTCCAGGCTGTCCGAAATGCAGCACGTGCAGCAGATCTGATCAAAAAAGCATTCCAACGACTTTCATTGCAGAAGCAGGAGGAAGACTCTCTTGTGTCACTCCAAGTGGATGAGTTTGGCATGACTCCACACCAGTTACGGGCTTTCATGGCAGCACGTACTGCTCAGAAATTTCAGAATGTTTTTCGTGGGCACCATGAAAGGAAGCAGCAGTTGGCTGCCACCCGCATACAGCAAAAGTACCGAGGTTGGAAACAACGACGGGACTTCCTTGATCTCCGGCAGCATGTTGTAAAGCTGCAGGCACAAGTCAGAGGTAACCAGGTTCGAAAACGTCTCAAGAAGCTTCTCTGGTCTGTTGGTATTTTGGAGAAGGCAGTGCTGCGCTGGCGCCGGAAAGGTGCTGGTCTGAGAGGTTTCAAAAGTGGGGAGGTCTTGGCACCTGATAAAGATGATGACAATGATGAAGAGCTTATAATTGATGGAAGAAAGAAGAATGAAGCTGCAGTGGAGAAGGCAGTAACCCGTGTACAGTCTATGGTGCGCTCACGTCAAGCTCGTGCTGAGTATTTTCGATTGCGAGATGGATCCCTGCAACAGGGGCAATTTTCTCAGCCAGCAAGTCCCCAGGAATTTCAGAGTTCCACAGAAGAACAGTTGGTTAGTTTTCAACACTTGCAACACCAAGGACAGAGCCTGCAGGCTCCAAGTCCTCAGGGCTATTCAGATATCATGGATGATCATCTGATGAACTTTCCAAACTAAGGTTAGTAGCTGAACCCATAAACCTGAAATTTTACCAACTAGGTGTAGCAACAGGTATTTGGGGCCATGGGAGCTAGCATGGCTCTTTTGGACATTTTACTATTTTGGAGATGGTGAGAGAGAGTGAAAGATTCAGATTATGGGAAGGATTGGTGTTTATGATGCATTACCATTGCACATCCCAGAGTTTATAGACAGTGTTTTATACTTTGAGGACTAGTTGATCCAGGAATCAGATGAACAGAAAGGGTTCAGGTTTATGACATGCATGGTTGCAGGGTCACACAGATGTCAGAGTTTGAAGACAGTAACCTACAATTGAAGAAGTAGTTGACCCAGCAACCCATTTTTAATGAGGTAACATATTGTAGGGATTTGTAGAGTAGCACAGGTCACTCTATGTTGTAGTTCCTCCTGGGAGATACTAATGAGTTTGTTTCATATATGGATTCATTTGTTCTAACAGTTGGAATTCCATGTGTTTCTTTGCAGTTATACAAAATCATGTCAGTATTCCATAATTAAGGATAGGGCAGATTGGTTTGGTAACGGATTTCTGGACATCAATGCTTCAGGTCCCAATGCTAAGGTATCTCCTCTTTCTTTGCATCAAACCTGTGCTTGCAGAACAGTGAAGGTTGGACAACATGCACTATGCCATGACTGTCTTACCTGAATTTAGTTGTTCTTTCTGGGGCGTATGTTCAATGCTATGAAGGGGTTTGTATAGTCTAAAATAGTACTAAAGGATGTCTGGAATTCCTGTGGTTGGTGCATGTGCAGAGCATGGTCATTCAGAGACTCTGGAATATTGTCCACAGCAATCTGGATTTGAGGGGATGGAAGTTGGGGTGAGAAGGAGAGTGAGGGAGCGAGCACATTCTTTTTGCAGCAGTTTATTAGGCAGACTCCTGACAGATCTTATTATTCTTCTTTGCAAGTCTACCTTGCATGCTTGAGATTTGATTGAGTAGGTTTGAAAGTTCATAGTTGACACATTTTTGTGAATATTAGGGAAACCCACCATTGACAGCACCAGGCTTTTCTAAAAGATTGGTGCAATGCCTCTGCACTTGGATTTTAATGGAGTGACAGTTGTTTGCTGCAATTTATGACCTTTTTGTCAAGTTAGAAGCTAGTGCCATGTTTGTATGAAAAGTGTCAGGAACACAAAAAGTTCACTAAACTGTAAGATCCAGTCAATTTTTGACCATCCCCAGAATTCCTCATATATCCCACTTTGATGATGTGATGACTTTGTCAGATGCTGAAGGACATGGACTTGTTCATGAACGTGAGCTGATGAAGGACATCAACTTTTTCATGAAGTTGAGCTGATGATGGCAAGTGTTGACTTCACCACAAAAGTGCACTTTTCACAGCATGTATAATGTTGCTGGTCTCACACCGGCTGTTGAAGCCACAACTTTGCAACCTAGCCTTTGATGGTTGGTGAGTTGTGTAATGTTATGATGCCAACACTACTGGTGCACTGCCATGCTTGGCAAGAGGTTGTTGTAACAACTATCTGTTGGTAGGACTTGGTGTGAAATGATTCTTGAACATACAAAAGGAATTGCTATCCTGGTGGCGTAACATGTCTGACATGGATTAGGTAACCAGCAAGAGGGCACCTCAACTGTTTCTGGTAACCAACAAGAGGGCATCTTGACTATATTCAGTAACAAGTGCCCTTGAGCCAGTTACATAGTTGACTGTATTGGAGTGTGGAGCACACCTTCTATAGCAGGTGGATCCATCTACTTGAAGGTATGTTATGAATTCTCCTATCAGTGACGAGTAGTCTATGTAAATGTGAAGGCAGCAAAATGTGTTATATAACTCATGGGCTAAGGTCTAATGGTGTTCTGCCATACAAGCAACAGACACTCTGCTATAGGTTGTAACAATACTCTGGTGGTAGCATTGGCTTAAAGTGATTCCTGCAGGTACAGAAGAATTGCTTTTGGGTTCTGTGAGCTTGATTGTGTACTGTAAAGCCCTGGGGTGGGGGCATTCCCAAATAAGGATGAGATGAGCTAATTCGGCATTTCAGGAATGTCCCGCATGCCTGCCACTATGTGTACTATATGGTATTCTTTAGTAAAAAGCAAAAGAATAGTTTGCTCTGTTTGCTCTGCGATGGGGCACACAAGTGCACTCAGCTTCTCTGGACTTTTACCCAATGCGAAGCACAAGGTGCACCTTCTCATAAGCCTACTAAACATACCTAGAGCACTTGGTGGTAGGAGTGGGAAGGACCCACCTACTATTTAGGAGTGGTTTAGGGTTTAAGGTTGCTCCACCCATTGGCTACATGTAGGTGTGAGATCCATACTACAAAAATGTTCGCTGAATATAAGGCACCCTCAAAATACAAAAATTTTTTCTTGGAGTGCTACTATACATGCATCTTAATTGTTCTTCCAAAGGGAAAAGCGTTATTTTGTAAAGTTCCAATTAAAACAAGTTAGAAGTCTGCTTAACTAAGGAAAGGTTTTTGTTTAACTGATTGTCCCTTTGGAATCTTAAAACAGTATTTCAAGGGCTTCTTAATCCTGAGTTGCAGTTCTTAAGTACACACTTTGTCATCAATAGGTCATGCTCTAAAACTTCCATCTTCTTTGAGTGAGTCAATTTGGTTACTTTGCATTTAGGATTAGTGCCAATTTTTCATATAGAAGAAGTTTTAAATAAAATATCCTGAACTTTGTTATTCATAATATGTATAGTTGTCCTAGTATATCATTTAAAAAAAAATTATGAATAAATATGATTTTTTTAAAAAATTATGAATAAATATGATTTTTTTAAAAAATTAATATATTTTGTCAAATTTTGTGTTTCATCTTGAAAAATGATCATAATTATACTAAAAACATGTTAACATCTTCAGGTTTAATGTTTTTTTATTTTAATTTATATATATATATATATACACATATTGCATCACCTTTATATGTTGTAAAAGATTCATGAACTTTAAACAAATCTTGAATTTTGATAAACACAAAATTAAAAATATTTGAAAATTTAAGTGTTGTTTAGATGTGTCTAATAATATTTTATTATTATTTAAAAAAATGAGAATTAAAAATTTTTAATTATGAAAATTAGAGGACTTTTTATGAAAGTAGTGCTATTGAATGAAGCTGTTAAATATCTTTTTTCCAAACCAAACTTTGATATTGAAATTTTTTTTTGATTCATTTAATTTTTTTTTAATATTCATATTATTTGATAAGCACAACTTTCCATGATTAATATGTCATTAAAATGACATCACATAAAAAAATACATAACAAGAATTGTAAAAAAGTTAAAATGTTAATTTTGATTTTGACTCATTTGTATTGATCCGCACTCTATAATTCCTTTTTCCATTGTGGAATATTTTCTTTCTTTTTGCCTTTTTAAAATTTGTCTTTCTTCTTCGGTTCTCCTCCTCTTTTAAGTTTTATTGTACTAAGTAGTTGCCTCATGGTTAGGATATTTCAATTTTGCTGAAATTTTTGGAAAGTATGCTTTCCAAAACCCTCATTTGAGTGATAATGTTTTCATGTCTCCACAAATGTTGCCTTTTTTTTTTTTGTTGCACTTCAAGTCTGCACCTTTGCCTCTTTTTGGCCACTCTTGTCTACACCCCTACTTCAATTTTTTGCTCAACACCTGAGGTTCATGACACCTCTAGGTTACCTTCACATAGTATCCTTGTGCTTTTCTTTTGGTAGTTCTAATTGGAACCGAAATGCAAAGGAGAGTGATCATCTTAACCAATCCCTTACATACTAGATACTAGTGTGGCCTGTGCCCTTGGCCCAAGTCTGAACCCATTACAAAATGAGGAAACTCAAGATGTGAACATTGTTTTGCAATGTATGTATCGATTTTTTGAACAGCCAAAAATGAAAGGAAATCATGCTTGAATTGAACGATAAGCCTTCAAGTGTCACCACGTTTGAACAGCCAAATATGAAAGGAAATCATGCTTGAATTGAAAACTAAACCTTCAAGTGTTACCATGTTTTCAAACGATTTTCCCATCCAAAACCTGGTTTTTTGGAATTTATTTGAATTTTCAGTGGCAGAAATCATTTAAAAATCAACATCTCCCACATTTTGAATCCAAATCTTACCAAATATATTCCATTAAATCCTGCTCGTCAAGACCTTTCCAACAACATCAAAGGCACATTCCAATTTCTTCCAAAATTTTAGCTACAATTTTAATTTAATTTTCAGTGAAAAAATCATTCAATATCCAAGAACTTTTGTACCGCAAATCCAAATGTCATGGAACCAAGCCCATGCACCCCCTCCTTGTCAAGAGCTTTCCAAAGACACCAAGAACATGATCTGAAGCATCCCAGTTCGATGGATCTCATAACTACAAAACTAAACAAATTACCTTCCTTCATAGATAGATCTTTGTTTTGTTTCAATATTCTAAATAATGTGGATGGGAGAGAGTACATTGTGGAGGAAGAGTGTGGCTAGAGCATTCTGGAAGATTTGTGTTGTGTGTCTATGGTTGGCACTCACATTGACTTTAGAATGTGTCCATGAATGTGTAAATTCCATAATGAAATTTATTTACACTCCATGCGATTGTAAGTGTAAAAATAAATATATTTATATAATTTTACCCAATCCAATAAAACAACATAAATGTAAATATATAACAATGAAACAAGTATGATTTTTACTTGAGGAGGGGAGAATTCATAATATTTTTGAAGATAAGCCAGCTAAATGGCCCATTGCAAAATTTTAAAAAAGCATCAAAATATATACCCGCAACTGATTCATATGACTTTGCAAGAAGTCTGGTCCTAAAAGATCTTATATATATAATAAAATCGTCTATAAAGTAAGGAAAACAACACTAGAACCCTGAGCTTGATCATAAATAGGGTGAGATTCAACATAAATAAAAAAACATTAGCCTTCGAGGGTGAGAGGACCTCAGTTTTTGTGGTGACTGAGTTGCACCCTGTCTTTCCTTTTTCTTTAGCGCCTCCACTCTTGCTGCATAAATTTTCAATGCTCCTTCTTGTGAAGCTACTATAATTATTCTTGAACCTTGTGCATTAAATGCTGATTTTCAGCATTTCATTCCCAGACTTAGTAAAATTTCCTTACTTAGTTCTTTCATGAGAATCATCGTAGGTTCTTTAAGATTTGTTGAAATAGCCAGGACCAGCAATTCTTTGGTTGTGAATTCTGTTAAAGAACTGTAACCAGCAGTTTGCTGGTTCCTTAATATGGAAAAAAAAACAGAATTAAACATTCTTTTAAGTTCTTTAATTTACCTTCAAATGTCCATACAACACCAGAACATACATCCCAAAATAAGAGGGAGTAGAAAGTTCCCACATCTCAAGCAAAGTTCAAACCAGAATAATAAACCAATCCTGCCAAGTACAACTCCAAAAATGGTTGTTCTAACTTGTCGTTCATAGAATTGCAGGCTAAATGCTTAAATGCAATCGATCAACGTTTTGCAATCTTCATGCACAATTCTAATTCAGGACTCCTCGTGCTCCACATGTTTGGGTTATTTGGGGCTTTCTACTAGGTGTAAGCTGATCCACCAGTGCTTTTTTTTTTCAACAAATCTAGCTATTTTGATAAAAAAAAATTGGGAACTTTTGTGAATTTTTTTTTCTGGCTTAGATTTTATTATCTTTTTTATTTTTTGGGGAAAATAATTGCTAAATTCTTCATACCACAAATTTGGGGGAAAAACAACCCCACTCTGCTCAGGACGTTTTCCAGTTCAATTGCGGGTTTTTAATATTATGCCAATGCACCCTAGAGCTGGGCTACAAAGGTCTTATGCAAATAGGTTCTGGATTTGATTTTAGGAAGGAGGGTCTTCTTTCTTCTTTCTTTCTTTTTATTTAACGTCAATACCCGGACCAGAGAGATCCATTTGACGACAATTACATAGTTGACTTGAGCAAAACACTCCTACATAAGTCCGTGTTCCCCAGGGCACTCTTCTCTTTCAAGAAGATTCGTGGCATGTCAAGCCCTGGTAAGGTTCTTCGCAACACCTTCAGATTGAATTAGCTCAACTCCCATTTTATTTTATGTGTATTTTGAGAGAGCTCCCCCAGTGGAAGAACCCTAGGGGGTTAATGCCAGGGGAGCTCCCCCAATTTAGATGTTCCCATTTTGCAATGGAAATTTTCTTTTTTTCTACTAAATGGGAAAGAAGCAAGAAAATAAAAAGAGAGTTGTTAACTATAAGGGGAGGTGCTTGTACTCATGTGTTCTCCTGAGGTTTGGGAACACCCTTGGGTGCCCCTCCCTTAAGAGAATGCACTCATAGGGGAACCTCCCCTACAAGCTAACTTCTTCATGCTGCAAACAAAGAAAAGTCAGGAGAAAAGAGAAAAGACCTGAGCTCTACCTGACTTTTCCAACCCAAGGTGACAACTGCTCGAATTGATTTTCATCCAATATTGAGGCTGCACATCCGATGGCAAAAGTATCTCCCATGTCATCACAAATAATTAATTTATAGAACTTTTTTCAAAGAATAATGTTTTCAAAGAGCAAAATTTTGTGAAAGAAAATAAACAAATGTTCAGGAATGTTCAGGAACATTTTACTTTAAAATATGGAATTTTTTAATTAATTGATTACTTATTAGTCAAACATGTGTTTGAAGCTACCCTTATACTAAGGCATTTCTAAGTTTCAAACTTGGAAATTGGAATGCATGCCGAATCATCTTGGATGTGTAAATTCTATATTTATAAGACATTTAATTTAATTTACTAGTGGCTCTTCACCCCTCAATTTATGGGCAATTAGGTACAGGAATACCAGAAAGGCTAGAACCATCTTTTGGCATTGATTGGCTTGTCACAAAAAGTGTGTGATCGGATTTTGATTTTGGGCATTGTCTGTTGGAGTCTTTCACTTTGGCTATCTAGCCTATGTATGAAAAAGGTAGTTTGTTTTGTTTTGTTTTGTTATGCTGAGATGAGATTCTCACAAACCATGATGCTTCATGGTTGTGTGCTTTCATATCTTCGGAAAGCTTTTGATGAGTAGGGGTGCACTGACTTGGTTTGGTTTGAGAGACTGTTTGGAGCTATACAGTGTGGAGAAAGCTATTGATTATTTAACCATTTTCTCAATGAAAACTAAATAAAATCCAAAACAAAAAAAACTATATTGGAATTTGGGGGTGTTCTTGGTGTTGTTAGAAGGCCACTTGGGCTTGGGGAGTCAGATTTAATAGAGTTTTATTTCACAATTTTCAGAGCTAAGATGTGCAAGATATTGATTTCTGAGTGGATTTTGTTGCTGGAAATTCAAAAAATTTGCAAATATTGGATTTGGAAGGAATAATCAGTTGAGCCTTCAATGTGTTCACATTGTCAAATTTTTTAAAAATTCAATTCTGAAAATGTGAAAAATAAAGAATGTGTTCACACTTGGGCCAATGAATAGTGAATCTTTGAGCCACGGGTATTATATATTAAGGAAGGTGGTTTATTTGTTTGTGTTGTCTGGTGGAGATCTCTCAAATGATGAGGCCCTCTGTCATGCTCTTGGTACTTGGTAGTTTTGGAAATCCCTTGAGCAGTAGTGTGCATTGAGCTATCAGTTTGGTAGTGTTTAGACATAAGGTACAAAAGGTATTGAATAATTTTGTCACTGGAAGTTCAAAACTAAAAACATTAGGGAAATTTGTGTGCATTCTAGGCATTGTTAGAAACTCCTTCATAAGTGGGATTTTATGGAGGTGATTTCTTAATTTTTAGGCCTAAGATTGGGGGAATGTTGAATTTTGAGCAATTTTTTTTCACTGAAAATCAATTTAAAATTTAGAATATTTTTCACAATCATCAGGGTCTTATTCACGTTTGGAACAATTTCATAGTCATGCTCACAATAGGGTCAACTGCACGTGTTACACTAGTATAAGATAAAGTGTGTGGCTATTGTGAGTATAACAATTTAAATAGTTGATTTAGTTGTGGAAGTGAAACAAATAAGTGTTATACACATGTCACAACACTATACACTTTTTTTTCAAATTGTTACAAAAACAGGTTTGGGTCAAAAACAATGAGAAGTGTTGTGACATATATAACACATAAGATGACAAGGAAAAATAAACATGATAAGTAGTGCATCATCAGATATAAAAATAATGCAATGAAT
The DNA here is from genome assembly GCA_963921925.1 of Sphagnum tenellum. Classification (NCBI taxonomy): domain Eukaryota; kingdom Viridiplantae; phylum Streptophyta; class Sphagnopsida; order Sphagnales; family Sphagnaceae; genus Sphagnum; species Sphagnum tenellum. Next base: position 5,889,250 of record OY998154.1, read on the forward strand.
TATTGACAACATGCATTATATTTATGTAAGGTATAACATTCAAGTGGTATTGTCCTTGTCAAATATTTGTGTATAAATCAAAATATGAGGAAATAGATGCAATCTAAAATTCTTTAAAAAAATGGAAATAAATATGAGCTCAAACAAAAGATGAACAAAGTGAAATAAATGAAGAAAACAATTGCACACTAAACATAACTAACAAAAAAAGTTTTCATGACATAAGAGGAAAACACATGTAGGAGCTCACAACTACTAACCACTCTCATGGAAAATAATTTAAAAATGTTTCAAGCTTATACAATCTTTTGGTTTCAGACGTGGGAAGATGAACCTTCACCAATGAAAGCACTATTAAAAGATAAGTCATAATCATTATCAAAGTTTTTTTGTCTTTATTTTCATCCTCCTTATTATCATCTCAAACCTCTCCTTTTCCTTTAGTATTTTCATTTATTAGTTTCTATTTTATAATTTTTCATGTCCAAGTTTCGCATCCTAAAAATCATGATATTTGCATTTAAGTAGCTTGTGTTTATCTTTTTTTTCATATTATAATCAAGATGAGTTGACAAAAGATTTATAATACACATATTTTTGCAAGTTGCAATTTTTTCCACATGGTTTATCAATATCTTTTTAAAGACTTGTAAGGAAACCCCATTAAAAAAGAAAAAGAAAAAAGACAATCATAAAATTTTACAAGTGCATATGTTCTTCATGTTTGTTCCAAATGTAAAACCTTTTGAATAAGTTCTTATCTTTTTTGGTTGTGGTCATTTCAAGTCCCAAGATCCCATAGTTTTTTCGAAGTTTGAATTCTAGTACACCCACAAAAAGAAGAGGGCAAAAGAAGAAAAAGAATATAAGAAAAAGAAGATGACAATAATGACAAAGAAAAAGATGAAAAAAAAAACTAATGAAAAAGAATATGGCATGAACAAAGGAAAAGATGATGATAAGGAAGATGAGAGATGAAGAGGAGAAAAAAGGAAGAAGAACTAGAAGACAAGAGAAAAAGAAGACAAAAGATAATTTATAAAAAACACAAAATAATCTTGCTTGAACTTGAATTTCTGTAAACACAATGGAGGAAAAAAAAAAATTGTTTGAGCTTTTGCAAAAATAATGACTAAAAACAATTGGCCATGAGAAGATTTTGCCTCCTAGTTCAAAAATTACCTACCTATCTTCCTTTAGAATGTTACCTACCTACATTTTGGTTGGGTTAGCTTATTACCCTTACCTAGGTGAGCTAAGTTAACTAACCTCAGTAGAGTCTCAAAATTTTCATCTTGCAATATCATCCATCCCTCGCAAGTACGCTTGGTGGGTGCTTGCTATTTGGCCTTTTATATGTGCTTATACCACATTCAACATTTTAGTATTAGTTATTCCACCATCCTCATAAAATAAACATGAAAAGTTCCACATGAAGAAAGTGAGAGACTAAGTATTTAAAATGCACCACCACATGGCACAACCATTATTGGTTTGTCAATCACGTTATTGACCCTCTTGGAGATGCTCTAAGCCCCATAATTGATAGGCCAAACCTTTACCTTTTGGGGGTGTCTAGTAGTGGCATCCCCATTGTCTTTGCAGCTCCGCAACAAAACGTGTGCATCCATCATGCGGTGACACATGTTTGGTTGCTGGATGGGCAGTTTACAACTTGGGGGTGCAGGAGAGCAAAGGGTGACTTCGGATGGGTGGCTCGGTGGGTTCTGGGCTTGTGGGAGGTAAAGCCTCAGGACTACTGTAGTAGTAGTACCTTGACCATTTCAACACATGTTTGTCAAATAATTAATTCATTTTGAAAAATTAATTTCAAAAATAAATAAATATTCCTAAATATAACACTATTATCCTTCACAATATTTTTTGATTTGCAAAAAATAGTTTCTGAAAATTTCAACAATTCTTGAATTAATATAATTAGTGTCAAATTAGCCAAGGCACTAGGGTAATGCAGCATTACTGAAATGAGGGATTGTAAGGCAGGAGAACACCCTTGGCCAAGGGTGTTCTCCAAAACATTGGAGAATGTGACTCCAATGCTGAAAAGGAAGAAGAAACAAACACAAAAAGTGAGCATCCAAGTTCAAAACTTCAAACTTTGAGGGAGAGTTGAACCTTAGTCTGATATTATTAGCCTTTGCTCAATGCAAATCTCATAAAGAAACAAACATAATCGCTATTCACTAGATTATGGAAACATGAGCATTTGAGGTTTGGGTTGTGAAAAGAATACAACCTCCTAAGTGGTAGCACCAATGCAAATTTTTTATCTTTCCAAGTTGTAATAGCCTCTTGATTAGGAAAGCTATCTTGAGTATATAGATGTGTCCAAATGTGAACCCAACTAGTTACACAATTTCATGAATGCAAGTGTGGAGAAAGTTTACTCATCTCCAATAGATCTGAGCATTGACACCATTGCAATCTTAATCAACTTCAAGTATTCATTTAGTTGTTGAATGAACAAGCCATTTTTGTTAATTGTGATTCACAACTTGGTCATTGGATTCAAATCAAATGACTTAACCATGGCCTCTAGCGCTTGTGTCTTTAGGGTGAGCTTAAAAAGCCACATTTGCAAACAGTCCAAGATGTTGATAATCAAGTGTTTTGCAAACTGCATTTGTGAGGGTTTCACCTTCTTTGCTTCACAATAATGACTTTTTATTACATCAAAATGTAGGAAAAAAAAAAGTCAACATTAAGCTACATCTAAAATTGTGGATGCAAAATGTCAAAGACGTTCATCAACTCAATCTAAAAGTGCCAATCCAATTCATTGATAAACATATCAGTTGAAACAAAACACAAACCTTTCATTTGCATGATGGATGTTTCAAAAACACCTTAGCACATAGGTTGGTTAACCCAAACAAATATATTGTAATTATATTGTGACCAACCATACATAAAAAAGTTTTTCCATATTATTGTTGAGGCCAATAATGCAATCTTGGGTGATTACGGCAAAATTATTTTCCACCACATTTCAAGACACTAGGAAATGTTCATGTTGGTAGTTAGTTGCTAAATGTGAATACATCATAAAACAAAATCATAGATGAAAACATCTTTCCTTTGTATGAATTTGATCAAGTCATTGACTACTTTCAACCATGGCAAGGAACAAAACAAACCCAACAAGATGTGGAGATCGCAAAGGAGGTCTAAATTCAATTTTATTTGAGCAACATAAACAGGTCTTATTACATCTTAACAATTATTGTCTTATATTTTGCCATCACATGTTCAAAAAGCTCCAACGTGTTTTTGTCATAAGTTTTCACCTTTTACAAAATATTCAACCACCTTATTTTAGTATCTCAGCAAGTTTAATGAATTTCAAATGTTGTTTTAAAAAATTGAAAAAATAATAATATAATGACTAGAACAAATCTTCCAACTTAACCACCTTGAGCAAATTTGACAAAACTTAAACAACATGATTTGTCTTATGGGTCATGCAATATTATCCCATCATGTTAAAAAGAAAAATTCTTTCAATTGAGATGTCACCTTAGTGCCATAGCCTTGGAAAAGGAAGCCCCATCAACATCGAAATAAATGAGCTTTGTAATTATCTCCTCTTGAATCAAAGCCCCTTATTGCATGAAGGGTTGAACAATCACAACAATAAAATGATCTACATTTCCACCTTCAACATGTTGGTGTGAGTAGAATAAGAATTCTTTTCCATGCATGCATCACATACACATGTATAAAAAGTTGGGACTCATTATCAATGGTAGTGTCTTCATTTGCATTCAAAGAAAGAAAACTTCCCCTAAACAAAACAATTTGAGTTCTTATTCATACATGTAGTCTACCATCTCCCAACCAGGCTCATTAAACAAATGGTTTATGGGATTGTTAAAAATATTTAGTTGCATAACTAAGTTTTGCATTGCCATATATTTAATCATGAGACAACCACAATGAAGCAAGTGAAAAATTAAAACAAATTACACTATTTTCTTCTTCATATTAAAAATTTGACTTGCACCATGAGTGACTTGTTGTAGCATTATTTTAAAATCAATGTTACATCTTAATTCATTTCGGAAACATGTAAGTTATCACAAGGCTTTGGTACCTATTCCAAAGTAAAGGCGGGGAACACTTCTTATTGAAAACCAATGCCTCTTTTGCTAATGAGAAGTTTTATATTATACTAAGTAACATAAAACATTGTAAGTGCAAGCAACAAATTGAAGCTCGGAAGTTGTATGAGTAAGAGAGAATTGGAGGGAAGGCTTTGGCTCTTCCATACTGACAAATCTCTGGTCAAGGTGATTCCTTGCTATTCAATGATCACATATCAACAACCCACGAGAATTTGGCGATACCATCACTTTTTGGTATCACTTTTTCTAACCCTTTTTCTTTTTTGCACGTCCTAATTTCCATGAACCTTTTGATGGAAAAAAGTGTTGACCTTGCAAAAAAAAACCATGTTCAAATTTTATTTATTAGTGTTTTCCCATGATTCATGATGGAGGTGTCTCCTTGCTATTCAATGATATGTGGCCAAAATAGCACCCAATTTCAGGTTGGAGGGGGCCCATATGGTGTTGTGCAAATATCTGGTAAAGTAAAAAATTCTTGGGAAGAAGAGCCTCGGAAGAAGCACATGAATGGTGCAATTTGTGGTCAATTTTGAAGAGAAAACTTCTCCAGGTCTGTGATTTTCTAATAGCCAAAAGAGACCATGTCTCAGACTAGGTTGCAAGCTTATAGGCGATTTCTTATAACCACAAGAAGAACCTAGTGCCACACTAGAACATCATAAATTATAATATTATGATTCAAGGTTGGAAGTGGAAATAAATGGCCAATAATGAAAGAGAGCGGGTGTGAGTGGGGGGATGAAATTTTGTTATTATTATTGGGTTCTTACCAAGGTCAAGGGCATTACCCCACACAAAGATCTGCCAAAATTTGTGAAAAAAGGAAGATGCCTCAAAGCAAAAAAAATTAAAAAATCCCGAAGATCCTGTGGAAAATGGTAGATCCCCAGAGATACTTCAGTAAAACAGAATGCCTTGCAATTTCTCAGAAGTCAAATTTGATTGTAGAACACATTAAAAAAAATTCAGCACGTCTTGATGAGGAAAATAGAGGCCTCAAAAATTTGTTAGGTATTACCTTCATGGTCCTTCTTTGCTTGGGAGAAGAAATTCTTTGTCAATGTACAACCTTTGGTGTGACTGCATGACCTTGTAATTGATATTTTCAATGACTTTTTAAATGTCTTGTAATTGAAGTCCTCAAAGGGTCTGAGAACTCGATGGCATTGCGCTTATGTCAAGAACACGCAATAATGGATAATTCTGGCTGCAGCTTTGAGGTTTGTTTATGTTTTGCATTTGTACTAGAAACGTCTCCACGGCTCATCAGTGTATCACTCTGGATAATAAAATTAAATGTTCAAGTTTAGCTGTTTTGTTTTTTGGCAACCCCACCAATAAACCTTAACCGGAATTGCATATACTTTGGGACTACTAATAGCAAACCACCTGGACCTCAGTCAGGTCTAATTTATTACATTCTTCCATGGCAAGCTGCGTGAATTTGGTGTAGAAAAACCAATTTCACGAGCTAAACCGGCACATTTTGGCTTTTTCATAGTCAATTTTCCTGTCTGGAGTCAAATACTGAGCACCGGTGGAGATGCTCTAAATGAGTGAAAGAAGCCATTGCCCATGCTCTTGTGCCAATAAAACCACAATTGACAATTCTGGCTGCTGCTCTGAGGTTTGAGTTCCCATGTGTTCCTCAAGCTGTTCCCAGTAGCACCACACTTTATCTCACATCCCTTGCCTAAGCGTTGTAACCTTTACAGAGGAGGGTGCCTGTTGCTGCTCTGGGGTTTGAGTTCCCATGTGTTCCTCAAGCTGTTCTCAACAGCTCCACACTTAATCACATATTCATTGCCCAAAATTGTACCCTTGGTATCCAGAAGCAAATCATTTATACATTCTCCATTTTTCCATGAGCTAATACCATGTCAAAGACGGATATGTAGAGGGCAAGTTCTGCTTTCCACTGTTTAAAAATATGATAAAGGCCACCTCCATAACTTGATTTTTTTTGCATTAACCTCTTTCAGTATCTATCCAAGTTTAAAAAAGAGGGTGCAGGCAAATGAACCCACCACAGAGAGATCATCTTATCATGCAAATCATTAGATCCAAGGATCAATTGCAAAACACTTGTCATGACCATCTGTGTGTTAGTTATAGCATATAGTGTGATATGATAGTGAGTAGTGCTTACTTAGGGTTTTTAGATTTAGGGTTAGGGGAGAGTGGCTCTTTCGGTAGGACCCACCCTCATGGTGTGAGTGAGGGTATAGTGTGAGAGAGGACGTAGTTCTTTGAGTTGAGCTTAGAATGTTGGGAGTAGTTGGAGTTAGTGGAGCTTCGAGCTATGATGTTTTGTTAGCATTGGTTTGAATTTTTTGAGTGGAGTGGGCTTGGCTTGACTATATGTGTTTGCATCATGAATTTTATGATAATAAATATTTTTTGTGACATTTTTAGTTGTGGTACACGGATATTTGTATATGTTCTCGTCCATGTTATGTGTTTGTGTGTGTATGTGAATATGATATGTCAGCGATGTATGTTATATAACAATATGTATTCGCACGACACACCCAATTCTCTTTTTGTTGTTGTTGTCTGTTAGGGCTCTTTTCCACTACTGGTTGAGTGTTTGATTTTTATAACCGTTGGTTTCAGTTTTAAAAATATTTCAAAATCAAAGAATTGCCAATTTTGACTCTTCCAAGAGCAAAAGAATTTTCAATTTTGGTTCTTTCCATAAACCTCAAAGAAAGATTTTCATGAAAGAATTGGTAAAGAATCCAGGGTAGCATAGGCAGCCATTGTTTGATATTTTTGGAACAATTACCAGCTGCATAGAAACCCTTTTGTTGTTGCCACCAGCGTCAAGTGGGTATTTGATTTTGTGTTTTGAAACTATTTCAAAAATCAAAGAACGACCAGTTTTTAATTGAATTGATTACTTTACAAGGCAGGCACTGTCATTTGAAATTGTTGAAAACATCAGGTACTTTTTTTTGTGGGGGGCTTGCTAAAACCAAATTATTAGGCACTTGCAAAAACAAATAAATTATGGTCAAAGTTGAAGTTGCCCTTGAGGGTAAGGGGTATGTGCAAACTCAGCATAGGGACTATGTATGACAAGAAAAGAATCCATGCAGCAACAATTGAACTACCAACAACAACAACAAGGGAATAACAAATCAGAAAGTGGGAAATTGGAATGGATGTGTGTCCTCCGTGCTCTGGAACTGGAGATGGGTGAGAATAAATGTTGTAACAACTTGATGTACAATTGTTTGGTCCAGACATGAGTCCACTTGGTAGGACAAACACTTCTGTCACAAGGTATAAGTGATGACCAACCCAAGCCCTTTTTATATAAAATCATATGCTTTCTTGATTGATCCCTTAAGGGATCGACAAATGTATCTAGCAAGATGAGTCAAATTTACAGTTGAAAAACAAAGATTGTCCAAACTTTATGACAAAATTTGTCTGAACAAAAACACTAGTCATGACGCAACAAATGAGTTGTGAAAGATTTTTACCAAAGCACACAAAATTTTAATAATTTTTGACTTGCAATGAGATGACCAAAACCGGCTTTTTGTTCAAAGGGGGAGACCCCAGAGCAATTTTACATAGGCTACATAGTACTTGCTTCATGGGATATATTTATAGATCCATGAATGTATATCTATGTAGCCTACGTAAATTGCAATGGGATAATATGGCAATGGGATTTGAAAAACAAACATAGACCTATTGTAATGTCAACTTGAACATATGATTTTTCGAAAATTGGAATCTCATGGAGAGTGCTCTTCCTTTGCACACCACATGACATCCCAAAATCAGGGTCCCCCCCCCCCCCCAATTTGGTGATGTAGAAGTTAAAAAGTTGTCTCCAAAAAAAAATCCAATTTATGCTATAAAATTACATTAATCCCAGATATTCCAAAACTTTGATTAAAAATGACAAAAATTGACCCAACAAATCATTGCCCACAATGCTACTTTTTCCTTGTAAATTAAATTACAAACTTCCCCCTTGACTTCACATTACATTTCAATTTACATTTAAAAATTAGGAAGGGATTAAATTAAAGTGGCCTAAAAGTTCTAGGAACTGAAATTACTTGTTAGAATGATAATTTGAATTACTTGAATGATAGTAGTTTTGTGTGAATGATATGAAGAACAAACACACAATGCTTTGGAAAATCAAACAGCCAGCCAAGTTTTACACAACCCATGGGCCAAGCATTTCTCTCGTCACAAATTCAGGAGAGGGTTGAGCAAGAGTAGGAGAAATCAAAGAAAATTAGGGCATGTGGGTGGAAGTTGAGGAAGTAGATGACTAAATTGACCTAAATTGAGGGCTGTTTGGTTTTGCTGTCCAATGTTCCAATACCCTTGGGGTTCCTATAAACCACATGCTTGTAGAGTTGCATCCACCCACTACTTCTCAACTATTGAATTTCATTTTATATTACATGTACACTAATCTCCTCATGGGCAAAGCATGCATGTGTGGAAAAATTGGGTCAAATTGCCACAAAAATGTTATATATATATATGTAATTTTTTAAAATTTTTTTTTGATGAGAAATTGCTTACATTGACCCATGCAATAATAATATGATTTTTCCCGCATTCTTACACATGTGTACACAACCTTGTCCTTAGCTTGTGGACACATTTGTCGGGTAGTGAGACTCAGGTTGGTTGGAATCATCAAGTTCTCCTGGGATTAAATCCATACTTTCTATCCATACTTTTCTTCAATGCCACAATGACCATCTCTTTTTGCAAAGAAGCAAGAGATTTGATGGCCTCTCGTTTTGCCACTCCCCCAAAAAAAAAAAGAAAAAAAAAAAAGTTCAAAAAGAGTTGGAATCTTATTTTTGACTCAATCCATTCTCATCATCATCGTCAAGTGACCATTAGAATATCCATGCACATGTTTTTAATATTCGATGGATATTTGTGAAAATACAAACACATTTGGCCAATCTTTGGCAACAAACCCAAAATAGGGGAACAAAAAAAAATTATATCCTACCACCACGGTACTCAATTCCGTGATGATCATGGATGGATGGATGGACTCATCCCTTGCTCAATGCTTAGGGTTGATAATTTGTCAAAGAATTAGACAAAAAGAGTTGGTTCCGTACAACTCTAAGTAATCTAAGAAGTTGACCTCCGCGTGTCCCCACCCCAATTTCATGTGTTCTAGAACATAAAGACCTGACTAATCTCTTAGCCATTTAGGAAGGATGTCACCTTGCTCGGTGGCATATGGCCCAATTATATAGCTATGAGGTTGGCTTATGCATATATAAATAATCGGGGGATGGTTGTAATTTGTGAAGTGGTTAACTTTAAGTTTACATCCCGAAAAATTTGTTCAGACTACTAGGTAATCGCCAAAATTGAATTGGAGGCCTAAGGACTCCAACTTCAGCTACAAGTTGTGGCCAAGTTGTGTAGTTTAGAAATCATAATTTCATCAGAAATTATTCACTTTTTTTTTGTATGATTTAAAACCCGATGTAGCCAAAAGTGACAATCATCCATAACAATTCAAGCATTCCTTTTCTAAATTTTTCACTACCTTGTGATGCAATCCGAATGTTTTTGGAAAATCTGACAATTTAAAACTCCTTTTTCTACTCCCCAAAAGAAATCTACTAATCTTGCTAATTTTTGGAGAACTATTTTATTTCCAAATTTTGGATGCAAAATAACGTAGAAGAAAAACAACCCCTGGCCCAAAAAACTATGATTTCTAGGACTTTCCATTAAAAAAATTGGCACAAAATAAATGAAAAAAGAAAAGAAAATAGAAATCACTATCTAGAAACTTAGAATCATGGGATTTTCTTTTTAATTTTTTCAAATTCCTCAAGTAGGTCCACTGGCGCGCATCCCTAGTAGAAATTAGCATTAAATGGCGACTATACTAGGTGGGCTGTAGCATTCTTTTACAAAAGTGCCGCTACAAGTGGTGACCTGGGGGAGTGTCTAGGTCTAGATATGGCTAATTTAACTATTTTTATTTCGAGAATTGGCGGAAAAAATCCCTTAAACGCACAAAATTTTCTTGTTTTAAAAAAAGAAATTCTGAAAAAAATTCCCCATGTTACGAAGTTTCGCCACAAAAAAGAAAACACTTAAAAGCTAGAAACCGTTAACCTAAGTCCCGTTTCCACACGACAGGCCAACAAAATCAGTCGCCCCTTAAACTCGAAGCCCGTGTTTAGACATAGCTGGGACGCACGGCCCTTCGATTTTGTTGTTTTCACACCACGGGACGGTGAAGTCCATACCAGTGCTCCTTGTAAGCAAAGCTCTTGAGGCGCCGCTGGCGAGTCCCGTGGTGCTGGTGGTTGTTGTTTGTCGCTGCTGCTCGCGCTGCTGCTCCTCGTCCTCCCGCTGGTCTGCTCAAAGAAAATCGACGATTCATGGTAAAGGCCTCGACTCGTTGCTCTTTGCGTCTCTCAGTAGAGATCTCCCCCCTGCTTTTTCTTTCATGTCGCGTACCATCTCTCAAAAAAATCCGGTTTCAAGTTCCCTTGCAATCCTAGTTTCAGAGCTTTTGAAGCAAAACCAAAAATATATATGTATTCCTTTCCATTCTAGTATATGTTGTGTGAGCTAGTAGTGTTCCCCAGCTTTGACAGTGTAGGTGGAGTCTCCGCAATTTAATCCAAGTAATTCTGTGTTGCGGAGTCTCTTCATTGGCATAATCTAGAGTTTGTGCGTCTTCTTTCCTCGCAAGGATATGAATGAATTCTAGCTCATATACTAGTGTTTGCAGTTTCTTGCTCTTTGTGGATGGTGAAATAAGCAAGTGCCGTGAGCGTGTTTTGTGTGTGAGAGATGGAAAAAGTTTCTTTTTGTCAGTTTTGCGTGATCTCTTGTTGTAGCAGCGCGCGATTTTGTTAGATTTGTGTCCGGTTTAATCTCCGAGCTCTGTGGATGTCGCTACTGAACGCTAAGGCTCAAAACTCGTTACAGAACATATGCGCAAGGTCTGCATCGAACCATCGACAATATGAGTTTTTACCCTTGAAAATTGTGATGCACTCTCTGTTTCCCGGAGAGCAGCAACCTGCTCTGACTTCTCTGCGGTCTATTTAGGTCAAGTTTCCTATCTCAGCCAGCTTTGCATTAGCGTCGTTTGCAGATCTCTAAAAAAGCCTGCGCTTGTGGTTTGTAGTTGCATACACAAGAGATACGTGTGTCGATTTTGCACCGAAGCAGAGCGAGAAACAGTATTTCTTGTTTCTGGATTGTTTCCTGAATACTACGAGAAGCTAGCACTGCCTTCTTGCCTATTTTGTGAATGTTTTTGGAAATTCAAGGACTTAACTAGCTGAAGAATTTCGCACACCAGGGTTTTAGTTCTCAAAACCCTGTTTCATCCTGCTGGATGCTTTCTTTGTCATGCAGCAGAGAGAAAATCTGGTTTCTCTGGCTCATTAAAACATTCCTGTATGGTTGTCTATCATGTCTGACTCTGTACCAAAATAGTTTGCTGCTTTGCAGCACATTCATTGACTCACCCTGAATGTATATCTTTTGCAAGAAAGTTTTTGAAAGCTGGACATACAGTTGGTGACAAGGGAAAATCATTGAAGCAGGGTCTGTGGATATAAGCAAACTGAAATGATATGACAAGGACACATCAGGGGAGAACGATGATGATGTCAACAGGAGGAGGAGGAGGAGGAGGAGGAGGAGGAGGAGGACCAACAACTTGTTACAGAGTTGGTTTTTTGGTGCTCACCATTTTCTTCAACCATGTGGTTGCCACCACAAATCCAACTGATAGTAAGTAGGCAAAGTTCTATTGAGATATTGCATCATTTGTTTGCCCTTATGTTTTTCCTCAGATCCTTGAAGCAGTCATTTTGGCACAGTCTGAAGACTGCTCTAAGCATGTCTAGGAACCTTTTGCCATGGGGCACGCCTTATTGTTCCCATTTTCACTGTTGGTTCTGACCAGCCTGAGTCTGGAGTCAAGTGCTGGTTTTTTCCAGCCTTCTCCCTTTCTTAGATCTTCAATGACATGAGACAACTTTCAGTCATAAGAGGCTTGTGCTTTCTGAGTTCCCTTGTATGCAGTGGAACTGGGGGTTCATATTCCTAAGCTACAGATTATACTTGCTGGTCACCCTCTGTTTGAATCCTTACTGGCTGGAGCAATTGTTGAGGGTTGTAACTTCATGGAATTTTTTCCTTCAAATTTCACTGATAGCTGCTGTATCAGTGTCCTATGCAAGATTTTTTTTCCTCCACATTACAGAATCCCTTGCATCCATGAGGCTTTGGATGCTCTCATCTTGTTAAATGTAATTCATAATTTGCATTCTTCACTTGAAACTGGATCCAAACAAGAGCTGAATCCACCTCCATGTTACCAGGCCAACAGACCTCTGCCTACTTATCTGATTGTCTGATTATCCTTTTCGCATATGATTTAGACCTCGTTTGTTTGGGCTATGCAGCTCAGGCGCTTCAAGCATTCCACCAGAGTCTTGTAGACACCGATGGCAATCTCAATGATTGGACAGGCAATGACCCATGTGCGAGCTGGACAGGGGTATACTGTGAGACATCCTCTAGTAATATCTCATTTGTAACAGAACTGTGAGTCCCTCTCCCCTCACCAATTGGTTTAGGGTATTTGACTGTACAGCATTCTGGTTGCTGAGGCTGTGGAACAGGAGTGATAAGAGAATGTTGGTTCTGTGCATTTGCTGGTAGATAGCAAATGTAGTGATTCACATGGTTGTGGTCTTCCTGACTGATGTGCAATGACTGTTTTGTAGACGTCTTTTTCAGCTCAACCTTGGTGGGACACTTGTGCCTGAACTTGGGAATCTCTCTCAACTCATTTACTTGTAAGTGACAGAAGTTTGGTCCTCATTTACTGTGTTTGCTGTGGTGTTCATAAGCTAGTTTTTGTTTGATAGTGGATATCTGTAATCTGAATGGATCTGGTCACAAATAAAAACTGGATGTTGATGCCGACTCCTTCTCTGCATCTGTTCTTTTTTGCACAGCTGTCAATATACACTTCAACTTTCAGTTTGAGAAAATTTCTTTAACATTTTTGACACTTGTTTCCAGGGACGTCATGTGGAATCATCTAACAGGGAGCATTCCTTCCACACTTGGGCAATTGGCAAACCTTTATCTGCTGTGAGTGGATGATACTTCCACATGAAATGCAATTTGTCTTAGTATCTCTGAACCTTATACTGCAGTTCTTGGTGGGAATTGGGAACTAGAAGGGTTGAAACTTGAAACTCCTTTTTCTAATGTTTTCATATGGTTCGAAATCCAGTCACATACTTTTGATTTGTGAGCTGACATTGTGACAATTGGTGAAATTTTGTGGCAGGTTGCTGAATGGGAACCAGTTCACAGGGGTTCTCCCACCAGAGCTTGGCTCTCTATCTAACCTTAACAGGATCCAGATTGATGAAAATAATATTTCAGGACCAGTCCCAACTACTTTTCAGAACTTACACAATTTAAAGCATTTGTAAGTCTGCTCAGACTGTAATGGAGATGATCTCATGTAGGACTGTACAAATCTGACCCAGGTGCATGCTACCTTAGTGTTAGTCATAACGGTTCCCAAGAAATCCCCCACTCTGCTGGCTCCCTGAAATCATTTCTTCCTGCAGAATGCCAAAGTGCTTATGATTTATGGGTTGATTTGGTGGCCACATCACAATGTGCAGCTTTAGTGTTTGAGGGTTTGGCACTAGTCACAGATTTCAGGATTAGTTCTCCTACCCTTGTGCATATTTTGTGACATGGTGCAGACCCATCTGGCCCAGGTCTTTGCAAATGTGGGGTGTGTTTCATGTTTCTAGCCTGTGAGAATACAAACTGTGCTCATCTGTCCTTCCACTTCAATGCTGTAGGGATGAGCCACTGGGGTTGTGTAAGCCTTGAAGTCAATATTGCAGCTCACAACTTGTGATGCCATAGGGACACCACCTGGACTGATTCTTGATTATTTTGCTTATCTAGGCACATGAACAACAACTCTCTGAATGGCAGTCTTCCACCAGAACTTGGTACACTACAAAATCTCGTCCACATGTAAGTCCCTCAATCAACATTCAATCCTGTGTGATCATGAAGAATTATGTGCAGATGGGTCATTATCAAGTGCCAGTGTCTGCTTCTTGAAGATGAAATCATGAACAGTAGCCAGGGTAACCAATGCAGAGAATGCTTGCATCATCTCTTCAGCTCATGTAGGGAGGTGATTACTGATGCAATAAGAAATGTATTCATGCCTTGACAGTTTGAAAAAGTCTTTTGGAAACTTGGCTGTACAGATTGCTGGACAATAACCAGTTAACTGGTTCTCTACCGCCTGAATTTGCAAATGCATCCAGTCTTCTGATAATGTAAGTTTGAGCTCCATACATATTCTAAATGTTCCTGGGTTTGTTATTCTTGTCACTTTCTCATGTATCCAGTTTGGTCTGTCTTCAAGTTACCTGTCATCTTCATTCTAGTTTGGTTGGATCTCCTCTGATAATTGGGTCTCAGAACTGTATAATTGAAGGGGTTTTGTCCTCTCTGGTGTTGGCTTTGTGTTGCCTTCTTCTTTGTTTCTGTGGCTTCCGTTTTGGTTCTTCTATTTTATTTTTTCTGTTTCTTTGGATCTCTTCACACATGATCCCACTCTGCATTCTCTATGCACATATGTTGAAGAGGCACTACTGATCACTGACCCAGTCAGGAGAATTGATGAACATCTCTATGGACTTCTACAGTCAGCTTGACAATAATCAATTTGCCAGCAATGCAACAATTCCTGAATCTTGGGGTTCAATTCCCACACTCCTTAAGTTGTAAGTATCTTGACCTCCTTTGAGTCAGAAACCTACAGGCTGGGTTCTGCCTGAAGTCAATATGCATCAATTGTCAGAGACTTCGAAAGTTTGCAACTATTTCTAACATGTGGGACAGGGCCAACTGCTTTCCCTTGTCATTAGCATTTCAACAGCTGCTTAAAAAGTGATTTTTTTTTTCTGGCATTCAATCTGACTCATCCTGGAGACTTCAAGCATTGGGTCTCCATGTGTGCAAATAGATGTTTGACAAACATTTGATTTCCCAGTGTATCTCGAGTTGTTGAGTCTGACAATAGTGTCCTCATGAGTTTGTTAGTGCAGGACCATGGGTGCTAATCAGTGGGACTCAATCTTTCCAGAATCAGGGCTGATCATCTTCATTGTTTTCACCTACTTCAGCTGTTGGCTCTGTGCAGGAGCTTGAGGAACTGTGGGATAAGTGGACCCATTCCATCCTTTGATGGAGCAAAGAGTTTGGAAGTCTTGTAAGTTGTTCTTAACCATCTGCTGATGGAAAAAGATTCAGGGAGTTTTACGAGAGTGGGCATTATTGTGGTTGTTGTTTGCAAGGAACTTTAACTTATCTAGAAGAGGATTTGTAGACAAAATTGCATAGAATTTTCCTAGTGAATACACTATTCTGCAGCAGCCATGTACACATGATTTTCGGGGAAGACATGGAGATAAGTTGTGGTGTATTAAGATAACCAGTTTCTCTTTTGACTTGTGTGTGTGTGCTGGCACCTTGAATGTATAGGGATTTGAGTAATAACACACTCAGAGGCCCTATACCAAACATAACTTCATATCACGGAAATCTGACTACAATGTATGTGCCTTCTGTCTCATTTACAACCACATTTATCTTTTCTAACCTGCATAGAGTCCTTGCTTTTGCAGTGCTCTTGGCAGGGAGAGAGAGTTCCTGTATAATGGAATGTTGTTCCAAAACATATGAGCATGACTGGTAGTATTTGATTGAATGGCTTGGGTTGTGACAGTGATCTCTCATATAATGAATTGAGTGGAGAAATTCCACTTGCAATTGGCAACCTACCAGCTTTGGGTGTGTTGTAAGTTTCCCAGGGAGTAGTCTCTTCTTTGAGTAGCATGTGGCAGCTGATTATGTTTTCACTGCTGTTGTGTAGCCTGTTAGATACATCTTTTTATGAATTCTGCTAACATTCAATACACATCTTGGTCAATGGCATGTTACTTCCGCTTCATTTAGTTTCTTTTTCTAAGCTTGTCCATTTGCTAATTGATTGCTCTGCATCCCTGTACCTCAATCTATTTCATAATTAGAGGATAACGTCCTGGTAAATCTGTGATCAATGCTACAAATCAGAAGCACATAGTTATATGCGAAAACCTCCATACTTATGATGCTACAGTTTGTCTGAGTAGCTGGGGGATTTTCTTCATGCAGCCCAATGGCTTAAGTGTGAGTAATGTGCTTTATTGGGTGTGAAATTCTCACTGCATGAGAATGTTTTGCATGTCAAACAGGGTGCTCAGAAACAACAACCTAAGTGGTGCAATTCCTGGAAATCTAGGAAGTTCTGCTGGTTTCAGTGGTGCTAATGCAACTGGTGACATGTATGTTTCTGATCATATCCGGCTTCAATTTTCTCAAGAGATTTGATTTTCCTGGGTTATTCACAAGCTTCTGTGACCAAGCAAGTTGATTAGACGTTATCTGGACATCTTGGTCTTTAAGACCTGGTTTGAGGATATAGGTTTGTGCCATGTAAGAGCCTGTGTGCTGATGCTGCTGACTTGATGAAACTGTGTTGTTAGGCACTACCCTGGGTTTTCAATCACTAACACTTGATGCCTTTTCACATCTCTTGCAGAGATCTACAGTACAATCAGTTTTCAAACTACACCGGTAGTTTAGCAGCATTGGAAACTACCTCCCAAACACATATCTGGTGAGAAATTGCACCTAATGAACCTTGATAGAGGAATCAACATTGGATTGTACAGTTTGGGATTGGTTGAATTTGCTCCTGACCAAAACAATTTGAGTCAGATGGGTGGCTTCTAGCATAACCAGCTGTTGTCCATATTGAACCACTCATGTCTTTTGCACTAGTTGTCTTCAAAAGATCCTGAACTTTATTGTTAGTTTTCTTTATTTGAACCTAACAGACTTGTACAAAATTGTTCTGGCAGGGTTTCAGGCAATCCAGACCTTTGTCAGAACACAACATCAGCACCCAATCCCCTTTGCATCCCACACAATGACTCGATCACCGTACCATTTGACTCACCACAGACACTAGATTTCCCACCAAATGCTTGTCACATTTGCACACCAATTACTGTTGAGTATCGCCTTAAAAGTCCTGGGTTCTCAACCTTTGATGATTACGAGGCTGCATTTGTGAGCTATCTTTCCAGTGGTCTAAATCTGACAGAAGATCAAGTAGTCATTCAACAATACACATGGCAACCAGGACCAAGGCTGTACATGATCATTCTGCTCTTACCAGCTGTGAACAACACTTTCAATGAAACTGAGTTTCAACGCCTGTACAAAGCCTTTTCCAACTGGCTGATGCCTGATAGCACAGTCTTTGGACCATATGAACTGATTTCATTTGAGCCGAGAAGCCTTTCAGGTACTGTTTTGCAACTGCTGGAACATTTTTCCAACAACAGTTTGTGTAACTAGAAACTTAGATATATGTCCTTGCTTGTGGTCTTGGGCATATTTGACACCAAGGTATCACATCTCCTCTCTTTGCCAAATCAGATTGACTCTGAAATATTGGAATCTCCTCCCCCTCTCTCTTGCAACTTATCAGAATCCTTTCAACCAGCAATTTTGTGAAATTAACCTACTGCCAAATTAGAATTATGTGGGAAAACAAGAAGAATATTGTGCAGCTCACTCTGACTGTGTTGGGCGTGTACATATTGGGCTGCACTGTAGGGCCGTCGAGGAAACACTTGTCACCAGGTGCTATAGTAGGCATTGTGCTGGGGGCTGCAGCACTAGTTGGTCTTGTCGCTGCTTTTCTTCTGACTATTATCCTCAGACATCAACGCACTTCAGCTGCCATCAGTGCCCAAATGGCACGCTGTAAGCCCAAGTCCTGCCGAAAAAGTTATTTTTGTGCTTTTTGGAGAGTTCCCTATTTGGATTAGCTCCTTCACGATGCCATGAAGACATTGACAAGTGGTGCCATTGATTGATAGGTTATTGTGGAATGGACCCAAAAGTTGTTATCTTCAATATTGATGAAAACTGTTGCTAGTTGTTAGTTCACATCACTGGTGTATTGTGGCAGTGACGAAATCCAGAAATCCAGCTCTGAAAGTAGTGGGAGTGAAAGCATTCACATATGAGGAGCTAGCAACTGCAACCAAACAGTTCAGTGAGACTAATGAGGTTGGATCAGGAGGCTATGGCAAGGTATATTACGGTGAACTTGAAGATGGACAGACGGTTGCCATCAAGCGTGCCCAGGAAGGCTCCCTCCAAGGAGCCCATGAGTTCTATACTGAGATTGAGCTGTTGTCACGAGTACACCATCGGAACCTTGTGATGCTTGTTGGCTATTGTGATGATGAGGGAGAGCAGGTTGGCTTCAATTCCAATAAGTAGTATCTTTGAATACAAAGACCTCTTGTGATGATGGACATTAAGTAGGTGATACCTATGTACAAGCATCGTAAAAAGATAGAGAGATTGGGGTGTGGGCTTAAGAAGGCTGTTGTAAACTTCATCACCTTCTTAATTCATACTGTCTCCTGTCCTTATCCTTTACCATCATCCTTAGGTGTCCAGCATCTACCATTTGTGACTGGATCATGCGATGTGGGTTTGTCATTGCAGATGCTAGTATATGAATTCATGTCAGGAGGTACTTTGCGGGAACGTCTATCACGTAAGCTTCCTTCCTAACCAGCTATTTGTAGTCGTGATTCTGATGAATTCTGTTTATTGTCTTGCATGGATTTACAGTAATAGACCAAGCTGTGTAGTTTGCACTGCCTATGGCTGCATGTATGGAGTTCATAAAGAGACAGAGATTTCTTCACTTGTTGGTGCATCATATATTTCAGGATGTGACATTCTCTGTACTGTTGTCCCTCTCTCCGCATATATGTATGAAAAATGGGAGATCATAGAGACCCCTGTATTTGAATTTGAGAGGAGAGGCAAACATTTGTGAGCCCACATGAGAGTTCATCACTACTGCCGTCTTTCGGTCCATGTTTCAGATTCTGAAGCATAATTTCTCATTCATGCAGCAACACACTCTAAAGGTGGTTTGGACTTTGTGAGGCGGGTGCGGCTTGCATTGGGATCTGCCAGAGGAATCCTATATCTTCACACAGAGGCCAATCCCCCAATTTTTCACCGTGATATCAAAGCCAGCAATATATTGCTTGATGAGAACAACAATGCCAAAGTGGCAGATTTTGGGTTGTCAAAGCTGGCACCAGTGCCTGATCTGGAGGGGGAGACACCTGCTCATGTTTCCACTGTTGTAAAAGGCACTCCAGTACGTGCATTTCTCCCTAAAAGCTTTAGGAATTCTAGAGGTGTCTATCTAGGGTTCTGTTCTGGCAGTAGGTTGTTCCACAGGAGGTTCAGTACAGCAGTGTTTTGAGAAGAGGAAGTATGTCTCTAGGGGTGACTTGCAAGTTCAACTGGTAGAGTTGCATGGACCTGAATTCTGTTTTGTCTGCTTTCTGGTTCAGAAAATCTGGGTACACATATGTGCCCCATGGTTATCATTTCTGGCCCTGACAAATTTGAACTTGCCAAGAGTTACTGACACATTCTGGTCAATTCTGAAGAAAGGATAAGCAACTGACTGGAAAAGCAATTTAGCTGGATCAAATGTGGCCCTGGTTTTGGTATTTTTGAAGGGTGGCTGACTCTCAGTGGGGTTATGACATAATTGCAGGGTTACTTGGACCCAGAGTACTTCCTAACACACAAGCTGACTGACAAAAGCGATGTCTATAGCTTTGGAGTTGTGCTACTCGAGCTTGTTACTGGTATGCAGCCAATATCAAAAGGGAAGAATCTCGTGAGAGAGGTATTTCACTGTCCCCCTGCCTAAAAGGTCTTGATCTAAAGTTGGTTGTAGACAATAACATGGTAATAAGGAGTGACACTCGATAATTTGTTGCCCTTTCTGTTCCCTGGTGTCTTCATAACTTCAGACATGCTGTGATCAGGTAATGCATGCTCATGAAGCTGGAACAATGCATATGCTGGTAGACCCACACATGGGGTCCTGTCCAATAGAGGCCCTTCATCCCTTCATCAAGCTGGCTATCTCCTGCTGTATGAGTTCACCAGATGAACGTCCCAGTATGGCAGAGGTAGTGCGAGACTTGGAGGACATTATGCGTGATTTAGCAGCCAGTTTCTCTGGGACATATTCCTTTGATGATTCCTTAAGACGTGTGGACGTGGTACCTCTGCCAGATAGTTATACTTTTACATCCAACACATCTGACATGAGCCTGCTTACAAGTGGTACCATCTTGGATGTAGCACCTAGGTAACACCATCAGCAAGGTCAAAACAAGCACATGGTTGGGGCTTTGGTACAGGACTTGCAACATGGTAAATACTTTTCCCTGCAAATATATTTAGGTGATTTTCCTTGCATGCCGCTGGCATGGCTTCAACATATCCTTCTATTTCAGGCAGGGATAGGTTCAAGTGGTAGATTCTCTGGTAAAAAAGGAATGACTTCTTGTGATTGGAATTTCGTGCATTTGAACATGGGATTTTTGTGCCATGTGTCAGTTGTACAGCAGTAGAGTGGTTAAATATTGGTAGTAAGGCCCTAGTCCATGACATTTAGTAGCCTTTGAGAGATGTTCGAGTTCCATAGTACTGCAGTTAGGACTTCCTCTTGTTTCTATAGGGTTTCACCATTTGTCTTTTGAGGGTATCTTAGAACATGATATAGATCAAAGTCAAGGACAAGTTCCACTTGGTGCAAGATCAAGTAATTAGTCGTCTGTACCAAGTTGTATTATGTCTCTTTGTCTAGCTAGCTGATCAGTATCTCAGCTGCAGTGCAAGCATTGCCAACTATTATTTGCCCCCATCTCAACTCTATATTTATCTTGCAAAGTGCACTGATTCAGCATCACTGAATGTTTTGCAATCATTGGTTTGAACAGTCCTGCAAACAGCAGATCAAATGTCCCAAGGCCAAAGGAACCAGGTAGATTGAAGGAAATCCTTATCCCTGGCTTGTCATTCTGTATTGATGTCGTCCAATAGTCCCATATGAGTTGCATTGTCAATACTTGATCAGAGAATTGGGGAAATTCTGTTGTGGTAGCAAAGTACTTCTGTTGTGTTAGTCATGTACTTTGGGCATTTTGTGGATCCTGTTGCAGTGCCAAACCAACCATGATTAGATTTGTTCACCAATTCTCTATATACTCTGTCTATAGAGCTAGATTGATCAAGATTTTGAACTAATTGATCCTAGAACAAATAGCTGCAAAATGTCTCTTCTCTGAGGCTAAAAACCCCTCCCCTTGATTGCTACAGTGAAAGGATGATGAAGTATAACGAGCATCATCATTGTCCACTTGCAAGGAGATGCTCAACATAGGGAATACCCCCTCAATACAGAAAGAGTTAATGAGACCTACATATATGCCATGCAAACTCTTTTGTACGACTTATGGTTGCCTATAATGTGGGAAGGAATGACCAAGTGGCTACTGATTATTTTGGCTCTTCAATTGTTCTTTCTTTCACAAAAATATGTCCATTTGGTAATCCATAGTTATCTTTGAAGTCACCCCACCCCAAACTCTCAAATTGTTTGTGCTGTCAATCGACATTCTTACACATCACGTGTGTGTGTTTTAATGAATGACTTATTCACCTAACTGTAGTTGCAAAGTAAACTACAAATGTGAGATCTAATGTAACAAGGTTAGCAAGCATTGCTCACAAGAAAGGAGATGTTAAAAAGTTAATCAACGCCTGAAAACCTCTTTTTTCCACATATTTGGTTATGGATCTATCTTGAGAAGTTCCTTTTAAGTATACCTAGGCATTACAAACTCCAACTTTAAACAATCATCAAATTGTTGTGTGCACTTTTATCAACACTCATTATAGAATTGCCCACATATCTTGGTCAATATGTTTTTCCCTCAGTGATGCTTTCATTGATATCCATGTTTTGAAACTTGTGAAATTAAATCCTTTTGCTTGGCAATTGTTCTTACTATTAGTATGACATCCTTAAACATGATCTTTGACCTAGTTGTACTCCACATTTTAGATAAAAATTATCTTAATCCCTTTTAAATTGATGGTCACTTTGACTTAGCTTATGTATGCTATGTGTTTCTTCCAATCTTCCTATTGTGTACCCACAAAAAATTAAAAAATTAAAAAGCTACATTTGGTGTTTGTCATCTAAAATGCCATGAATGATCTTCATTTCCTTCCATTTTCACCCCGAGCCTCTTTCACTATTGTCTTTGCCAAATAAAAATTCAAATGTCCCCAATGTAAAAGAACTTTCAACACAAAAGCATTGGGAACTAGACTGAACATCAGCTTTAAAAGTTAAAAGCTCTTAAAGCTTGTCCTTCATCCAATGTGTTGCAATAAAAAACTATGGCCAAAAATTGAATTAAAAACCTTTTGGGTTGGATTGCCTAGCCTTGAATGTTTCGTTTGCTTTGTGATTCTTTTGAGGAGGGGTTAGATTAATCAATGCAACAATCATTAAGGAGATTTAGCATTTATGTCTCATCCTTTGCACTTCATAGCAATTATGTTAGTTGTTCATGTATGAATGTTAGGAATTGCGCGTGTTTAATTGGACATTGTTAGTTATCAAATGACCAAACTTTGAAAACAAAGACAATTCCATGACCAATTTTAAGGTTCTGTGAAATAAATCGTGTATAGAGGGGTGATTAAATTGTAATGCAAGGCATATTTTATTATTCTCAAGTTCTTATTTTGCATTAATTTATTCACATCTCAAAGTTAATTCTATTTTATTTTTAACATCATATTTATTATCTACCAAACATAATGAAGGACTTTACAAGTGATCCTGATCTCCAAGGGACCTCTTTAATCTTTAATCTAGCCACCCATTCTTAATTAGAGATAACAAACTCATTTTGTTATTCCATTTATTTGGAATGAAGGCCAAAAATGATGAAAGGTGAGATTTTGAAACAAGGTCATTGTAAAAGTACAAGCAAAACTTTCAAGGTATTTGTTTACTTCATTTCATTATGGGTTGTGATTAAACCTTTAATCAATGCAAATCCATTCAAATAAAACTTGCAAAGCAACAGACTCAATTGCAAACCCCCTTCTAAAGAACATTCATGTTAAAGGTCAAAATATTTAAGACAAGAAAAATTACATAGAAAAATTAATACAAGAAAATAAATATAGGAAATCTAATATAGGAAAACCAAGTGCTATTAGATTTATATTATTGATTTTTCGACTATTGATTTTCTTTTGTTACCAATTTTTACCATTGAAAACTTTAGTGATAAGACTTTTAGTTGGATTTAGTAGATCTATAGATAAAATGTAATTCTATCAATTAAGCACTCATTGCCCTTAAACCCAAGGGAACCAGAAGTTAGTCCATTAAACAAAGGAATTAGAACCAAGGAAGTAAAAGTGGCACCATGGTCCACAATTTATCGTTGTTTCATTTATGGATAAATTGACCACAAGATTTATGATTATCCACACATGCATGTAACACAAGAGATGTTTGAGGACAAAACACCAAGGTGAAAACATAGTCAAAGGAACTATGGGCACCAAGGAAAAAGTCTTTTTTTTGAGGATTACACACGACATGTGTTGTTTTTGTGTTGATTTATAACTTCAAATTTATATTTTGGGTACCCTTTTTAACATTGCATTTTAGATATAAATATATTTTGATTAAAAATTGAATGTATATCATGTACATTATGCAGTAATGCCCTTTATCAAATAAACATGGACAACTTTTGTTAAATTTTTTTTTCAAAATCCATAATTTTCAAGGTCATTAGCATTTTTTAACCAAATGTATTCAAATCAAATATATAAACAATTTCATCAATTCAAGTCCTTTTACTTTTATAATCATCAATGTTAAAATTTTCTCCAATTTTCAGAAGGAATGGTGCACATTTGATAGAAAAAAGGAATGTTTGAAAAAAACAAGGATTGTCCATTATTAAGGTTTGAGTTTTTTGAACATGCAAAAACATTTTTGATTTGTGCCAAATTTTGAGCAAGTAATTGTTGCAATTAATGAAAAGTATTCCAAAAAAATTTATGACAATCTAAAATATTATGCTTCACTTGTGATCTTTTAAACATATAAAAATTTAGTTATCCATGATTGGGGTAACAATTTGATCACCATTGAAGGTGATGGGACTATGCACATGATTGCAATAACCAAACACTTGGATAACAATACCAAGCAACTAAAAATACCCCTTTCTTTTGTCAATGAAGTTATTGATGAAAAAGAAATTGTACTTTGGAAATAAAATTGAATTTTTTCATAATTAAAACCATCACATCATTGAAAATGAAAATTTTGCGTACCAAAATAATCAATTTAGAATTAATAATGATGATAGCACTGACAATAAGTGATTCCCCATACACCAAGTGAAATCCCAATAAATGAAACTCCCATTAGAATTAAAGTACTTAATTACAACTAGGTTTGCAACTAGGTTTCAAGTTGCAATGGTTTTATAACTGGGTTTGTAACTGGGTTTTTGAGTCATAGTGGTTTTACAATTAGGTTTGCAACTCAGTTTTTAAGTTGCAATGGACATTTGTAGATTCATCGTATTTAAAAGGTTGTGAATTCAAAGTTATAATAATTACACAAGTTGCAATAGACATGTATATGATCCATATATGTTGTAATTGGTTTTCCACATTAAGTTTTCATGCAAATTCTTGCGGACAAATGAAATGCTTATGTGAGGCATTTCATTCATCTGCTATTAAATGAAATATGTTCATATATTTTGAACTTATTTACAAATACTTTATAATTAGCTTTCAACAAAGTTTTTGAATAGTTTTCATTCATCCATGGATGAATGGATGGATGAATGAAATATATGTCCATTGCAACTATGTTACAATTTAGGGCAATGTGAGAACAAAAATGATTAAAAGATTACTTAATAACTATGTTACAACTTATACTTATGCATGATGGTACTAATGTGCAACATTTAATGTTCCAATATTGGAACTAGTATTCAACTTATAAATAATGCATTACTAAAAACTATTGTTTTATGACTAATAGATTTTTCCAATATATGGTACTATGTTGGAACTAGAGCTTAATTAATGTATTTTTTTCTAATTTGCAATTGATGAATTCGTTGAGATAAGTTTCTAATTAATATCCATTTATGGATGGAATTTTTGTGCACCTATTAGAATTGACAATAATAATTTTACAGTATGAAATAATTTACATAAGTCCATTGCATAAATAATGAAAAACATCTTGTTTGCAATAATGCAATTGTATGTATGAATATTCAATGTTGAATACTCATACATGTATGAACATTTTTGGTGATCCATGGTCCTTTCCAACAACATGTAGTTTATCTATATTTTTAATGTTATTCACTAAAAGATGTCAATACTATTACTATTCAATATCCTATTTAATATCTATGGCTATATGTAATGCTAAAAGATTTGTTTTGGCTCTATTCATAAATTGGGCTACTTTTATGCATATGATGATATTTCAAATGCTTAAAACAATATGGTGTTAAAGTTGAGGATTATTACTTATTAGAACCAAAAAATAATGAAATTTGATACTTTCATGGTTTCAATCATCAAAGCATTAAATTAACATTTCTTTTTAAACAAAAAAATGAATAACAACAAATCAAATGTTTTCACAAAACATGGTATCAAATGAAAACCCTATTTTTTTAAATTGCTGAATTGTTCAAATTCTATATTAACAAGAACCCCAAAAAAAATGATGTTATACATAGTGTGTTTCACAAAAAATAAACGAGTTTAAAATAAAAAAGAACAAGTATTTCTTCATTCATCTATTATATTGTTTTAGAAAATAGAAGGAATGCATAAAAATTGTAAATGTAAGTTTTAAGATATGTTAATAGCTGCAACCATGTGTTAAATGGCTTCACATATCCTATGCAAATTTCAAATTTCAAGTGTGGATGGGAAGTTGTAACTTAATTACAGACCAATTGCAAAAGAATCTAGTTGATAATTAGTTGCAACGAAATAGAAAATGCCAAATCTAATGAATAGTGGTAATGCACACACATGGCATGATCATGGACAAAAGTCATACACTAGTTACAAAGTAGTTGCCAATTAAATGCTAGTTATATCATAGTTGTCATTTATGATTCTTATGCAACTTGTCCACAATGTCAAATTTATGGCGAACTACCTTTGTATATACAATGCATACATATATTTGTATAGGTCTCCATCTTGCACAACTATGCAACTACATTAAAATTCTTTGAATTTTTAACATGGCATTTTATTTTTATTTTTTTGAATTACCATGGAATAGTTGTAATGTGGTTTGCACATTAATTGTTTTGAACCAATTAGTTGCATGGAAATGTGATCTCCATGGAAATAGTTTTCTCACAATGAATGTAGCTACAAAAGGGATCCATATCTTTTACCTTTCACTAAGGAGGTTTTGAACATGGTGTTCATGAGGTCTATTATTTTTTAAATGATTTTTCTAGTTACTACCAAATCATGATTGCCTTAAACGACAAGTATAAAACATCTTTCATCATCAATTAACAATCTTTCATCTAGATTGTCATGCCTTTTGAATTTAAAAATGATTTGCCTACATACCAACAGATAGTTAGTTTCACTTTTTGAAAGTACTTTGGATTGTTCATGAAGTTGTTTTTGTGCAATTTCAATGTGTTTAATG
Source organism: Sphagnum tenellum (assembly GCA_963921925.1). Taxonomy (NCBI): domain Eukaryota; kingdom Viridiplantae; phylum Streptophyta; class Sphagnopsida; order Sphagnales; family Sphagnaceae; genus Sphagnum; species Sphagnum tenellum. The sequence continues at coordinate 5,916,235 of OY998154.1, forward strand.
ATCATAACATTGAGCTAGATAAATTTTATTTATGTTTTGACAAATGTTGGGAATATGGTATTAGCCTTAACCTTGAAAAATGCATGTTTTTGGTGCATTCAAGGTGATCTTAAGGTACATTAATGTATCCAAGAGGGAAAACTATTGGATCCCAAAAATATTTCAAGAATTGTCATTATGCCATCTCTTAAGATTCCCCAAAGCATCCAAGTTTTCAACGGGATGGCTAATTTTTAAGTTGTTTTATTAGGGATTTTGCTTTCATCATGACCCCAATTAATAAGCTATTGAGGAAAGTAAAGGCCTCATTACTACAATTCATGGTTTTTTTATTAGGTTTTTAAATCAAAAATACTCAAAATGATAGGCATAAAAAAAACCACCTTGTCATTTTGGACAAGTCGATTTGAACTTGCCAATATGATTGGGTAATCAATTTGGACATTGTCATTTTGACTAAGAAATTTATTAACTACCATAGTACTTTTACCATTTTGGCATAAATTGAAAAAAATTTAGTTTTTTTGAGCTTTTAAAAAATTATTTATTATTTGTGTTGAAATTCTGATGAAATCAAAATTTTGATTGTCAAATTTGAACCACAAACCTTTTAGGACCAAGATTTACAACTAAATCATTATAAACACACAAGATTATTTCATGACTCTAACAATAACTTGTTTTTAAATAAAATAAAAATAAACCATTACTATTGAAGATTGTAGAATAAAAAAAACCAAGTGCCAAAGTTAATATTTAAATTTTAATTAATTATTTAGCAACAAATTGCCAAAATGGTAAAGGTACTACAATATTTGATTAGTAGACATTGAGCCATTTAACTAAGTCAAATTTATATGTAAATTAAAATCTATTTTGGATCATTATTTTAAAAATTAATAGGTAGGTAGTAAATAGGCTTTTAAAAAAACATCTAAGTAAATAAGTGCTACTGTAACATAACCTAGCCTATTTAATTTAAATTCATTGCACTACTTTGGTATTATTTACCTACCCCAACCCTTTAAGCATGCACATAGGTTGCAAGTACAAGGAACTAAACCCCAAACATCCACAATGATAAACCAAGTCTTTAGTAATGGACTACACCATCCAAGGTGATAAATTTTGTCAAGTTTTTTTTATTTCTGATCATTATTTCACATCACTAAACATAATTGCTAAGCCTAGGCAACACTTAGTGGTTAAAATTAGGCTAAACCTAATGGTTAAATCAAGTGGTTAAACCTAATGGTTTAATTTAGTGGATAAAGCTTGATTAAACTTAGTGATTAAATCTTCATGGCTAAACCTAGTTGATAAACCTAATGGTTAAACTTCATGGCTAAACCTAGTTGATAAACCTAATGGTGAAACTTCATGACTAAACTTAGTTGATAAACTTAATGGATAAACCATGGCTAAGCTTTGACTAAACCTAGTGATTAAATCTAGTGGCTAAACATAGTGGCTAAATTTAGTCAATAAACTTAATGGTTAAATTTTGACTAAACCTAGTGCCTAAACATAATGATTAAATCTTGATTAAACATAATGGCTAAACATAGGTTAAACCTAATGCCTAAACATAATGACTAAACCTTGCTAAACATAATGATTAAACTTTGTTAAACATAATGACTAAATTTATGTTAAATTTAGCAAGTAAACATAATGGTTAAATCCATTGGTTAAACTTATGTTATATCCAATGATTAAACTTAAAATAAACTTAATGGCCAAATTTAATGGTTCAAATTAGTTAGTGGCTAGACCTAATGGCTAAAATTTGATTAAATTTTGGATAAACCTAATGGTTACATTTATTGGCTAAACTTAGGTAGGTAAGTAGTATGTAAGTAATTGGGTAAATAATAGGTACCTAGGTTGTACAAAGGTGAAAAAATATTGGTATGTAGGTAGGTAGATAAATAAGTAAATAGGTAAATAGTAGGTGGGTGGGTGGGTGGATAATGAGTAGGTAAGTTGTTGGCTAGGTAATTAAGTGGGTGAGTAGGTATGAGGTAAATACATAGGGTAACAAACTATGTCACATTTGATTAAAGAAAATTGACCGTCTAATTAATTAAATGTTCAACTCGACCAAACACCATTGACCATTTTGACTAAGGTTATATAATTTAATTAGATATATTTAGTAAAATAAGCCATTATAGTCACATTGATTTGCCAAAAAATACATGTGTCATTCAAGCCCTCGGCCTTTAGTTAAATTGTACATGTCCATTAGTAAAAAATGATAGTTAGTCAACTTGAACCTTTTTTAAAACCATGATTTATAATAATGCCTTTAAGTGGACACCAAAATGTCAACAAACATGGGAGACTATCAAGGGGTGATACATGGATGCTCCAATCTTGATTATTACAAGGTGCAATATAAAATTTCATACACACAAAAATGACTTTAATTTGGTAATGGGAATTATGTTGGTTTAGAATCCTACCAAAAAATGTGATCAACCCATTGTTTGCACATTCCATCTTCTCAATAACATAAAAATAATTACACCACTACTAAAGGGGGGGCATTAGCTATGGTTTATGCCTTGCATATATTTATTACTTGCTAAGCAACAAGTTTGTCTTTTATTTGGACCACATGGCATTATTATATCTAACAAAAAAAACCATAGGTTTTTAGGAGGATAGTTAAATGGTTATTTTCATTTCTGGATTATGATTATTCAATAGTATATAAACCTAGACAATTTTGTTCAATTATAGATGTTTTATCAAGGTTGCCAAATGTTACCAAAAACATAGGAATTTTAAATTAGATTGTAGATGTTTCTTTGTTCCTCATGCAACCTTTTGGTTAGAAAAATTAAGGATTATTTCAATTAAAACAACACATTATGGGTTTTTTGACTGATCAAAGTTCTAAACAACTATTGTCCTTTTTTATTACAATTATGATTACTTGATCACAACAATCACTATGTAGTTACAAAGGCCATTGAGATGTCATAGTTTTGCAACTACAGTTAGTATGATGAATAATGGGTTTTTTTCGATAGATATATTATTATTTTTGAATTTGTAATAATATGTTTTCAATAAATTAAAAATATTCTTTTTTTGTAACTAAAATAATGATTTATAGTCTTACAACATGATGATGTGGCATTCCATGTGGTAGTAAAATATTTGACTATTAGTGCACATGATGATTCTTACAACACTTGGATAAAATGAAACTTTTATTGGTTAGTCATTATGTTAAAAATGACGTCCAATCCCTCAATGTAGCACTTTGCATCGAGATGCAAATCGAAAAAGTTTACTTTCATTACAACAAATCTTGTCTTTTGAATTGAACACAAAAAAAAACTATTGTTTTTTTCAACTACATTTATAACTATTTAATCATAATAATAATAAAGTAGTGGCAAAAGACATCAACATGCCATGTGGCATCATGGTTTTGTAACTGTAGTCAATATGAGAACTTGGTTTTTTGGGTAAATTATCATATTTGTTCTTCAATTTGTTCATTAATTAGTTAATTACAAGACCATTAACCTTTGCGACTAGTAATGACTCAATCTCTCATGATGACAAGATGGCATAATGATGTGACTATTCATCAACATCATAATTTATGTCATTAATTTGATGAATTAATCTCATTTATTCGCTAGTTGAAAATATTGTTGTCCATTGTGATTAATAATGACTTGGTCTTCCATGTGATGATGATATGGCATACTGTTTGACAACAAGGTGTCACAAATTTTTATGGCAATCCATGAATTTTTGTGACACCATAAGTTTTTTTGTGTTTTGAATTTATGGCATTAATATTTGTCATGGCATGCCATAATGTTTTGTGTGCCATGAGGTCTTTGAAACCATGAATTCACATGCATGTGTATGTGTACTAAACAATCTATTTGTAACTTGTAATTATGACTTTAATATTAATAGTCATTTTGAAAAAGGTGACACATAACTCCTTGACTTTATAACTACTTAGCACACTAACTTAAGCTAACATACATATTAAATTCACCTATGTATGTAGGCTATTTAATAAAAACCTACTTTGTAATATAGGCTACCTTGTAAGTTATTTAACAAGACATAGATATTTTTATTACATTTAATATGTTTAAATATAATTATAATAGGTTAACCTAAGTAAGCTCGCTTAGATTCCAAACTTTAGGTTTTTTGTCAAGTCAACCTATTTAGCCTCATTACAAGATATTTTATCAAGTTTGTGCGACTAGATGTGACTATCATATTAATTATTATGTACTAGGCCAACGTAGTAAGTAACCTCTAAATACTCAAGTAATTGTATTTTCCTATTAGATTACTTAACTATATATCCAATAAATATCGAAGTAAGTGCTTAAAATACATAACAAAAACCAAGACTTCTTAGGAGATAGGTTTTAAATAGAATTATATATAGTAGGTAATAATTATTTAACCATGTTTAACTTCATTTTATGTTAGTTTAACTGTATTTCACTTTAAATATTTTAATTTAGTATAAATTTTTAATTAATTTATTGGTGTTAGCTTATAGGTAATTTTTTAATTCGAAAATTATTTTTAGCCATGTTTAGCATAGATTAATCTACATTTAACCTATATTAGCTTAGTTTAGATGTAATGTACAAATTAACCTAATATAATTTAGAGGTCTAACCTAGCATAAACAAAACCTAGGTCTAGCCTAAATTAACTTAGTTCAATTTAGGTCCAACCTAGTTTAATCTAAGTTTAGCCTAGAGCCTAATTAACTAGTCTTAGGAGCTATATTAAATTAATTAATTTGTTAACCTAGGAATGCTTAGGTTAACCTAGACTAGGTTAGTAAGTAGTATAAATTGACAAATTAATTCATCTTAAGTCAACTAAAGGAGGTCTAGGTCTAAGCTAAGTTGGTAGGTAGTAAGTAGGTTGAATTACATCAACCTAGGGTGGCCAAGGTTAATTCAAGGTTAAACATTTTGAGCTTTATAACTTGTATTAAATATAATTGATATTAAAAAATTTGTATTGCAATGGATGGGGATTTGAACCCCAAAGTGAAGGTGAAAGGTTTAAGTCCTCATTCTTGTAACCTATGATACCTAGGCCCCACTTAGCTTAGGTTAAATGTCTTAATTTAGGTTTCTTGGGTTAGGAATTTTTGACATTTGTTTTTAATCTTGGCCACCTAGCCTAGATTAGGTAGCCTAGGTTGTTTAACATAAGTAGGTAACCTAGCTAGGTTAAGCTAGGTTGACTTTTGGTCACGTGCAATGATGAAAACGTGTTTATGAATTTTTAACACATGTCATCCATCCATCAAGGTGTCTTTTGTAACACCTAGTTGAATAAAATGACTAAGATGAGATGGCATGCACTTTACACATTATATGAAGGCTAATGATGACATGGAATTTCATAATTATTTTTAAAAAATCCTAGTCATTAAAATGATTGGGCCTTATAATTAGATATCCTGTGTGACTAAATGGGTGAAACAACATGGGTTTAACAATTCACTAGTCACTAGCCACATATGTCCTTCTTGATTAATATCTAATTGTAAAGGACAATTGCAAAACCTAAAATGTGTTGTGAATATTGGATTAATTTTGACACATTTTTTTCAAGGATAAAAATATGATTGGCATCCAAAGCATTGCTTTTCTCTTTGATTTAGGGACAACTATATAAACAAAGGCATGATTAGGTGTTCAAGAGATGTTTACATTTAAACCAAATCCCCACTATTTTACAAGAAATGCACTAGGGTGTGGGAGTAGGATATCACTATTAGGAAAATCTTGGTTGCCAATTAAATAATGGTGGGCATAAGTAGACAACTAAATCTCCTCGGAAGTAAAAAGAAAAGAAAAACAAAATCCATCATAAACCATTTGTATGTGGAATATTTTTACTTGAGTGATCAAAGATAAGATAGTTCTTCACTATTGTGCATTAACTTTCAAACTCCACATTGTAAAAGTAGGTTTGAAAGTAGATATTTGAAAACACAAGTAGATTTTGCAATCTACTTTCCATCTATTTTATACATTGTGGACTTTTGTAAAGTATGTGGTAAATAGGTTTTAACAAATAAAAGGTGATTTTTTTTTATAAAGACTTTAAGAATACAATGATCTTTATATCCTTACCTAGTACCAATATGTTTCATTGAATTAGATGTGTTGAGGATTCTCAAATCACAAATTTATCGTGTAATAAATGGGGCTACTTTTTTCTTACTTTTTACCTACTTTTAAAATTTATTTGTTCTTAATCTTTTGGATGTAGATTTTTACAAATGTAATAGAGGCCATCAAGGATATTCTATCATGCTTCCATCCATTTCAATGTTATTTTATTGCATTTATATGCATGACATAGGAAAAAATTGGAAACATTCATTTTACCATTCTAATGTATTTCATATACTTTTTTTATTCAAATTTATTATTTAAAATGGATCATATATCAAGTATATCTTTTAAAAATGTAATAATGGTATTTATATCACTTATATATTATATTAATTGAAATCAATTGATCCCTACATGTTGTAGTTTTTTATGTATACTTATATTCATATTAAATTATTGATAGTAATTTTTAATCAGTATAAAATAATTTTATGACCACATTGTCTATGTAATGACACATCATTTTTTCCATGTCATTTGCATAATTAACTTTTAGTCATATTTGAAATGACTTTATCCTAGTCATCTTTTCAAATGATATTTTAAACATCCATGTCACTTTGTCATCAATCATGGATGTCATATGGATGAAAATTTGCAATGAAAAAGATGTCATCCTTCTTATTATCATGTCAAATGCACCATTAATATGCGACTACAATTTTTTTCTATGTAGGATTTTAAATATGTGACTATAATTAATTATGAAGTCATTAGAACGTCTAGTCATTTCTTGGTTGCAAAGAACATAATTCCTTCTAGTGGGTTAAAAACTTGTTGATTCTTGGTTTTGTAACAATATGCAAACCTAAGGTGCAAACTATAATTCCCATAATGAAAGAAGGTATGGGAATTCCATGATGGGACTTAGATGAGTTCCTAAGTTGAATTCGTAATCATGTCAAATTTGCATTTTAACCAATAAAAAATAATTATTTTTGTAATTTGGAGCCAAAATGGAATATGGATGAACCATGGGCAATTCACACTCACAAAATACACCATGGCCTAGACTTGGGAAAGATTTTTCACTTTCCTTTTTTAAGCATAGTATCCAATTTCCTAGGATGGCTACATCTAAATGACATTTTTTAAGACTACCCAAGTAGAATCCCAAAGTATCAAGTTATGAATCCCACCTTTTTGGGGCTTCATCATTCCTTTGTTGCAATTCAATTTGAAAATTTTTAAAAGGAAAAGTTGTAGCCCTTCAAAAATGATTTTAATAAATGCATCATGTTATCAAATTAAATTAATTTGACTATTTTTGATTGTTATGTCAAACACATTACACCAAAAGATGGCTTCCATGATTGGGTATATACAATTACACATGTCATAAACGACTAGAAATGATACAAGAAGTAGGTCCAATTCAACTAAAATTGGCATAAATGATTAACATGATTGGAAGGGACTTGTCATGGATGTCATGTTTTGGTGTAGTGACATTTTAATGGGAATTATTTTGGCAATTTGCCTCCCAAATCTTTACTTATTTTTCTACATATGATTTGAAAATGAAACCCAATTTTAATATCTATTGTTAAGACCTTTCAATAGTTTAAACAAAGCTAAATTTTTACAAGGTTTCACTCTTGAAAACTTACTCCAAATTTTTAAAACATATTGAAACTTTTTCAATTTCCAAAATGAGAATCCATTTGGGAATGTTGGGATTTAATTTATTACACTTTCTCACACTTGTGAAAGTTTCAAAACATTTATTTGATTTGGTTCCTTTCTCATGTGCTAGCTTTAGTTGCGAGCCCAAAAATTAAGGTCACAACAATTATAAGAACATGTTTGATATTATTCAAACTTATAAATTTTGATGTAACTTGAGCAAATAATATTAGATAACAAGGAATCCACTTTAGATATAGTGTCAACTTTCAACACAATCCAACCCATTTACCATGTAGATGCTTGTTAATGAGTGAGAGTGATGAGATTCTAGAACTCATGGTAGTAATTTCACCATATGAATTAAAACCTCCCTTAACCTATAAACTCAATCTCAAAAGAACAATATTTGATTGAATTACATAAAGCATGAAGTGGATCTGCTCAAATGGAATGAAAGCCTCATTTCCACTAACTACAAAATGGTTTAAAGCTCTAAAAATAGCCATGGGTGATTTTCTTGACCCCCCACCCCCCCCAAATCATAGATAGCTTTTTTCCTTTGTAAGGTCACTTTTTCACTTTAACATTAGAAATAGGGAGCACGAGATTTTGAAATGGTCACTTTGCATGGTAGAAAGCTCATGCCATGCTTCTTATGTAGTGGCCTAGTTTGTAACTTGCCACCGGGGAGATTCTGCAAAAAGGGAAGATGCTAGTTTGCTAAGATGTTTGCTAGTGACGTTTATGAAAGTTTTGACGAATGACACAATCAAGTGCTTGTGATTCGAAAAAAGAACTTTACAATGGGTTGCATTAGGTAGTACGGTTGGCCTTGGGTGAACCAACAGCTCCACCAGTACTATGGTAAAAACCTCAAAATCATGTCTCATTTTCTTTTTTTCCTGTTTTTCAAGGAGAAAAAGAGGGAAAAAAGAAAATGAGACAATCTTTCGATTTTGTTGGGATTTGTTTATAGATACCCTAAATCAGGGTGTCTATGTCCAAATTCAACATTTTCTCTGTTCATTATTAGCTCTAAGAGGCCTTACTCAAGAAGGTGAAGATGCCAATTTATGTGCATCATAATACAAACTTTTGAGGCTCAAGTTACCCTCTCATTTTTTTAATGCACCCCTTGTTTGTATATGGGCACAAGCCAAGCATGCATCATCAACTTGTCCTAGTCCATGAATGCAAGTGGTTCGTCCCTCAATCTAATTGTACAAGCAAATCAAGCTTGTTTTGTCCAAAAATGTTAAATAGGCCAAAGGAAATGAATGCAGTCAGTACAAAAATATTGCTGCAAAATTTTCCTTCAGTCTGCCCATTTTCCCCATGCATTTTTTCTCAAGTGACACCCAGCCAGGCATGTTTTGCACTCTTAACCTCACATAACATACCAAGTTATATGTTACATACCCCTCTATACTCCTAGCGTGTTCAAACTGTGCATAACATGGACCATAAACATGCCTAGGCATAACAAGGTTGAAAAAAAAGGGGCAAGAAAAAATTGCAACAATACTTTTGTACATTCATTTCCTTTGGTTGATTCAACATTCATGTATTTTGTCTATTGGGAATGCAAGAGGCCTATCAAAGATAGAATGCCCATTAGTGTGGGCATTCAATTTTCAAAAAACGTTCCACAAATGTGAAGGAAAGAATATGTTTTGTATCATGCCCTATAGAATCCAAATACACCACAAAAATCCCAACAAAGTTTAACATTAGGGGAAGGACTGCTCCCCAGGGCCTCAGTTAGTTTAAGGGTGGTAGCCTAGCAGGCCACAACCCGAGGTAGTAAGCCTGAAAATTAGGGAGGCATGAGGGAGTAGGTCTTCCCTACAAAAAGCATGAAAGATTTATTTACTTTATGGCCTTGCCTCACTAGGCAAGGATATTGTATTTAGATTCATTATAGAGTATAGTAGCTTAAGGGATTTTGGCCCCTAGGTAATAATAGGTCTAATTTTTTATATGAGGATTTTGAAAGATGATATTTTGGCATGTGTTGAAACTTGAGATGAGTTATAATAGAGTTATAATATCTTGAAGGATTTTGGTTTCTTTAAGCGGACTTTTGAAGATTATATTTTTACATGGTGAAATATTTGAGTTTCCATAATTCTTCTTTTGCCTTAATATACTTTTCAATGTAAATGGCAAGGCCAAAGTGTGACACACCCCTTGTTCAAAGGGGAAAGGTCTGCATGTGATCAGCAAAAGGATCCTTCAATTGATGAAGGAATCTTCTATTAGGAAGGTGCTTCCAAATACAAAGGGGCAAAAACTTTGGAGTGCTTTATGATATTATGGGCCTCCATCCCACCATATAGGTATCCACGAGAGGTCATTGGATTGATCTAAAGTTGTACTTAAAGATGTGGATTGCTTTTGACTCTTGCAAGCATATCCCACTCTTTAGATCAATCCAATGAACTCTCAAAAACCATAGCTCTTCCTTGTGTACCATGTGGAGCATTGTGGACCCAACACAGATACATTGTTCTTTTTGAAATTTGTGACGATTATACATAGGATTAAAGTTTTTTGGGGCTACCCATTCAAACCAAACATAGAAATTTAGCACATGTGTCTGAATTGTGGTGGATTGAAATCCCCTAAAATCACTTCATTTTGACATTTTAGATTTTTAGTTTTACTTTTTGATGAAACTTTGCCAATAGAAAATGGCTGATCCCAACATCTTCTAGAATTTGGGATGGGTTGTATTTTTTTTTGTTGTAAATAACCAAAGAGCCCAAGTCATGGGACTTGCCACAAAATGGAATTCTAAAATGCATGTTGTTCACGTATGGTAACAAAGTAGTTAATTTCCATTAACATTTTAAAACATATTGTTCTCAAGGTTTATGGTCTAGGTACTTTCAAAGAAGGATATTCCAAGATTCTAATTTGTCATTTATTTGAATTTCTTTGTTTTCTCATTTAACCCTTATGTTTTATGAACCATCAATTTTTTCTCTCACTAATTTAGCACAACTTTGGACTTCCTGGGAACATGATGAGACTCATGGGAAAGTGAGGATGATTGAGAAAACTTGAAAATAGTTAGAGTCAATTGGAAAGATGGTTGTCAGACAAAGCAAACTGAGTCCATGAGCAAATGGAAGAAATGGAATGAACGAGCCTATAAAACCATCTAAGGTTTGATAGGGTAAATTAAAAAAATTCTTCATGTAGCATTTTTTTGGTTATAAAATCAGGTGGGTTGTTTTCTGTCATTAAAAAATTCATGGAAAATAAAAATAAAAATAAAAATGGATGCTTGTTAGCATTAGGGACATGCGTATTTTTCAGCCCTCCCCAAACCTAAAAGAAAAAAAGTGGGCACTCGTGAGTGAATGTCAAGCCTTTCCATGGCCATGCGAAAATTATGTTCCTAAAATTATTTGTCATCATTTTCAGCTTGTGGATTGCCCCTAATAATCCTCAAACTGCCCAAAATTTGTTCCTTGTCTGCCCAACCTATTGCTCCCCCAAAAAAAGACCACCCAAATTTCAAGCTGCCTAGTGAGGGGTTTCAAACTTTTTTTTTTGGGGTTCCTTTTTTTGTTGGGAAAGGGAGGGGGGCAAGGAGGTGTGTATAGTCTTCATTAGATGTAGATGAGAAAATTGGGTGAACTTGGATGCTAATTGTAGACACACTCAAATCCATCCATCCATGCCAAGTTCATTCAATATTTATAGGTTGCCTGATGAACTGAACGGTTCAAACATTCTTTTTTGTTTTTTTGGATTGTTGGACTTGTGCGTGGGTGGGAGGGGTGTGTGTTTGATTGATTTATGGTTCTTGAGAATAACCCTATCAAGCTAGCCTATATATTTGTTTTCAACAACATTTTGAGAACAATTTCAATGGTTCAAAACTCATGTGTGGTTTCTTTTTTAATTGGGTCCAATTCTTTAAAACATTGTGATGATTAAGCCCATTGAGTGGTATGTGAATGCAAGGATGAATCATCATTTGAATGGATGATAGGTGAAATTGACTAATTAACTCATATGGATGTGTTTAAAAAATGCCTTATGTCCTTTCTGCAAATTAGAAGACCAATTCTGCATACATAATTCTTGCCAAGCATTGATTTTTAATAGGGAAAAAAGAATTGCAGCTCAAGTTGTACTACAAAATAATTCTTTGAAAATATCGAAAGTTGTAACAAAATAAACATTATTTAAATGTTCCTCTTTACATTCCTCTTTACATGTCAAAATATGATCTCCTACATACAAAAATAATTCTAGTGATGATGGTAAGATGATAGTTGGTATAAGGGGCACGATTATAGGGTCCACATGTATATATACTTCTGGCTAGTGTGTGCAGAGTGTACAAATTTGTGGGGTATTTTGGAAAATGAAATGTCCTGAAGCATGGGCATTTTGTTTCTCAAAATGGATGTCATCTGTCCTTTTTGTTCTCCATTATACTTGTTGAATATCTATCAAGTATCTTGGGGAAACAAAAAAAAAAAGATCAGAGTAAGGTTTTTACAAGTGTTGGGCAGTTCTCATTTTTTTTTTGTTTGAGAACTGGTTGATTTCCAGTTCTGACATGATGGTTATGAAAACTTGATTGATTCTCTAAGATACATATTTTTTGGGGCCGATAAGAATCAAATACGTTATCAAGTTTTTAATTTTTTTGAACTCACTTGGTTCTCATATAAGGCAGTTCTCACATGTACAATAACAATTGGTTTTCACAACCCGGTTCTTAAAATTTTCGTTAATTAAAATCAATTTTAATAATTTGATTACTTCATCTTGCGAAAAAAGCATCACCACGGTAATAGGAAAAGATTAGTACGAACAGGAAAAGATTAAGAGCAATGGAAGAAAAGGAATAGCAAGAGAAGAGCAGTAGCCCCCACCTGAGAAGAACAAGAAGAAGGATGAACACCTGATAATAGGGAGAACTAGATCTAAGTTCTATGAGAGAACCTGTTGGGTTCTCCAAATATAGGGCAGGCTCCAAAACAGAAACCTTCTAATTCTTGACTGAGGCTTGTTTTGATAATTGGAGAGATGATCAACTGGTCCAGCCAATTTTTGTGGCAAGTTCTTTAAGTTGGGTAATGCCCTCAGACAATGGCCCCTACCAAAAGCAGGACTCACTTGGCTGCTACCTTGCATGGCACCTACCAGAAGCCGGACTTTTGCTCGGCTGCTGCCTTCGATGGCCCCCACAAGAAGCGGGACTTTGCTGGGCTGCTGCCTCGAGTGGCCCCTTCTTCTGGTAATGCCCATGTCATCATGTCCTAGAGCCTTACCTTACACATTATAAGGTGCCTCTTAGCCTGCTTGAAAGTCCTACCCAGGGAAGTATTTGCAAATGCAAATAAACAATTAGGCCAATGGTATAACAATGCTTGAGATTTCTAAACTTGAAAAAAGTATTGCAGTTAAATTTCATTAACCTAGATGCATTATGCTAATTTATTGCCAATCAATTAATAAGTATTTAAGGCACTATTAGTAGCCTCGTCATTGTTACCACCCATTAAATATGAGCATTACGACGCTGGAGGTAGCAGGTTGGAGACAAATAGGTAACCAAGTGGGATTGGACAAAAGAAGGAAGCCAAGTGGGATTGGAAAAATGATGTAAATGGATGAAACACTCAAGGGACAAGACCACTTGTAAAGTATTTTCAACGAATAGCTGAGCAACTTCATCCACATTACATTCACAAGTACTTTTTGAAATTCTTGAAGCCTAAGGTGTAATTGATTGGCCTATCAACTCAGGCTTAAATTATCGGTAACAATCAACTAATGGAAAAAACTAAATTGATTTTGTGCAAATTTAATTCCATTCAAATCAAGATATTGAATTACATTACATACAACTTGAATTGAATTCAATCCAAACTAGTGGGTGCCCGTGGCCGAAGGCCCCTGTGAAGCCCCTGTGTGAAATCCAGGTCCCAAAATCACGTCCTAAAAACCATAATAAGTCCTCGGCAGTTTAGGGCGGAAAAAAAAAAGAAAAAAAAAACCCTCCCTGGCCCTTCCCACCATGTCCTGAAATCCATAATAAGTCCTGGGCAGTTTAAGGCGGGAAAAAAAAAAGAAAAAAAAAAAAAACTCTCCCTGGGGGAGGCCCTTCCCACCATGTCCTGAAATCCATGATAAGTCCTGGGCAGTTTAGGGCGGAAAAAATAAAAAAAAACCCTCCCTGGCCCCCCCCCCCACCCCTTCCCCGCCCGCCCCCCCTCCCACCCCCACCTCTGCTCCCCCCCCCCTCTCCCCCCCTGCTGGCCCACACAGTTCTGCCATAGAAACTGTGACAGGGTTGTGCAGAACAGACAACCCTGTAACAGACAGACACCACCACTGTAGCTTTAATATATAAGATTCCTAAATTTTAATTCAAATACATTCAAACCCTACCATTTGATTTTGGCTGCCCACTGTTTTGATAGGTGTCACCTCACCCTTCTCACCCACCATCGTAGTGGGCAACATCAGGCCAACTAAAGTGCCAGGGCACAGGAAGAGAAACTCCCTCCTTCTCAGCCATGCCCCTGCCTGCCAGCCCAGCTTACAAGAGGACGGTGGATTCCTCTCTAGCTTAAGGAAAATAAACAAGACATGGAAACGCTCTCCAATTATTTGATTGCAGTAGAGATTGGAAGGGTGTGTGGGTGGGTGGTTTCCATGGCAATGTCCCTTTATCAAAGCTTGTTATGCAATCTAAATTGGAATCCTTAAATGCCTGGGACCCCTGGAAAGCACTTCTAATCAATCCTCTATAAGTTAAGGGGTTTAGTTGGGGACCAAAAGGTGGTTGCAGGTTGCTTAGGAAAATATGATAAAAATTGAATCAATGTACCCCCACAATTTTTTATTTCTTTGGGACGAAACAAAGAAGCTTCAAAGAAGAAAACAGCCAAATTTTGATGAGAAAAGAAATTATTTGATTTAGGTTAACTTAAAGAAAAAAGTGCAGATTTTTGTTAGCTGAATTTTTTTGGCCTAATCCTGTGGAGCCCGAAAGCATAACAGTGTTAGTCAGAGCCCCTTCACCCACCTGAAAAGGAGTAACTTCAACTCTAGTTCAGAGTCCAAACCAGTGTTGTGCATGTATATAGTTTAGGACTTATACTCCGTGTAAGTGTTTTTTTTTAATTTTAAAAATTACAAAGCCAGGTAAGTGTAAGTGTAGATTTTTTACATTTACATGCCATGTGAAACCAAAAAACTGAATAAAACTAAGTGAATCAGCAAGCAAAAGAAACCAGATAATTTGAAAAATCATGAAAAAAACTCAGAACATGATATATAAAGAAGATGCCAAAAATCAGTAATAAAAAAAAACCAGAAACTGGAAAAAGAATCCCCGAAAATTGACAAATTAAGGAAAAGAATCATAATATGATATAAAGAAGATGCCAAATCATGTGAACTTTGATAAAAATCCATTATGTCTAATGTCCTATGGGATCATAAATTTAACACCTTCATAAAAGTGACAATAAGGGATAGGAGGTTAATCAAAAAATCAAAACGAAGAATGTTCCATGTGTGGAATGAACAAAACACCATCATAAATCATGGAAACATGTCTCAATTTTGCACTCATTCTTTCACACAATTCTCAACGTCATCACAAAATTCGGCATCTTGCATATCTAGTATTTTCTCCTCGGTCTCACCAAATGCATCCACATCTTTTGAAGGTCCTCCCTTAGCCTCAAATCTAACAATGGGATCATTCTTGATCAAAAGAACTAAAAGATATAGGTTCTTCAAACGAAAGTGACAATAACAAAGACTTGTGAAAAAAGGTGAAAACACACTATGGTGGTGAAGAAATATTGTCATAAATATTATTTTTCAAATTTATGTATCTTTCAACTTGCACCAAGTTAATATTAAAAGAGGTTTTCATAAATTATATTCAAAATAAGGTAGTTCACTTTTCAAATAATGCAAATTATAAAAGAAATTACATATTTTGATTAATATTAAATGATTAAAAATTATTTTGTGAATTAATAATTGTTGTCACAATATATTGCAAAATGCAAATCATTAAAAGAAAAGTGTCAATTTGCAACTATAATCAAGTTGCAATGAACATATGCAACTAAAAATTCATTTGCATGTAGTTGCAAATGATGATTCACCATGATGTAAGCACATCACATATGGATGATGTATATGGTCAACATATACAATTTCATCCATTGACCATTTCTATGTAATTTGCAACTAATTCTCATTTTTGCAACTAAAATAACCCATTCACATTTTGGCACTTAGTGTAATCAAAATTTCCCATTTGGCATAATCAAAATATGTCATGTGGCACCTTAAAATATATAAATAAAAATTCAATTTAGGTAAGTAAGTGTGTAAATAGGTAGGTCAATGGGTGGGTAGGTAGATAGATGGGTGGTAGGTGGGTAGATAGGTACATTGGTAGGTAGGCATTAGGTAAATAAATAGAGTTTTTAATTTAATGTTTATCTTTTAGAGTCAAGCCTTTTTATTGGTTCATCCGAAATGTCATACTATTTTCAATGTTGTTGGTGTGTTTTTAATGTTTTTAATGCATCTTCTTATATAGTTACAAAATTGAAATAAAAAACAAAAGATAGGATAAATTTTATAGTTGGAACCTAGTCACAAACTAATTTGTGATTACAAAAATAATCCCATATCTTTTGTTTTTTTTTTCCAATGTTGCAAACTATATAACTAAATGTGCAGACAATAAACTTTTTGATCACAAATTAAAGTAAGATCTTCTTAAAAAACCAACCTACCTACATAGGCCTTACTTGCCTACCTACTTATCTATTTAGATACCTACCTACCCACCTAATCTACTGATTTACCTTCCTAATGTACCAACCTAATTAACATAAGAAAAATATATAATTAATTTAATTAACTTAAAAAGTAGTATCTATCAACTAATACCTAGCCACACCCACTACCTATTAACCTAACTTACTACGTACCAATTAACTTAGCCTATTAAATAAAATAACCTACGTTGCACCTAGGTTAAACCCGCATGGCATTTATGTTTAAAATCAAACTAAACTTCAACTCAATATTGGTTAAACTAAAATTTGGTTGAACTCAACATTTGTTATCATTAGTTAAACAAAAATTTGGCAAAACATTGGTTGAATTCAAATTTGGCTAAACCTTAACAAAATTGAAATTTGACAAAACATTGGCAAAACTGAAATTTGACAAAACCTTGGCTAAACTTATATTTGGAAAACCTTTGCAAAGCCCAAATTTTGGCTAAATATTGGTTCAACTCATATTTGGCAAAACTTTGGTTAATTTCATATTTTGGTTAAACATTGGCAAAACCCAAGTTTTGGTTAAACCCATTTTTGGCAAAACCTTAATTAATTCATATTTTGGCTACACATTGGACTCAAATTTGGCAAAACCTTGGCAAAACCCCAATTTTTGGTTGAATTCATATTTGGAAAAACATTAGCTAAACTATACTTATATTTTAGCTAAACATTGGCTAAACTCAAATTTGTTTAGACTAATATTTGGCTGAACTCATATTTGGCCAAACCTTGGCTAAATGAAACATTTGCTCAATTCAAATTTGCCTAAATATTGTTTAGATTAAAACTTTGTAAAGCATGGTTAAACATTTGTCAAAATTTAGTTAATGTTTTTCTAAATGTTGGCTAAACATTGGTTCAACTTTGACTAAATTTTTTTAAATTTAAAACTTGGTTAAATTTTGGTTAAACAAAAATATAAATTAGTAAAATAAAAGTTGGTTAAATTAAAATTTGGTTATTTTTGGCAAAAATTTCATTAAAAATTAGTTAAACTTCATCCAAAATTTTGTTAAATATTCGTTAAATTATCACTTGGCCAAACCTTGGAAAAGAAAAATTTGGCTAAACATTGGTGAAACTAAAATTCATTAATAAATAATTATTCTCAAATAATTTAAAGGTATCGATGAATTTATTAATCTTATTAAAATGATTAGTTTTCTTGTAGCTAATAATAATTAATACCTATTTTGTATAGTATATGATTAATGATTGGTAGTTTTATTTTATTATGTATGTAATTTGCTCACCAAATAATTAACCTAATTTAATTAAATATGTTTTAAACTACTTAAGCCACTTATAATATATTCAAAATGTACACTTAATATATCATGAATGTAATATAATCTATAGATATATTCAAATATATATTTCAAAACATCATAATGTACATCAAAAGTATAGGTACATCAAAAGTGTAGGTACACCATAGTGAAGTAACCAAATTACAACTACTTTTGCGACCAATTTAACATATCAAGCTTTTTTTGGATGAAAAGTTCAAAAAGTTAATCACCATGAAAGGATGGAAAACTTAGTAATCACAATAATAGTAATAGATTGAAAAGGATGGTGAATAGTTGTAAAATTGATAAAACATAATTACAAATGACAATTAGCCACATATAGTCGCAAATTGAATGGTTGCATAATACAAGATTTTTTCTTATGAATATAATTTTAAATTATTCAAGTAATTAAAAAAATTGATGAATTATTTAATTATATATTGAATATGAATTGATTGTACCATTTCGATTACAATTAACTTTTTTGATTCATGTGATTTCACAAAAAACATATGGATAATTTTTTTCATTTAAACAAGCATAAGTGTGTTGAACAAAAACATTTTGTTAAAAATTTACTTTCATTTGAAAAATAACAAGAATTATGTTTCAAACTTTTGTATCAAAATTGATTTTATATGTTTATTAAAATGTTAAATGTAATTTTTTAAAAAAACTACCCTCAAAATAATACCAAATGTATTAAAAAATAGAACAATTTCTTGCTAAAATGGCCCCTTCATAGTGTGCATTCACCCATAATACCTACAATAGAAAAAAAAAATTATCTCAATTTGACTATTTGGTATGGGTAATTGCACATTAAATAATCCAAATTTTGGTGTCCCAGGGGTAATTTTTTGGGTGGTATCTTTAAGTTTGGTATAATATGTGTTGGGATATGATTGAAAATTATAGAAGGAATTCATTTAATTAATTTATAACACTTGTATAATCAAATTTAAAACTTTGAAAATAAAATGTCATCATTTCATTACAAGGTGAACTTTTAAAACAATGTAACATTTTTTTGTCCTAGTCCATAAAAACATATATGGACTTTTATTATATAATAAACATGTGTGAAACATTAAAAAAAAATTCCTTAATATGATTGTAAGGCTATTATAATGCTAAAATAAAGGCTTACAAGCAAGTTTAATATTTTATTTTATCAAGTTTCAATAAGATTGTAAATAATCTATAATGTTCATCATTTATTGATATGCAAAAATTGAGAATTGTTGATTTTTTAAAAATGACATTACTACTTTACATAACATTTACCAATTATAAAAATTGAAAAAACTCATATTTTTCCTTCTAACTTTTCCCCTAGTTGATTAAATCAAAACATGTGTCACAATTTATAAACTTGTAAGTTTAAAGTTTAGGTATTCCACTTGCCTCTTACTTTCAAATGGATAATTTTACATTCCTAAAACATCAAACATTAAAATTAAAAATTCTCAAAATCTAAAATTGTGGACTTAACATGTGTCATTTTTGGTCCACCCTAGAGTGCATTCACTCATATGCCTAAAATCATTCTAGCCAAATAGGCAACTATTAAAATTTGCCCTTCATGTTTTGACCCCCAAAAAGGTCTTCTACCTTTCCCAAAGGCATTTCAAATGTTTAAAAGCAAAACAATTTTTACGGAACTTAGATTTACACAAATAAATTTCAATTAAATTAGCTTGAAATCTACAAAGAAGAAAAAAAATGAAAATAATTTTTTCCCAAATAAGTAAAAAATATATATATATTTGTTCAAAACAAGTTTCTTCGTCAAACACTCCCACTCCAAAAACAACATTAAGGTTGCACATAGGTTCTTGCACAACAATGGAATAAATATTGGACTATCCATGGTGCTTTTGGTACAAATTTTTCAAGGTCAGAAAGAGAAATTTCTATCATATGAAGCAACAATCTCGATTGTAGAAAAATGCCCAACATAATCTATTGTTAGACTCAAATGTCTCATATTTTATTTTTCTTTCTTTTCTCCTTGATAAGTGCTAGGTATCATTGAAAAAAGAGAGGAAAAACATGGGGGTGTTTAAAAAAGATAGAGCGCCCATTAGAGTGGGCATTCTATTTTCAAAAAATGTTCCACAAAAGAAAAAGAAAAAATATGCTTGGTATTGTGCCTTATAGAATCCAAATACACTACAAAAATCCCAACAAAGTTTAGATTAGGGGAAGGCCTGCTCCCAAGGGCCTCAACTAATTTAAGGGTGGTAACATAGAGGCCCATAACCTGAGGGAGTAGGCCTGAAAATTAGGAGAGGAGTACTTAAAGATGTGGCTTGGATTTTACTCTTGCAGGCATCTCCCACTCAAATGGCCTCTCCAAAACCATACCTCCTTATGGTATTCTTCCTTGTGTACCATGTGGATCCACCACAAATACACAAACCAATGTTCTTTCGAAATTTATGGCAGTTATCCATATGATTAATCTTTTTGGGGCTACCCATTCAAACCAAAGATAGAAATCACCACACCAAATTGTCCTGATTAAAATCCCCTAAAATCACTTCATTTTATCATTTTATCATTTTAGTTTTACTTTTTGGTGAACCTTTGCCAATAGAAAAAGGCTGACCTCAACATCTTCTGGAATTTGGGTTCGGTTGTATTTTTTTTGTGAATAAACTTGTGGGAACTTGCCACAAAATGGCATCCAAAATGCATGTTGTTCACATAACAAAGTAGTTAATTTCAATTAATAATTTAAGAACTTTATGTTCACAAGGTCTATGGTCCAGGTACTTTCAAAGAAGCTGTTCAAAGATTCCAGTTTGCCATTTATTTGAATTTCTTTGTTTATCAGTTAACCCTCATGCCTCATGGACCATCAACTTTTCTCTCACTAATTTAGGACAACTTTGGACTTCTTGGGGAACATGATGAAATTTATGGGAGAGTAAGGATGATAGAGAAAACTTGAAAATAGTTAGAGTCAATTGGAAAGATGGTTGTCAAACAAAGTAAAGTGAGTACATGAGTGAATGGAAGAAATGGAATGAGTGAAGCCTATAAAACCATCTGAAGTTTGATAGTGTAAAAGTCTTCATGTAGCCTTATTTTGATCATAAGATCAGGTGAGTTGTCATCTATTTATTTTTGTTGTTAAGCACAACCGACCCCAAGGACAGACCATCTACCAGATCAATCAGCGTCTTTCTGTCGCGCTCCAGCAAGGCGTTGGGGAGCAGCTGATTGCCTGCGAGTGCGCCGGCTGATCGCTGGCTTCGCAGCTGACACCAGCGACGGTTAGTAAACCAACATCTAAGATCGGGGCAACAAAAAATTCATGGAAATTTTAAACCCTAAACCCAACATAGGACAGTAACCTTTATGTACTCAATAGTGGCCACAGTGAACAGGCAGCCCCCAGCGCCCTATGAAGGATGAATGGTAAGTAATCAGGAAACAGTTTTCTGTTGGATTCCAGTTCCCTAGCTAACCATGGTGGTTAACTCAGTTACTTTTTTGGTAAAAAAAAAGTGGGTTGTTAGTAGGTAGGTAATAAAAACAGCCCTCAACTATGTATAAACCATATAGTTACCTAGAAGTTGTCTATTTTCTTACCTATCTGCCTATGTATGAGACCTATTTCCTACAGAATTGGTGACGAAGATGAAACCATTTCTTAACTCAGTTGAGGTTCATCCACAACTGAGTAATAATGGACATCCAGTGGATGATGTGCTGGTGGGTGCCTGTTCACTGTGGCCCTCATTGGTTTGATGATGATGGCCCCAACAATTTATCCTAAGCTTTCCCTGCTTGTTATGGGCAAGCACTAAAGAGCGGTCACTAGTTAAATGGGTCACCAGGCTGGAAGTGCCCAGCAAAAGAAATTATACTTTAAATGTCATTAATGTTTCAAGTAAGTTTCTTGCACCATTTTTTCGAAGAAAAAGAAGTGACGCAGTGGTTAGAAGTCCTACCTTCAACCCAAATGTACAGGATTTCTTTTTTCCCCAAATTTTTCTGTTTTTTCCACGGATGGAAGAAGAAGAGAACTTAATCCCCAAGCAACTTTCTCAAGCTAGTGGCCCCATGAAAATGAGGAGTTGCAACTTCATTGGAGAGTCGAGACTTGGAAGCCACAACCAAGAAAAGAAAGTGCGCAAAGGAAACTGGGAAGTTACAACTTTTATTCGACTCTTCACGCGTTGTGCAACTTATCATCCATATTATGTCATCATTTGTTTCAACTTTCATTCATCAAATAACTTTTCATGCATATTATACAACATTTCCCAATGAAAAGTTGAAAAAAATGTTGCATAGTCTGGATGAAAATATACATTTGCCCTAGGAAACCATGGTTTCTTGAGGAACTTGGTCCATTTCCCTGGGGGAACCATGGTTGCCCACAGAATTTAAATTGCTCAAGAAACTTGGGCACATTTTCAACTGGAACATAGCCTTCCAGGATAAATTCATCAATGACAAGATTTCCATGGTAAAAAGATTTGAATCATGGACCTCTCACTAGAAGTGGAAGTCACCGGCTATTGTGCCACTTTACTTTTCTTGCATAAGTATTATTAGTAGCCTACCCATATTTAATATAATCATCATATTGTGAAACGAAAAAATAAAATTGAAGATTAGGTTCTCACTAGCCATCACTCTGAGCATGAGTACATTTTGAGTTGAAGATTGCCCTACATTTAACTTGTTACCATTGTTTAGTGCTTGCCCTTGTCATGGATGCTACTTTTGTCAAGTTCGATTTCCTTATTTTCATAATTTTGCCAAGTTAATATTTGACTATACTTACACAAGTCCACTTTGCCAAAAGCTAAAAATTCCACATCAACCAATTTATCACTTTACTAAGTCCACTTTGCTTAGATCCCAAGTTCACATCGTCAAATTGTCAACTCCATGTTGTCAAACATTGTCGCCTTGACAAATCAATGTCATCTTGTGGATTGACCTCAATGCTTTTCAAATTGCTTAAAATTTGTTCCTATCCAAATTTTTGCCCAAAACATCCTAGTGTTGGTCAAATACAAGAATTGTGAAGTCGGAACCAGGAGTTTCGAATTCAAGAACCTGGAACCATACCCAGACCTATGTTCACTTTTAAGAATGGGGTAGAATCAGAACCGTGATGTTTCATTGAGATGTTGGGGTGGGAACTGACCCTCAATTCTAGAAAGTTTTCAAATTGAAACTATACTCGCATGTGGTTTGGTTTCAAGTTGTGATTTTAACCAAAATCAGATTGGGTTTTATTCCAGTTTCAATTCCGGTTCCAAAGTAGGGATTTAGGGTGACTTTTCAGGGTTTAAAGTTTTTCTTTTTTTATTTCTATTTTCTATTTTTTCTTTACCAACTGTTTTTGTTTCTTGTTTATCATCACCATTATTATTTTAAAAATCACACTATTGCATTTTGGCACTAGTTTTCCTTCTTTATTCATTATAGGTAAGATATTCCCTAGTTCTTTTGGATGTTGCAATTATTTGTCCTCTTTCTTTGATCATCATCATTGTGTTATAAAGGTTAATTTAGGGGTTGTGTGTTGTTTTTCTGGTGGTATCGATGGGGGTTTTTGTAAGTGTTCTTCCTCTTGCCTCAATCATCGTTTTCTTTAGGATGTTGTTGTCTATCCAATTAAAAAAACATTTATGGGACTACAATTGTGAAATATCATTATGTTTCATCACTTATGTGAGTCAAAAAAACCATTCGCAAACCCACGAGTGGGAAATATCATTTTGTTTTGTCACCTATGTGAGTTGGAAAAAACCATTTGTGAACTTGCAAATGTGCAATTTCATTTTTCCTTTTCTTATGTGCATAAAAAAAACTAGTTGCAAGCTCGCAAGTTTACATGCATGAATTGAAAAAACCATGGATGGGCTTGAAATTGTGCAATATCATTTATTTTCTTCTTTTGTGTGAGTCAAAAAAATCACTTGCAGGCCTATAAAGGTGCAATATCATTTATTTTATTCTCTTGTGTGAGTTGAAAAAACCACTTGTGAGCTCACAAATGTGCAATATCATTTCATTTTTTTCTCCTTCATGAATTGAAAAAACCACTTGCAAGCATGTAACTGTGCAATATGATTTCTTTTTTTTCATTTATGTGAGTTGAAAAAAGCACTTGTGAATTCACAAATGTGCAATATCATTTTTTTTTCACTTATGTGAATAAAGAAAATCACTTGCAAACCCACAAATGTGTAATACCATTTCTTTTTTTCTTTTGCATAAGTTGAAAAAATCACTTGCAAGCTCACAAATGTGTAATTTCATTTTTTTTCTTCATTTATGTGAAATGAAAAACCACTTGTGGGCCCACAAGTGTGCAATACCATTTCTTTTCTTCTCTTGTGTGAGTCGAAAAAACCACTTGTGAGCTCGCAAATGTGTAATATCATTTACTTTTACTTATGTGAAATTAAATAAACTATTTGTGCGCATGAAAATGTACAATATTATTGTTTTTCTTCACTTATGTGAAATTAAAAAATCCACTTGTGGGCCTACAAGTGTGCAATATCATTTTTTTTTTACACTCATAAATTTGCAAATATTAGATGTTGTTTCTTGTTTTCACTAAACCAATTGCGAGCCCACAAGTGTTAAACATAGTTTTTTGTCTTCATTTATTTGAGTCAAAAAACCACTTGCTCACAAGGATCAAATTATTTTATTGTGTTTGCCCATCTTTTTACTTTGGTTGTTAGTCATTACCTTCTTGATGTTCTTGATGTAATTCTTGACATTGGTCCTCTTGTTAGCGTTTTCTTAGGGTTTAAATTCATGGAGGGATTGGGGGAGCTTCTAATGAAGGTGGTGTTTCCCACTAAACCTCCATTGGACAGAAATTTTTGTGTGTCGATTTTTGGATCTCCAAAATCAACACCTATTGAAAATTCTACAACCACAAACTAAGGTGATCAATGGGTTTTATTTGCAAAACAAAGGGATTTTTGGAAAACTAAATATAAAGTCACAATACCATAGCTTGGGCTTTCTATACACCTATAGCTTGCCCTTCACCAAAGGTGAGTTCAAGTTCGAACTCAACTTCACAAGAACTACTAAAATGTGTTCTATGTTATTTAGTTGTTCCACTTGTAGGTTAAAAAAAGGGCATGACAACAAATAGGCCTAGTAATGGGATATCTTCCCTTTAAAATCATTTGGAAACTATTCATTGACAATATTCTAGGTTGATTGGAATCAACGAAAAAGAGTTGGGCTTAAAGATGAAAGGCAAATTGTAAAAAAAAGGTCTAGCCTAACCCTTAGCACTATTTTTACTTTTTTTGGTTGTTGTGTTTTATACAACAAGGATGATCATTCATAAAAATAATTTGAAAAAAGGATCTTGTTTTGGTTATTGCCAAGGAATTCATGCCTTTATCATTCATTGAGGCATCGGTTTTTTGAAGATTGATTTAAAGTCAAAATCCTCAATTGAGCTTTCCATCAAGGCAAAAGTTTAGAATAATATTTTGCCCAAGATTAATGACAAGACAAAGGAAAAGTTTGTCTTCAACCTTTGAATCAATAATACTTGTATTTTTTAATCTTTGGATGTCAAGAGAAGGTGTTGATACTTTTGTTCTTATTGTGCATTTTTTGAATGATAAGTGAAAGCATTCTCATGTAACTATTGATTTTTTGAGACTATAAACATCCTGGAAGTGCCATGGCTTTACAAGTGAATGATATTATTGCAAAACATGGGTTTAATATTGATGTTCTTGTGTATGTCAAAGATGAAAGGAATATTTTTTCCACTAGGACTTCTACCTTAATCTCTATTGTATCTTGTGAAGTTTTGGGACTATCAACACCTTTTATAAAGGGCTTATTAGGACCATGCAATGTTCAAGTGTTTTTAGTATGCCATAGATGACTCCATGGTAATGCGTTGCCTTAACCTTAATCTTAATTTAAAAAGCACAATGAATTTTGCAAAAAAACCATCATTTAGACCAAAAAATGTGGTGAAGGATGGCAAGAATGACACAAGGCATTTGAATTTGCAGAGGTGCCTCCATGGAAACTCAAGAGTTTTGTGAATAATTGCTTTGTGTCGGGAATTGTCATATTCCAGAAGATTCTTGAATTTAAGCATGTGATTGTTTTTTGCTATGGAAATACAAAATCACTAGCACTACAAGGTCATGTGCTTAGACCCCAAGTTTGGGCAATAGCCCAAGTTGTTGTTAATACCTTGGACCCATGGTTCAACAATGTGTGTTAAACCAAAGACGATGATATGAGTTTCTTTTGGATGCCTTAGCCATTGCCATATCACTTGTATGTCAATTTCATTGTTTGGACTTAATTTTAACAAAAGCCAAGATTTTGATGGGGAGCTCTAAGTCTTTTGGTAAAACATGCAAAAACGAGTGGTACAAGTCCTAAACCCATTTATGTCTTTTATGTTTTCTTTCCAAAAGGCAAAACTCATAACATGTTGTGCATGATGTTAGACCTTCACTACAAATGCTTGGGGTTAATCATTCAATTTGTTGGCAAAAAGAGAATGTTGCAAATTACTAATGAGTATGAATGACATGTTTTGTTTTCACTTATTGTTTTTACATACAATTTTCAAACCAAAGTGATGTGGGCATTGGAGATTCTGGCTCCACATCCTATAGTGTTGGACCCACAATACGCATTCACAAATTTCTCCCGATAGACCAATCTTTATGATCTTATGGAGATTAATGAGAAATGACATCATCAATGGTGAAAAAACAATTAAATTATTTCAAGGTCAAAAAAGTTATTGAAGAGAGGCAAAAAAATCCATTAGAATGGTGGAAAGTGCATGAGGCACATTTATTGTATGTTGGATTTATAGCTTGACAAATTATAAGGTATATTGGCTCCCAAATTGAAGTGGAGAGAATTTTCAACATTGCAAATATATGCACCAACCTTTGATGCTTTCAATTGGGCATTGAAAATTTTGAAATGCTTATAAACTTCTACAAGAATTAACTAGATGATGCCCATGTTGAGGGTTTACTCTCCTTGAAGCAATTCATGGAAATCAAAAAAAGCTTTTATGGAAGAAAACAAGGGCATAATTGATCAAATTGGGGTTTTGGAGATCAAAGAAAATAACAATAGATCATAGGCAAGTCTTTTTGGCTTTTGGAATCATGTCAATTTTTTCTTTTTTAGGTTGGATAATTTTTCATTTGAGTTTGTGAGTTCAATATTTTGTTTTTTTTCTTTGATACCTTGAAGCAATGGAATGGCCATGGAGTGAGTTTGCTTTTAAACCCTAACCTTTCAAGATGATGTAACCAAAATTATTTGTTAGGTTTGATGTTTAGGGTTTTCCCTTTGTTACACCTCATTGACTTAAGATTATTGTTTACCCCTTTGATTTTAGCATGGTAGAATTGGAAAGTTTTCTAGATTATTTTGTGTTGGGAAATAGGAATCAATTGGGGGACTGTTTTGGGGCATATTTGGGGCTGTTTTGATGAGTTATGGGCCAGGGGAAAAATAAGGCAGAATTAGAATTAGGTCTATTATAGTTTAATTAAAAGGCGAAAAGGTCATATTTCAAGGTGGGGCGACCATTAGATAGAACATTATACATGGAAACAAATGACAATAAAAAAAATGGTGTTGATCCATTAGAAGTATTTCAAATATATTAGAGTTCATAAATAGGCTAGTTTAGAAATAGGTTTGACATTTTCAAACCTTTGTAATAGCAAAAGTTTTCGAATAAAACTTTTAATTTTGTCTCATGACTTTTTTAGTTTTGGATCTTGTAGTTTGAAGTTTCCCGGTGACAAAAAGGTTCATTTTTATTAGATTGAATTTTCATTCATTTGTAATTTTTTTCATCAAATAAAAAATTGGGTATTTCCAAGTTTTTGGATTTTTTGCCATATTGGAACCAAAATTATTGGGACCCAGAACAGATTCAATTTGAAATTATGTTTCAACTTTCCAAGTTTTTGGGTTGTTTTGCTTATTGGGATTGGAACTAGAGGTTACCGATACCCAAAAACAGACCAATTTGAAACTAGGTTTTAGAACTGAGATTGAAACTAGAACTGAATTCCAATTTCTTAAAATAAATTGAAGTTGAACTGGAATTGGTCCTTTGTAATTTTTAGGAACCAGAACTGGCAATTCATCCTAGAATCTAAGAACCGACCAACACTGAAAAGAAACCTCCCAAAGTTCAAGTTGCTTAATGAAGGACTTAAACTCTTTTTTTTGGGGTTGCTTTTGTTGGGAACAAGAGGAGGGCAAGGGGGGTGTCTAGTCTTCATCAGATGTAGACAAGACAATTGTGCCACCTTGGATGCTAGTTGTAGACACACACAAATTCATCCATCCATGCCAAGTTGAATCAATATTCATAAGTTGCATGATGAACGGTTCAAACATCTTTCTTTTTTGTTTGTTCAAGTTCTTGGACATTCACGTGGGTGGGAGGGTTGTGCATTTGATGGATTTAAGTTCTTGAGAATAACCTTATCAAGTTAGTCTCTAGAGTTTTTTTCAACAACATTTTGAGATCAATTTGAATGGTTCAAAACTCATGTGTGGTTTCTTCTTTAATCAGGTCCAATCCTTTTAAACATTGTGATAACTAAGTCAATTGATTGATATGCAAATGCAAGGATGAATCATCCTTCAAATGGATGATAGGTGAAATTGATTAACCAACACATATGGACGCGTTTAAAAAAAATGCCTTATGTTCTTTTTGCAAATTAGAAGACCAATTGTGCATACATAATTCTTGCCAAGCATTGATTTTTAATAGGAAACAAAAATAAAAATTGCAGATGAAATTGTAAAACAAAATAATTCTTTGAAAATATTGAAATTTGGAACAACAAAAAAAAATGATTAAAAAGGTTCCTCCTCACATTCTTTTTGTATGTCAAAATATGATCTCTTATGCACACAAAAATAATTGTAGTGATGATGGTAACATCATAGAGGTATATTATGGGGCACAATATAGGGTCCGCAAGTATATATACTTTTGGCTATAGATCAGCTATGAAAGTAGAAATTTATTAAAATCCTTTTACATCCTGGCTACTTGCTTGAACAATGTGTAAGGACATGGTGATTTTATAGAATAAAAGAAATTGGCCGAATTGCCAAAAAAAGACAGAAAGAAAAACCGTTGCCCGGACTTGGTAAAAATTAAGCAAGACCATTTTCTTGGCTATTTTCCCAACTTCACTTTATACCTTAATAATGGATGTCTGTGTAGGGTTCGAATTTATTCGTACTGCATTACACTTCAAGATGGTAGGCAACAATTATGTAGTTGCAGCAAAATCGCTGCAGAATCGCTCCAGTTCCACCCGAGATTGTACACGACAATTATGTAGTTGCAGCAGAATCACTCGAGTAGCACTCACTGCACAGCAGGCCCCTCCAGAAGAAAAAAGCAGGGATAGGAGCCCATCTACAAGAAGTACAAGAATGGATGCAACTGGGGAACCCTGTGCACTGGAGGGGCAAGTGGTTTTGGA
Source organism: Sphagnum tenellum (assembly GCA_963921925.1). Classification (NCBI taxonomy): domain Eukaryota; kingdom Viridiplantae; phylum Streptophyta; class Sphagnopsida; order Sphagnales; family Sphagnaceae; genus Sphagnum; species Sphagnum tenellum. The sequence continues at coordinate 5,945,769 of OY998154.1, forward strand.
CAAAACACGAGCTTGCGTCAAACATGAGATTTCTGTCGGAGCTTACCGATTACCGCCCAAGCGACCAGGTTTATCTGACAACCATAATTGTTGCACAACAATTGGGAGGTTGTAAACTTGTAGGACAAAAACGTGGGTCGTCCACTTTCTATCCTAGGGTGCGCAGAGTAGGTACTGATTCAGGGCCCAGGCCTGACGGCCAGAGTGAGCAGGCACCCACCGTTTGGACTCACTTGTGCATGGACGTCAACTGGTTTAACATTTGGTTTCACCTTGGTAGCCCACTCTGTAAGAATCAGGTCCTACATATAGGAAGAAAGGTAAGAACATAAGTGACTACTAGGTAGTTGTAGGGTCGTTTAGACAATTAGTAAGGGCTGTTTTTACTACCTACTAGGTAAGTAGTATCAAAACATCTAAGCTAACCACAATGGTTAACTAGGGAACTGGAACCCAACACAAAACTATAGGTAAAGGCCTCATGGGATTTTTCTCCTGTATTTAGGGAGTGTGTTGTAAGTGTAAAAATCTGTGGCACATTTGGGAAAATGAAATCTCCTCAAACATGGGCATTTTGTTTCTGTAAAGGACTGCTTCAAATTTTGCAGTGTATCTGGAGGGCACCTTATAAAACATAATAAAGCGGCAACATTTTGTAAAATGGAACTCCCACCCTAAAACAGTACAATGGGCGTTTCATTGTACAAAATTCTTGCCACCTTTCATAATTAAATTTCATATTTCTTTCATTTTGTAAAAAGAAATTGTAACAATTTTTTTATTGATTTAAATTCCAAATTTGGAAAAAATCAATTTGATCTTCCACTTTTTTACTTGTCATTTTGTTATATTTCAAATTTCCTTCCCTAATTTTTTATGTGACTTATGAAAACAACAAGTAAAAACACAACATTTATAATACACTTTTAGTTTTTTTAGTGATTAAATTCAGAAATAATTTAATAATAGTTTATCAAATTTATTTTAATATTGCCACATCATAAAAAATAACATCACAATCATAATTAGTCATATTTATGTGACTAGTTTTAGTAACAATAGTTACATCAGTCATATCAAATAATTCCACATGGGTGCGACATAGAACACATGTTCAACACATTGTTTGTTGGCCATATTCAAGATCAGGTTACACAAAAGGAATGGCACATATGAAAATTTCCTGGATATGGAAATTGTCATGAGAAAGGGTATTACATAACCAAATACCTAAAGGAGAAGGCATGATCAAGTTGGTTGTCACCTCTACCCAAAGCAAACCCATGGTATGACACTGTGGAGTTTCAAGGATCTCAAAGTGTTCCGACAGCAATCATGACAGTATCACTTTCAACCTCATTGTTGTGACATTTAATTTTAGAATTGAATCCACATATATAGTACTAGGGTTTATGGTTTAATTTGTTAAGTGGTTGGATAATGACATTGATGACCTAAGTTTTGCTTATGTACCCTTCTAGCCATAGTTAACTTGGCTGAATTGGTTAGATTGTATATGCAAAAGATCAGATTTTTGTATTGGGTTGCATTCTGTGTTGTGTTAAATCTACACATGCAATATATGGTGATCCAAGATGGACCTAGAGTGACGAAGTTACATGTTTCTATTGTCTAGAACTAAAGTGGAGCAACTTTTACAAAATGCACAACTGTTGGAAACATGCCCTTGTCCAAGGTTAGTTGGCATCCACTTTAAGTTTATTGTAATTACATTAAACAATTCCTAATCACCATAAGCACCATAGTTTTATCCAAAATATTATAACGCAAGTGGCGAAATAAAATGATGATCTTGATTTAGTTAGAGTGGAATCCTTCAGTAGTTATCACTTTGGATAAAGACTTTTACACATTGTTCATAATCTTATTTGACAAACACTTACATAATATTTGGGATGGGAAAATAACTTGTGTTGGATGCCATTATAATTAACATATTGACTACATTTTTTGTGGCATTAGTGTTGTTATAGATTTTAACAAGGATTGAACATGCCTAGATGGTATTATGACACTCATACTTAATGGTGAATATATGCTTGATTTTTTCCAATTGTTACATGATCTTTGCATGTTGCATGTAGAATATCAAGATTATTGGTGCAATTGCCCTTGAAGGTGTAATTCCTCTCTTGTTATATTCTCAAAAAACACATAAATTATAGTTAATCATTGTATTGTACAACTAATGTGCATGGTCTATGTTTCAAATCAACAAATGACCTTGGTAAACTACTGTGCTACCATTAAATTAATGTCACATGAAGTAACTTGGAATTTGAACACAATGTTCAACTCAAGTTTTGAAAATTGCACTTACTAATTCAATGCAAGAAAATCTCAAGGAGCTTAGATCAACCTCAAATTGCAAAATTCATGACCTTAATACATCATTGGAAGGAATTGTAGAAATAAAATAATTCAAAATTGGTCACAAAACCTTAACTTACTATCCATATGTGCTTCTTTGCCTTTTTTTATTTCTTGGACTTTAAGGCTCTAATTACTGGTTCATGAACTTTTTCTAGATTTTTTAGGGGAGACAATAGTAGTTATTTGACAAACATTCCTTTTACCTTTCTTCTTCCTTTCATCCATACCACCTTGAATTTGACTAAAGGAAGAGTAATTTGGGATGTCAAGCTCGCTGAAACCACTTTTAGTCGATAGTATTACCTTGGAGGAGGAATTTAGCTTCTCAATATGAGTATCCAACTCATTAGAAATAGGTTTTCCAATCATTTTCTTGTCTATAGAAAGGTCATTAGTTCCCCTTTCATCATCAAAACTATGAGTTGAATCACCCCAATATGTAAATTCTACATTCTTTACTTCCTTTGGTAACATCACTTGAGGAAAGTGAATCAATGCAAGTCTAATGCCCTCACTTTTAGATGAAGATGATTTAGTCTTGAAACCAAAATCAACCTTTTTCTTCACATTTATTTCCATGCTTGTATTTGAAGACTTCTCAATTTTTACAACTACTAACTATTTTTTGTGGTCAAGTTCAAGCTTCGACATGATTTTGCTATCAAAGTAGTAACTAAGTTCAAGCCTTTGAATGCTAACCTTTGTAGGATGATCATGGTTTTTGGAGTGTTTGAAGGGGCTTGTAATTTCCCCTTTTGAATCATAATGCATACAAAACCAACCTTCGACATCCACTTCACATATTGGGTACCTCTTACAAGGCTTGGATAACATGCAATCATAGCAAAAGGTGGAGTGTTGGAAATTCTAACACATTCAAGTTCAAAAACACATTTAGGGTTTATGTATGTAGTTTTGGAAGGAAATGACTCATTTGTAAATTCAAAATAGAATTATAAATTGAGTAAAGATGATGTTACATACTTGTAACACAATCTCAAATTTGTTGATGTTGCACATCATGCAAATAGTTGAAACCATTGTGTCCATATTGCAAGTGTAGGATTTTGTGGCTGAAAAAGTCATGTTATCTTTTTGCAACTCAATACATTGTAATGTAAAAGCACCCATGGGCATGATTTTTGATTTAGTCAAATTAATACCATAGTAACATGATCCATCTACTAGTGTATTACTCACAATGTTTTGTAAATGATTAGGAACAACTCCAAATGTTGAACCTACATTGACCCATCTCTTGTTTCATAACCTCTTGCACACAAATTATGACAAAAAATGAAAACATCGGAACCTAAATATAACTTAGAGAATGTTGTCCAAGTATATGTTATATTGAAAAAAATCATTCCTCTCTTGTTTCATAACCCCATGCACACAAATAATATTTGAAAGGAAAAATATCCTAAGTAGAAGGAAAGTTTAATCAATTTAGGACTTTATGGAACCGCAAGAAAATGCTCAAGACTTGTATATGCAAGATTGTTTTTTAATAAGGAAACTAAGGAACAAATGGACATGAATTGTGATCTAAGACCTAAGGAGTTGGATAAGTCCAAATGGGACATGAAGGAATCATAGCTTAAATATGGACTCAATGGACTTGCAAGACGCTATGCCATTTGTAGATTGGGCTCTTAATGGATTTGCTATGGACTTATTAAACACCATTCTTGCAACCCAAAATCAAACTAGACTTCCATGACAACCAACAAAAACTTTAAGACTAATAATGGATTTGGTATGAACTTATTAAACACCATTCTTGCAACCCAAAATCAAACTAAACTTCCATGACAACCAACAAAAACCTTAAGACTAATAATGGGTTTGCAATGGATTCATAGTAGTCCATTCCTACAACCCATAATCAAAAGGATTTCCATTGGACTTCCAAGGAAATCAACATAAATCTAAGGACTAATATTGGACTTCCTATGGATATTCCATTTTTGCAACCCATATTCAAAAGGAAATCAACATAGAACTCCAAGGACTCACATTGGACTTCCTATGGATTTACAATATTCCACTCCTATACTTAGAATCAAAAATATTTCCATTGTAATTTCAAGGAAATCAACAATAATTTAAGGATTCACATTGAACTTGCCATGACCTTATACAACACTATCATTACATATTGGACTTCTAATGGACTCATAAGTTAGGCTTATAAACATTGCATTAGAATTTATTTATTCAATCTAGACATCACTTATAAAATTATAAGGTTGAACCTAAGAGGCATTACACTAATAATTTGGGCTTTAGGGTTCCAATATTTGGATGAATCTTGCAATTCTTGGTAAAATTTATGATGGTACAACCTTACACAACATAGTTGACCCAAGTTGTGTAAGGTTATACAACCATAAATCTATCTATACAACCTTGTTATTACATAAATTTGTCTATACAACCCATGAAACAATTCTTTCACTTGAGCATGAAACAATCAACATGAAATTAACAAGAAAAGTTAATTTAGGGTTTTGAATCTTGAACTTCAAGCAAAAACTCACCTCCAACATATGCCTTTTCCTTACCTATTAATTGGGCAAATATTTTTTGATTAAGTAGGTGGGCATGTAATAAATTAAGCTAGGCACATTTATCTACTTACCTATTACATGAGTAGGTTAAAATAATAACAAGCTACCTCTTAGTTTATAGCTTAGCCTAGGCTTTATTAGGAGGTCCTCCAACCTATTACTAATTTTCAATCTATTTCATTTACCTACCTACTTAGGTATTATTTCCCCCAACCTACATTTATATTTTTAGATATATACCCTAGACAATAGGACAAAAATATCTTGGGTAATACAATTAGGAATGTCATACTTTCACACCTTCTAATTATTGGACCCATCAAATTTTAGAAAGATACATAATAAACAAGTAAATAAGGTTCTTATAATTACTTTTTGGTGAGTACATGTACTAGGTTGCATAGATTTGAAACTTTACATGATATCAAGAATATTTTGTAATTTGGTGTTCTTAATCATTACAGTTGAAAAACGTTTTAGGATTGTAACAATGTTTTGAACTTTTTGGTCAAAGAAAAAGTTTGAAACATGTTTTGGCTTATTCTTGATAAATAATTTTCTATTATATCTTTGATGGTATCCCATTTGGTTTTCCAAATATGATTAATTGGGTACTAGACCTATAATTTTGTTATGACTTCTCAAAGTTCAAAAATGTGATTATGAAATAACATAAAAGTTATTGTTTATTTAAGTAATTGATAATGAATATTCATATTTGTAGTGTATAATTTATAATTTAAATATAGGTATATTTAATCAATATTAATTAAATGATTATCTAATTATCTAGTATGTGTATTGTTTAGGAATCTACACATTAAGAAAGTAAAACATGAAAAAAGTTTTGGAATTACAATTTAGTTTGTGAGAAAGTTACAACTTCAAAACATATCCATATTGTTTGTTTTTCATTATTATTTTGAACATTATATTAACAAGGGGGTGTGGTCATTCAATATCACATTAAGAAATTTGTGCACATGGGATGAGTTAATCAAAAGGCTCAACCCAAAACAAAAAAAATAAATTATGCACATTTCCAAAGTATTTACTTTCCCAACCTACTTATCTACCTAGTTAAATAGGTACCTAGTTTGACTTACCCATTTAGGTCAACCTATGTACCTACCTACTTAAATACTTACCTATATGAGTAAGTATTTAACCTAGGAAAGTAGAACCTATCTATCTATTTTTTTACCTAAGTAGGTAGGTTGGTATGTAGTTTAGGTTTGTAGGCACCTATTTATGTACCTACTTAGGTACCTACCAACCTAATTTTTATTAAAATTTTAATGCCATGTGACATATTCACATTAAGCCACGTGTCATAATATAAAATCATTCAAGTATTTGAATTGAACGTTTTAGATTATTTCAAAATAATAATAATAATAATATTTATAAATAATACATATGGCAACACATCATTTGCCTTCAATTGTGACCAAAATAATTACATCTTAGTCACATGTGACAATACGTATACAATGGAATCAAGGGATGAAATGTATTTGTTGATTTTTTCTTTCATACATACTTTTTGTCATTTGCAACTAATTTATCACATGTGACTTGTTTTAGGTAAGTGAAGGGATTTTAGTTGTAAAATGTCTCTTGTGACTAAAGTTTAGTGACAAAGACTAGTCGAAAGTACATATTTTTCATCTGATGGCTAGTCATTGATTTCTTGGTCGCAAAATACATAATTATTTTTATTGGGTAAAAACATTGTCGATTCTTGGTTTTATAATGATATGCAAATTTAAGGTGTGAATTTTAATGAAAGATGGCATGGGAGTTCCATGCCAAAAAGGTCAACACTTTCCTCCTTATATCATATTTTCCAATTTTCCATGAAGGCTACATGTAAATGACATTTTTTTAGGACTATCAAGTAGAATCCCAAACTACCAAGTTATGAATCACACCTTTTTAAGGGTTCATCATTCCTTTGTGTCAATTGAAACTGAAATTTTTTAAAAGGAAAATTTGTAACCCTTCAAAAATGATTTTGAAAAATGTGTCATTTTACCAAATTAAAGTTATTTTGACTATTTTGACCCTTATGTCAAACATATTACACCAAAACATGGCTTCCATCACTAAGCATATACAATTACACATGTCATAAAAAACTAGAAATGATACAAGAAATAAATCTAATTCGACTAAAATGGGCATACATGATTAATTTAATTGAAAAAGACTCATCATGAATGTCATGTTTTGGTGTAGTGACATTTTAATGGTTGGGAACCATTTTGGCAATCTGATTTGAAAATTAGACTCAATTTTAATATCTATTGTTCAAAACTTTTCAATAATTTAAAAAAAGCTCAATTTCGACAAGGTTTGATTCTTGAAAACTTGTTCCAAAGTTTTAGAACATCTTGAGGTTCTCAACTTCCAAAATGGGAATTCATTTGGAAATGTTGGGTTTCAATTTGTTAAACTTTCTCACATTTGTGAAAATGTGTTTGAGTTTTGAAACATTTTTTCAACTTGGTTCCTTTCTCATGCACTAGCTTTGGATGTGAGCCCAAAGATTAAGGTCACAACAATTATATAAACATGTTTGGGCTTGGGGTGAATGACTATAATAAGATTTTAGAACTCATGGTAGTAATTCCACCATATTGAATTAAATACTCGCTTAACCTATAAACTCAATCTTGAAAGAGGAACATTTGATTGAATTACATAAAACAAGAAGTGTATCCACTCAAATGGAGCCAAAGCTTCATTTCCACCAACTACAAAATGGTTTAAACCCTAAAAATGGCCATGGCTGATTTTCTTCCCCCCCCCCCAATCATAGGTAGCTTTTTTTCCTTAGTAGGGTCACTTTTTCACTTCACCATTAGTAATAGGGAGCAAGAGATATTGAATTGGTCACTTTGCATGGTAGAAAGCTCATGGCATGCTTCTTATGTATTGCACCTTATTTGTAATTTACCTTGGGAAGATTATGCAAAGAGGGTAGATGGGACTTTGGGGGAGCAAGAAGAGGTTTGCAAGGGGTTGTTTTGTTGATGTCATGATGACATGACAACTTTTTTTACTGATGGAATTGAAGACATTATGTTGTTTAATATTTTCCAATGTAATGTGATGCTAGTGACATTTACAAAAACTTTGATAAATGACCCAATGGATTACTCATGATTGGGAAAAAAAACTTTACAATGGGTTGCATTAGGTGTATGGTTGGCCTTGGGTTAAACAACACCTACACCAGTTTCATGGTAAAAACCTCAAAACCATGTCTCATTTTCTTTTTTTTCTTGTTTTTTTCCTTAAAAAATAGGAAAAAAAGAAAATGAGACAATGTTTCAATTTTGTGGGGATATTTATAGATATTGTATTTATAGATTAAATTAAGGTGTATGTGTCCAAAATTCAACATTTTTTCTGTTCATTATTAGTTTTAAAAGGCATTATTCCAAAAGGTGAAGGTACTAGTTTAGGTGCATCATAATAGAAGCTTGTGAGGGTCGAGTTACCCTCTCATTTTTTAATGCGCCCATTGTAGAAGTCAAACATGTATCATCAACTTGTGTTAGTTCATGAATGAAGTGGTTTGTCCTTTGCTCTATTGAACAAGCAAATAAAGCTTATGGCATATTTTGTCCATTGTCAATGCAAGAGGGCTTTCAAGTTTTTAGTTAACCAACCTATTATTGGGGGTCAATTGAAAAGATACTATTTTTTATCCTATTGATGACAATGAACATCACTTGATACCCCAACATCGAAAATAATTGATTAAGATCAAAATCAAAATATTTGAACACATTGTGTGGTAAGCAAAGTTGGAGGCTGTGTGATTTATCTTACATGAAACCTTTTTTCATATTTAACGGTGGTGGCTTAAAGGCCCATAAAATGAGTGAATAGGCTTGAAATTTAAGGGACAAGTATTTAAAGATGTGGCTTGATTTTGACTCTTGTGGCATCTCCCACTTTTCAGACCAATCTAATGGCCTTTCAAAAACTATAGCTCTTTATGGTATTCTTCCTTGTGCACCATGTGGATTCGTCACAAATACACAAATCAATGTTCTTTTGAAAATTTTGGCGGTTATCCATAGGATTAATCTTTATGGGGCTACCCATTTGAACCAAACATAAAAATTTAGCACATATGTGTCTAAATTATGGTGATGATGCACCTTCAAGTTCCTTGATGGACTCAATTGTCAGTCCAAGTGTGCAGATAGCAGAAGGAAAAGGAGTTGGGGCGTGCTCTTTAGCTCGCAACATTTTGGGGGGAAAAGGGCATGCTGGAGTTTTGGGATGGGACTAAGAAGATTGATAAACAATTCAATCACTTACATGGACCTGCACAAACTAAACAAGTTGGTTAGTGCATAGCTCAAGCATTTTCGTGCACAGAAGAGCCACGGGCAAACATGGATTCACAAGATTCACCATAGCCTGGACTTGGGGGAAGCCATCACCTTCCCCCTTATAGTATATTTTGTGCTTGGCCACATGACAAGCACCCAAATGTCATTTTGTCCCGAATTCCCAAATGCGAATCCCGAAATTCCCACAACAAGGACTCCCATGACTTTGGGAGGCCCATAACTTTACGTAAGACTTCAAATTGAAATGAGGTTTAAAGCAAAGTTGTAGTTTCGTCAAGAGTTTTCCAACAATATGTGGCACGCCATTGCACGCAAGGAAATTGGAACGATTCCCGACTTTTAGTGTTTAGGAGTCAAATTCACAATTTGACTTCCAACCTTTCTTTTGCCCATAACTTGTGTTTTGAGTGTTCAAATGGGCATGCGAGCCCATTTTAAACATCTAAATTCCAAGATTTTTTCAATGATAAAAGAAACATTTCAATCCAATAGATTTTGACCCCTGCAATCGCTTTCTGAATATTTGAAAGTCCATAAGGGCTTAAACTTCCAAAGTGGGAGCTTATTTGGAAGTGTGAAGGTTCATTCCCTCACACTCTCTTGCACTCTTAAAAGCATGAAATGTGATTCCCGAGCTTCACACTTGGCCTGCACCTTCGCAAGCCTTGGCCTTGATCTCGAGGCTAAGGCTAGGGTTGCAAAATGTGATTAAAATCCCCTTAAATCATTTGATGTTATCATTTTAGATTTTTGTTTTTACTTTTTGATGAAACTTTGATAATAGAAAAAGTGTTAAGCCCAATATCTTCTAGAATTTGGGATGGGTTGTATTTTTTTGTGAATAAACAAAGAGCCCGAGGTGTGGGGATGTCTTGCAAAATGGTCTACCCTAATCTTGGATGGGAGAATTGTTTTCGGAGCATCATAGAACACCTCTGTGGACGCGATAACGGCCAACATATTTGTTCAAAGTTTTTACCCAACGCATAAAAGCTTCCAGTCTCCAGAACTATAAGTACAGGGTTACTTTCCCCCTTGGGCCTAGAGCCAAAAGGTAAGTAAACGAGAATGTGACAGAACTTTGGCCTATTGAACATTTTCAGGGCCTGGGCGAATGGGTTTAATGATAATGGCCCCAACACAATACGGTAAGCTTGATGTACTCATTGGTGGCCACAGCAAACCGGCACCCACCATCACACCATGAAGGATGAATGGTAAGTGATCAGGAAACAGTTTTCTGTTGGGTCCCAGCTCCCTAGCAAACCATGGTGGTTAACTCAGTTACTTTTGTTTTCTACTAGTGGGTGCTCGTGCCCTTCGGACACTGTGAAGTCCCCCGGGAGCATTTTCTTTCCTTCTTTTTTTTATTTATTAATTTCTTTTGCCTTCACTTCACGAATCTGCTCTAGTCTGCCAGTAAAATAACAATGTCACCCTCAAAGTAAGCAACTTGCATAAATTCAAGCAATCTTCCAATGTTGGAGTCTTTTTTCTTCACCCATTGGCTGGTATTATGCTAAAATCCAAAGATAATTTGAATTAGTTTGGCTTGACCTAAGTTTCCAAGTATAGCCTGTTATTAATTAAATTTGCCTCCATTGGTTAACCCTAAGGACCTATGAGTTATGACTGAATTAGTAATTCTGGCCATTTTGGGGGCGGGGGCTGCTGCATTTGGCTCTCAGGACCTGGGTTTGAGGACCTGAGTCTCAGAACCTGGGTCGCTCGTATCCGCTGGTCATGGTCTCTGTGGCCGGTTCCACCATAGAAAATCTCTGTGGCCGGTTTTGCCACAGAAAACGCTCCCAGAACGTCGTCGGATGGACGCACGGACACACATGGAGAGGAGAATCTGTCCGGGCCGGAATCCCTCGACTATCCGGGCCGGTTCTATTTTTTAATTTTCTTTTAAGATTATTTTATTTCATTTCCTTTTCTGTTTCATGTTTAAATATATTTGTTTGATTTTTTAAGTGTTTAAAAAAAGTTTTTAATTGTTAAAGTGATGGCAGATGAAGAAGATTTTTTTTGAAAATTTTTTATTTTTATTTTTTGTCATCTATTTTTTAATTTTCTTTTAAGATGATTTTAGTGTATTTCCTTTTTCTTGTTTCATGTTTAAATATATTTCCTTTTTTTATTTCATTTTATTTCATTTTTTGTATTTCCTTTTGCTTAAAAAAAGTTTCTAATTGTTATAGTGATGGCAGACGAAGAAGATTTTTTTTGAAATTTTATTATTATTATTTTTTGCCATCTATTTTTTAATTTTCTTTTAAGATGATTTTAGTGTATTTCCTTTTTTTGTTTCTGCGTTTTAATCTGCCAGCGAAAATGCAGAGGCAGATTCAGTTTTCCGAATCCGACTAACCAGGCCGAATCCTGTTTTCTGAATCCGACTGTCCGTGCCGGTTCCGCCGGCGGATTAAAACGCGGAACTGTTGCGTCGGACAGACGGACGGACGCACCAAGTCACTTTATATATAAGATTTACCTACTAACAACGCACAAGTGAGTTGTTAGTAGGTAGGTAATAAAAACAGTCTGTAGCATTATGTGGTTGCAGCAAAATCGCTGCAGAATCACTCCAGTTCCACCCGGGATTGTACACGACAATTATGTAGTTGCAGCAGAATCACTCCACTAGTACTCACTGCACAGTGGGTTATTAGTAGGTAGGTAATAAAAACAGCCTGGAACATTATGTGGTTGCAGCAAAATCGCTGCAGAATCACTCCAGTTCCACCCGGGGTTGTACACAACAATTATGTAGTTGCAGCAGAATCACTCGAGTAGTACACACTGCACAGTGGGTTACTAGTAGGTAGGTAATAAAAACATCCTGGAACATTATGTGGTTGCAGCAAAATCGCTGCAGAATCACTCCAGTTGCACATAGGATTGTACATGACAATTATATAGTTGTAGCAGAATCACTAGAGTAGTACTCACTGCGCAGCACGCCCCTCAAGAAGAAAAACCCTGTCTATAAATAAGCAGGGATGGGAGCGCAACCACAAGAAGTACAAGAATGGATGCAACTGGGGAACCCTGTGCACTGGAGCGGCGAGCGGTTCTGGCACAAAACACGAGCTTGCGTCGCACATGAACTGTCTGTCGGAGATTACCGATTACCGCCAAAGTGACCAGGTTCATTTGGCAACCATAAATTGTTGCACAACAATTGTGAGGTTGTAAACTTGTTGGAGAAAACGTGGGTCGTTCACTTTCTATACTAGGGCCCACAGAGTACGTAATGATTCAGGGCCCAGGCCTGACGGCCAGAGTGACAAGGCACCCACCGTTTGGACTCACTTGTGGATGAACGTCAACTGATGTCACATTTGGTTTCACCTTGGTAGCCCACTCTGTAAGAATTAGGTCCTACATATAGGAAGAAAGGTGAGAAAATAAGTGCCTACTAGGCACTTGTAGGGTCGTTTAGACAATAAGTAAGGGCTGTTTTTAGTACCTACTAGGTAAGAAGTAAAAACACATCTAAGCTAACCACAATGGTTAATTAGGGAACTGGAATCCAACACAAAACTATAAATAAAGACCTATAGTGGGATTTTACTCCTGTATTTAGGGAGTGTGTTGCAAGTGGAAAAACCTATGGGCTTTTTGGAAAATGAAATGTCCTCAAGCATGGGCATTTTGTTTCTTGTAAAGCACTGCTTCAAATTTTGCAGTGTATCTGGAGGGTACCTTATAAAACATAATTAAGGGCCGAGCATTTCGTAAAATGGAACTCCCACTATACAACAGTATGATGGGCGTTTAATAGAGGAAATTCTTGCCCCTATTATTTTTAAGAAATTGGCTGTGATTTACATTGGGCAATGCCCACAAAGCAGGGGCATTACTGAAAAAGAACCCCCTCAGGTTTGCCTTAGGAGTTTGTTATTTCAGTAATGCCCCACTCCTGGGGCGTACCCTACACAAAATGTCATGTGTCTTTTTTTCCTTCATGATACTTTTCCAATACCTAACAAGTGTCATGGGAAATTTTTGTTTCAAAGGAGGTCTGAGCACGGTCGTTATGCCTAGTAAAAGCTCTCACTTATGAGTTTTACAGGATTCAGGTTCATGGTTGGCTCCATCTCACATGGACCGAAGTATTCCAGCAAAGACCATGGCCTCAGGCTTTACCCTAGACAGAGGTCAGGGCTGTTTTTACCAGTGTGGGGTGGGTCTTTGATTTTTGGAATCACCATGGGTTCACATATTTCCAAAATTAAAACCAGAATCAAAGAACAATTGGTCCCAAGTGTTTCAAAATCCTCAAAGAAACATTTGGATTTCATGAAAGAACCAGCAAAGACTGAGCAGTTTTCTAGGTGATTATTAAATTTTTTTCAAAAAAGAAGAAGAGAACCACTGCTATATGTAATAACCAAGCATTTGATTTTTTAATAACCATGGTTACATATTCGGAACCAGGTATTTGATTTAAAAAATGGTTACTGTGAACTCTGATTACTGAGGCTCAAACCCAGAGGGGTTTAGTGCAGTTTCTAATACCTGCCCACTCTGATTTTTGCTAGATAATCACTAGGTGAGTAGGAGAAAAAGCAACTCAGGAGCTAACCATCATGGTTAACTAGCTAGGAAACTGGAACCCAACAGAAAACTGTTTCCTGAGCACTTACTATCCATCCTTCATGGTGCACTAGTGGGGGAAGAGGTTAAATTCGTGGGTGCTGTTGCACTCTCTGGCTAGGCTTCACATAAGTTACTCCAGCAGTGCTTCAAAACTTAGCTCTAGAAGGATGTAAGTGGCTTCTCCAAGTTCACGCGCACCAATGCTGAGGCTAAACGCACCTCCCCAAGTCCTCGCTGGACTGACTTAACTCTTTCGTAGTGCAGAATCATGAAGGTCCAGAAAAAAGTACCCGGGTCCTCCAGTTCCGTTCCCAGGCGTTTCTACTCATTCAAGGTTGACGTATTAAATCTGTCAGACTGAACAGGCTTCTCATAGAAATGGAACTTGCAAATGGCTTTCTCCTTTACCGATGGGTTGACGTATCCGGTACACAGAACACTGAGCAAAAGCCTGATTTGAAAGCACACCACAATAATGCAGTTCTAAAAGACATAACACGAGTTCTCCAGTTTGAATTCAATTCTGTCATTAACTTTCTCAGACAATGAAAACAATTCGGTCCTGGTTACAGGTGTACACAGTACAAAAAGCTCTGCCACACATTAAATAGAAGTCTAATTTAGAGTTTTCCGGGGAGGACGTTAAATTAGCGATGGGTCCTTATTGTAGACAGTACAAAAGTATTGTCTCACTCTTTTCTCCCGGACTGCCCAACTGCTCATACACAAATTTTTGTGTTATTTTACACACTTTGCGCGTGTAATGGACGCTAAGACGCATTTAGTGTCTCTCATACGCCCAAAGTTTGTATAATAAGACACACAATTTCTTAGAAAGATGAGTTGGGCAAAGGGCAGACAAGAAAGAAAAAGAAGCAGACAATACTGTTATACGACAATAGGGACCATTGCTGAGTTGACATCCTCCGTCTTTCACCATAGGTACAGTCCTTTTTTTACAAACACAATTAATGCAGTACATATTAATACTCATTTATAGTTGGGGTTTCAAAAAAAACAAAAAAAGGATATCAGAACGTTTTTAACACAAATTTCTATAAATAAAAACTACACAAAACAAATTTAAATAAGAAAATTTGAATAGTCTAAACTAAGATAATTCGGGGGATGGTGATGTTTTTTCTCATGTGTACATTGGTAAGCATATAAACCTGGTTCAAACACAAAAATGTAGAAAATGCTTCAATAAGCTCTTATGGAAAGTTTTACATTTTTTTGGAATGATTGTTTCCTGCACATGTGAGCCACATTTCAAGTTATACCTCTTAAGCCTAGTTAATATAAAAAAACCAATCAAATGGCTTTAAAAACTAGTCCTTTTCTTTCCAGCCTCAAAAATTGAATTATGTTATTTTTCAACAATTTCATATGAGTGGTCAAACATGGATGTAAACATTATTTATTCTTAAAGAAAATTTGACATCAATTGCATTCCTTTTTATTCTTTTTATAAAGAGGTGCAATTTGATATACTTAGCTTAAAGAAAAATTTCAAAAATTACATGAAGTCTAATATTTAAAATGTAAAATATTTATTTAACATAACACACCTTGGAGAAAGCCCAGCAAAGGTGGATTTAAAACAGTAGTAAGAAAACGCAAAAATTAGTTTATGACACGATCTGTATGGAAAGGCCCTTTTGTAGATGCAAAAATTCAATACAAATACAATGATGCAAATCAAATATAATCTTAAGTTATCCTTTTTCATTCTTTTGCAAACTTAAACACTCATTTTTTGTACCCCAATCATGAATAGACACATTATCACTATATGTATGGTTATGTAGTTATACTAGTAGCATAAAAAACTTGGGTCTCCAGTTTAAGCAACAAATTCAATAAAAAGCTTGGGTCTCTAATTTAACCACATAATTCAAGGTTAACATAATGTAGCATCCAGGTCCTGAATCCTGTCACAAAAAGTAATTTGACATTTGTAAGTATGCAATTTAGGGCCCTGGGTGAACCCACATTGGTACCATGGCAAAAAACCCAAAATCCATTTAAATTATTTCATAATATTAAAAATATCCCACACTTAGACTTAACCCGGTTCTCTGAGTTGAAATCTGACATTTTTGGGCTAAATGTGCCCACTAAGAGGCCTCACTCATAAAGGTTAAGCTACCCAAAGTGCGTGCTGGTTCACCCTAGCCCAATTTAGGCTTCTCATGCATTGGCGTCAAGGTGTGTATATATAATGGTTACAACATAGGAGGTAGAAGTGACAGGCTATGGTTTGGCGGACCAATAACTGTTTAATTTTTAGAGTGAAAGTTGGCAAATTGTAGAAGTTGAAGAACTAGCCCGGACTAATATGGAAGAATATTGATGGCATCTTTTCGAGCACCATACGAAAACCCAATCAGACACAGCTATGTAGTGCAGATTTGCATGCATCTCTGACAATGGGTAAGTCCATAATACATATTTAAATAGTTGTTCACTTGGGAAGGTCCAGGTCCTGCCCCAGAGCCTGAGGTGGAATATGTTTAATCAGTCAAGGGTCTTAAATGTAGCCAGTACCAAAAGTACTGAGGTGATTTTTCCCCTCATATGCCCTATGCCCTGTGATTTTTTCATCTTGCCATGCCTAGACATGTGTTGGGTTCATGTTATGCCTGTTTTGGACTTGTTAGGGGCTTGAGGGGGTATGACACATGCTACTTGACATGTTACATGAGGTTATGAGTGTGAAACATGGTAGGTTACATGTGCCTGGGTATCAGGAAACATGCAGTCTGGGCATCACAAGATGAAAAAAATATGGGGCAAAGGGCAGACTGAGCGAAAACATCGCAGCAGTAATTTTGGTACTGGCTACATTTAAGACCCTTCGCCCATTTAACATTTTCCACCCTCTGGTGAGTACCTTGCAATTGGACTTGTACCAAAGCTGAGCAACACGTGAGAATTGAGTTTCTTGCCCCTCCTTTGAAACTGTACTTCTCGATTCTGACGTTAGCACCTCAGAAGGGAAGGGTCCCCACCAAACCAATAAGCCTTAACACTCATGATCCTGAGCAACACTATATCCTGGGCTATATAAGAAACCCATCCCCCAGCAAGAACTCAGCAACAATTTTTGTGTGAAGATATTCCTTCAGGTCGTCAAGATCTCATCAAATTCAGGAGGGTAGATAGAGGGAGTGTTAGTTTTCTGCTACATATGTCCAGGCTCTTCTCTTACAAACATGATTATTGCAGTACCTACTACCATATCTTTACGGTTAATTAGTGTTGTTCTAGCAGAAAAAACTTGGGTCTCTAGTTTAATCAATTGATTCAAGCTGAACATAAATTAGCAGTCGGGTCCCGGAGTCCTCTCACAGTAAGTATGAAATTTAGGCTTCTCATGCACTGGTGCGGAGGTGTGTATATACTGGTTCAACATAGAAGTAATTAGAAGTGCTAGGCCATTGTTTGGCTCCCTATTACTGTTTAATTTTCAAATGTTAAAAGTTTAAATTGTTGGGAGTGGAGGAACTAGCTGAGACTATCAATGAAGACAATTGGTAGCCTCTTTTGGAGAAACATACAAAGGCCCAATCAGACACCTACAGAGTACAGAGATGCATGCATCTCTGACTGTCAGCATGTCGCAGTCTATTAATTTAGCATCCTGACTTAGTTGCTCCTCCTTTAAACTGTACTTTCTCTGTTCTTACCACCTCCGCAGGGTCCCCAGCAAACCAATAAGCTTTCACACTCATGATCCTGATCAGCAACGTATCCTAGATATATGAGAATCCGATCCCGAAAGAAGAACTCAGTAGCTGTTTTTGCGTGAAGATAGTCCTTCATGTCGTCGAAATTTCATCAAATTCAGGAGGGTAGATAGAGAGAGTATTGGGGATCTGGGGTCATGTGCTAAGGGATTGAGTTTCTAGTTGCTGAGGACTTCTGAGAGTTTGGTTCCAATAAAGTTTCTAGTCGATTGCGGGTTCTGCAAGGACTACTTGTTCTGGATATACAACCTGATCTGTACGTTGTGCATGAGAGAGTGACGCCTTTTGAAGGTCAAGCAGGATGGCTACTTCTAGTAAACGAAGGACACTTTGGGACGTCGCACAATTTTATAGCGAAGAGGAGGTGCGGAAGTTCTTGTCTGACCGATCGCAAGTGAAGGTGAACGAAGCGGGACTTTTCGAGTTGACCCCCCTCCACGCAGCACTACAGTGGAATCCAGACATGGGAGTTGCTAAGGTACAACCCACATTGAGTAATACATCCATACAAAACTAAAGAATTCTGGCTTGTTTGTGTCCTGACTTAAAGTAGTCATTGTTAACATGATAGATTTTTCTTTTCCAACGTGGTATATGTATAAATGAACACTCCCAAATAGTACTGATTTCGTGATTTTTTGTGACTTTGTATGAAGGCCCTGTTGACGTATCCTGGGATTCGGGTGAATTCCTGCGATTGTTTGAAGCGAACACCACTGCACGTAGCATCATGTAAGGACACGAGGTTGGAGTTGGTCAAGTTGTTGCTTCAAAACTCCAATACAAAGGTGAATGCTACTGCAGACTTTGACATGACTCCTCTCCATATGGCGGCAAGGTTCGCTTGCCCAAAGGTTGTGGAGCTTCTATTGGAGGATGCAAGATTGCAGATTGATGCCAAAACCGTCGATGGGTTCACAGCTCTCCATCTAGTAGCGGAAGGCCATGTCGGGAGTTTCGAGGAGCAATCGCGACCACATGAAGACAGGTGCAAGGTGGTGCGGATGCTTCTTGAGGCAGAAAAGCAACGAAGACTATCGGGTGTTGACTGCCATTTGAACGAAAGAGATGTCCTCCACAGGTTCCCTATTCACTATGGAGTGGAATGCAACAGTGTGGAAGTAGTGGAGGAATTACTCACGTGGGAGGTCGCTCAGATTAATGCCCAAGACATTTTCGGACTCACACCCTTACACTTGGCTCTCCGATCAGAAGCTGATAATCGAGAAGCAATAGTGGCCTTGCTGCTCAATGTGCAAAACATTGATGTCAACATCAGATCGGTGACGCCATCATCAAATGAGCAACATCACTTGAAGATGTCGGGTTCTTGCGCCCATTTTTTCCTTCCATTTCGACCACTGGAACAAGAAAGTAGCGACAATCTCACGGCACTACACTTTGCAGCACGGATGGGATCAGCACAAATTGTTGGTTCACTTTTACAAATGCCAGGAATGGAAGTCAATGTCCAAGATGATAGAAGTTTTACACCTTTGGACCTTGCCATTGAGAAAGGACATGTTGAAGTAGTCGAGTTGTTGTTGGAGTACACTTCTACATCAGACCTTGAGAGAAAACACGACTGTAGTGGAAACACACCACTACACATTGCTACCAAGAATGGGCATGTAGAGCTAACAAACTTGTTATTAGAACATGCCAACAAATTGCACTTCAACAAGGAGAACGCAGATCAAAACGGAGCACACCTCAACAGTGAGGAAGGGCATGTGGACGAAGTGAAAGGTGTGTTGGAGCACTCTGAATCATACATCAAGGAGAAGAACAACGATGGAAACACACCACTACACCTTGCTATGGAGGAAGGGCATACGAAGGTGGTGCAATTTTTGTTGAAATATTGTATCACATTGGACCTTGAAGTGGAGAACGTTGCCGGACAGACACCACTACACCTCGCCATTTTAGGAGAGCATGATGAGGTAGTTAAGGTGTGGTTGGAGCATGCAGAATTGAACCTCAAGGTGAAGAACAAGGATGGAAACACGCTGCTACACCTCGCTAGTCTAGTAGGGCATGTGAAGGTGGTGAACATCATGTTGGAATATCGCAGAGAACTTGATTTCTTTAGCAAAAACAAGGATGGGAATTCAATATTCCATTTGGCTACTAAGGGAGGCCATGTGGACGTGGTAAAGGTGTTTATGGAAGATTCTCTTGCTAAATGCCTTTTGAATGGACGAAACAACGATCGGAATATGCCACTGCACCTTGCTATTGAAGAAGGGCATGTGAATGTGGTGAACACATTGTTGGAGATTGCAGGAAATGAATTGAAGTTGAATCACAAAAACATGGATGGAAATACACCATTACACCTGGCCACTGAAGGAGGGCATGATGATGTAGTGACCATGTTGTTGGAAGGAGGGCATGATAATGTAGTGACCAAGTTGTTGGATTCCAAAGCAACGAACAATGTTCAAAAGGGTGCCAATAAGTTGAACCTCAATGCAACCAATAAGGAGGAGAATACCCCATTGCACCTTGCTGCAAAGGAAGGGCATGTTAAGATAGTGGATGTCATGTTGCAGTTTGCTGGAGAATTGACCATCAATGCAAACAACATTCGAGGAAACACCCCTCTACATCTTGCTGCCATACATGGGCATGTTGATGTAGTGAACAAGTTGTTGGAGCCTAAATTTGAAGTGGACCTCAACAATAGAAATAGACAAGGGCAAACACCACTGCACTTTGCCACAATAAAGTGCTACCCAGATGTGGTGAAAGTTCTATGTGAAGCACAGCAACGTTTGAGGGCAAACTTAGAAGATGGGAGAGGAAAAACTTGTCTACAATATGCTAAAGAACACCACCAAACTTGCAACACCAAATTGAAAAAACATTTCGACATCAAAGACATCTTGGACAAACAATGCAGTAAGAAACTTGACGAAATAGCAAGCAGACTTATGGAACGTTCTGATGTGAAAGATTTTTTGGAGAGACAATACAGAGATCGACAAGTTTTCATTGATGCTGCAAATGCACTTCTTGTTGGGGGTGCACTCATAGCCGGCATTACATTTGCTAGTTGGTTGCAACCACCATTGGGCTACACAACCTACTATCAATTTCCACAATCTTCTCCTGGAACCCCACCTGCCACATTTGAGTCATTTGCTGCTTTAGAATTGCATTATATTCTTCGTTTGTTTTGGGTGTTCAACACCTTGTCCTTTTTCTTTGCCATTGCCACTGTGATTTCAGGAGCAAAAGCTGCTTTCCCTGACTTGGATGCCATTTTCATCGTGGAAGCATTACATTCTGTGCGTAAGGAGTTACAATTCACGTCAGCATTGTTAGTTTGTTCTGTAGTAACAGTATTAGGATCATTTGTCTGTGCTGGTCTTGTTGTGTTACCACCTATTCATAGGGACACGAAGAACATGAAAATTTCTGTGGCAATAGGGTTGATAGTTTGTAGTTGGACAATCTTCAAATTCTTAGTTAAGTTGCAAAAAACATTGGTGAAAGTCATGGCTTCAACGCCAACGTTTAGATTCTTTTCAAAATTGAAAGAAATAATCGTCAAAATTGTAAATATATCAAAAAGGGAAGATTTTGAAGATAATGACGGACAGAATGACGTGGAAGAAACAAGAGGGGGAGAACGTGGAAATGAAGACTGTAAGGATAAAAGTTTGTGGACATTGTTGTCAAAATGTATGCAAGGAGAAAGGGAGAAAGATGATGCAATGGAGGAAAAAGCACCACACACATGGTTTAACACCAAAACTGGTAATGAGCTTTTGACGATCACCCCAATGAAATTGTCCTGGCAACGTGTCAAGCACACAATGGATGAAAGGAGGGAAAGGCCTGTGGGTTATCTTCAAGGGGTGGATGTCATTCGAGGGAATCGGCCAGCAATGTTCCATCATGAAACATTGTCTTATTATTTTGAAATCAGCATCATCGATGATTTTGATGATGGTGATGGTGTTGCCATTGGATTTACGAATGAAAACTTCAAGAAAAATCAACTTCCTGGGTGGGATCTCAATACCTATGGCTACCATAGTGATGATGGTAAACTCTATCACAATAGCAGTAGAGCATATAGTAATAAGATGAAACAGTTCGGGAAAAATTTTGACACTACAACTTTCACAAAGGGGGATGTTGTGGGTGTAGGGATCGATTATTTAAAACGAAATGTTTATTTCGTTAAGAACAACAAATTAGTGGGTAGCATCCATTACAATTTGGAAAACGCCCTGTATCCCGCCATTGGGTTTTGGGGGAAGAGTGTGACTGTGGATGTACATTTTACTACAAAAAGTGACTTAGATGTAAACCATGATATGCAACATTCCAACCCTCAACCACCAAAAAGATGGTGGTTGTGGTGGAAAACATGTCCACCTTTGTTTCAAAAGGCATTGTAATTTCCATTCAAATTAACCAAAGTTCTAACTCCTCCAAGTGAATACTTGTTTATATGACATTTGATATAACAAATGCTATCATTCATGTTAATACAAATGAACTTATAGAAAGAATTAAACAATGCTCTAAATAAAAGTTGAATAAGCAAAACTTAAGTGGGTGTTTTCAAAGTATGGTGTACACAATTTAAAAGAGTCAAAATTTGATAATTTTCATTATAACACATTTTTTATGTGTCTTTTTAGATATTTGGAAAAACAATTGTGATAGAATTATGCAATTAAAGGTGGATAACATTTTCAACTCTCATTATGTTGTGAAATTGATGCACATTTGAACAATGCAATGGTTTATTGGAGTACATTTTTAACTTGCAAGTGCTTGTCACAAAGATTGTAACATAACAAAAAGACTAAAAAATATTAGTTTTAATAAGAATTTATTCATGGAATTTTTCACATACAAAAAGACAACCATAATGTACAATCTTTTCAATGAAAATTTTCAATTTGTTTTAAAGACATGATGTTCATGTTAGATGATAAAAAAATGTTTAGTAATACATTGTGTCATGATAATGTTGATGATTATGATTTTTTTAAGTTGTAAAATGTTTTGGGCAAATTTATCCTTAGGTGGACCCACTAGGAACATCACCCCAAATTTATAAGACCCATCCAACTTCAAAACAACATAGGACTCAAATAAAAAAAACTTTTCAATCCGTGTTATTTATCAAAAGGTTGTCATGTCATGTAGAAATCAAAACTCTAATTAAATTTACAAAAACATGTGTTTTGATGTGGAAAATGAATGCATAAGGAAAATATTTCAAAAATGTAGCACAAGAGATTTTTATTATCATAACACAAAAGGAATCTATTTCTTGAGAATTTTTTGTTGATGTTAATTTTTAAAAATACTTCAAATGCCAACCTATTTGATGTCTTTTATAGATAATTGGCTGAATCAATTTCCATTTCTACTTATGAATGTTTAAAGTCAAGTTCATGTAGTCCTAAAAGGCCATTGATGTCAAGAACACAAATGATAATTATTTTTACCTTTAAATTTTTTATGTTAATGATTAGTTTGGATCATTCCTTTGTGCATGCATTAAATAAACAAAAGAAAATATCTAATGTGTGAGTGTAAGGACACTTAAAAGAAAGGAGTTAGAAATGGGGTCAAGAATGGGTTAGGAATGGTTTAAGAATCAAAATGCTAAAGCATAGGTTTTTGGGTGTTCATTATTTTTCATGAATGTGTGCATAGGTGGGGGAAACATAACCCACCTAGGTCCAATCAAATAAACCAATGTATTTAAGTAGATGGAATTTCATTTCCTAAATTGGGCTTGATTTTCCTATGATTTTGGTAAGGTGGTTCCTAGTGGGTCCACCCAAGGATATTTACACCCTTCTCCCAGTAAAAATGTAGTTGGGCTAAGTGTATTTTTAATTATTTTACAAAGATAAAATGAAAACTTAAAATTTGTTACTAAACAAGGTGTTTAAGTATTTTTTATCAAATTATTGGTGTATAATTACATAAAGAAAAATTTGTGAATCAATTGCATATTCATGGTTTATATAACTTATCTTATTGTTAAGGCCCAAATCAGTTATATTTTACTTTAAAAAAATTCAAAAAAAGTCAAATTTTATGCATGAGTACTTTTGATATTATATGTACTTTTAGTTTGATACAATGTGTACACCAAACTATGGAAATATTCAAATTTAATGTATCATGATTAGGTCATTACTAATTAAGTGCATGTGCCCCTTTACCCTTGCCCATTGGAAGTGTGAATTTCTTCAATTGCCTAATCATTGTTTTTTTTATTTATTCAACATTTTCATTTCCTCAACATTTTTTCACTATATTTTGATTCTTTTCTTTCAAAATTTGTCATCAATCTAATGCATAGACCTTAAGCAAAATTAGTCACAAATTTTTTTTTGTAATGTATCTATTGGGGGATTCCTTACAACAAACACAACAATTATTATTAGGTAGGCATTGAAAAGTATGATGGAGCATAAACACAAACATTTGGAATCAAAAAAGTGATTTAATCAAGCCATCTATTGATAAAAAATATATATATTAAAAAAGGGTTACCATATGTTTTTTTCTTGTTTTCATCTAGATGGTCCAAGCATGGTAAATGGACCAAAAAGTACATCTGCTCAAACTCCAAATTTTAAATATGGTAGTTTTCAACATAAACATCAAAAAATAGATTCAAAACTTTTTTAAAGTCTCATTATGGAAGCCTCCACTCTTCCATTGAATTTTGATGAACTAAATACAAAACTTCAAAAGTTTTAATACAATAAAAGTAGGTAGCAAGTAGGAATGAAATGAACATGTTAAGATTGTGTTCATTCGTAGTTCTACATTAAAAATTAAATATATTTTGATTCTATTACGAAAAATGTAAAAGTCCACTAATTAGTATATTTTGGGTGTCATAGACTTTAAAATATAATAGGTTCAATATTAAATTTACTTGCAATCTAATTTGTAGGTTGATATCTACTAGAATTTTGATGAATATATACAGACCTACTTGAAACATGCAATTTTAAAATATAGTTATACACCAAAATCAAAGAAATTCATATAATTAATCATTGAAGTCAATAATATTTTTAATTTCAATGTACCAAAGCCTACTTGATGGCCACTTTCCATTTATGTTGCAAGGTAATTCTTTGGTCTATTTTAACATGCTTTCACCCTAAATTCATGAAAATGAAATTTGACCAAAACATTTTTGCATCATGTCCTTAAATGCATGAACTAATCATTGCAACAATTAAACTTTTGCATTTTGTCTTTTGATGGCATGAAATTTGGAATGTTTGCATTAACAAAAAAAACCAAAAAACCTATCTCTAAAAAATATAATACTAATTTATGTTGCATAGTCAAGTGGATATACAACTCATTTTATTTTCTCATTCCAATCAAGTGATGTAAATGACTATGTGTTTCCCTTACAAATAATTGCTCTCACAACTTCCTAAAAACTAATTAAAACCCTATGATGTAGCCCCTCAATTATTATGGATATTCAAGTTCAACAAAATGCCATAAATCAATATTACTTTTCTTCCCATCATGCATCTTCAACACAAAACCTAAAAAACAATTATGATCCTACATTGTCACATAAGCAAACTGGACCAACCTCAAAAGACATCTAACAACTAGTAGTAAAATCATGATGTATGGGCCCATTAATGGTTAGGTTAATACTTACATATAGTTATTAAAAGTTTCCACACTTTCTTTTATTTTAATTTCTTTGTTTCTCATTTCATCCTTATGCTTATAAATGATTAAAGAAATTTGAAGCTAACTAGAATCAATTGAAGAATGGGCATTAAGCAAAGCAAAGTCATTTCATGGGCCAAATGGAGCAATCAAAATTAATGCACTATTCAAACTTTCAAAGTTTGTTCATGTAGTATTGTTTTGATTATAAGATGTGAAGATGTGCCTTTTATCATTTTCTTTACTAAAAAAAACCATGATTATTTATTAATGTTTGCAAAATGCAAATCAAAACCTTTCACACTACAAAAAAATTGCAAATTAATGACTAGATTTATGACTGATTTTTGGTCATAAATGACACATGCAACTTGTAACAATGTTTAGTTACCTTGGACAAGTTGCATAAAATTTCAATCATGAAAAAAACTACTTGGCAACCAATTGAAAAGATAGTTGCATTATGATACGACTAACACCAACCTTTCATCCATCCAACATGGCATAGTTATTTGCGACTAGTTTTTATGACTAAAATGTGTACTTTCGTATGCCTATGTGGCATGACCATTTACAATTGGATTTATGACTAAAATGAATAGTCACATATAACAAACTACTAAGATGTGTAAATGTGGCATTAAATATTAATTTAAATTCATATAGTAACAAATAGTATAATTATAACAAGTACCTAGACTAGGCTACGCTAAGTTAAGTTAGGCAATTATCTTAGTGTTGCTAGGCTATGTTAAAATATGCAACCTAACATTGGTTAGGTAGATAGATAGGTAGGTAGGTAGTTAGGTTTAAGATAAATGGTTAGTTCTAAATAGGTTGAAGTAGGTAAATAAATCCTAAATTTATTTCTTTGATAAAAGTTTTTTTGATTGGTTCATCCCATATTGTTCATACACTTTGAATATTTAAAGTGCAAACCATGAGTAGTCCATTCTTGCACCTACCTATATATTTTACAAAATTGAACTTGTCAATAAATGAATGGGACAAATCTTAATGAAAAGGAACCACAACACTATGTAATTTTAAAGTAAACAAGCCAACCACCATACATTTAAGAACCAAGAGGAAGTCGAATTTTCACATATCGTTCCTCTGCTTCTAACACTCAAAGAACATTTGTAGCCTTCCACCCAACGTTTCCATGCCAAAAAAACACTCAATTTGGTCAATGAAAGAGGAAGATATGAGTTGTTTTGTGTAAGGGGGCTTATGTTATATGGTAGGCCTATTAAAACAATTTTGGATTTTGAGGTTCAATTTTTTGGTTATTGTTCCATTGCTTTTAGAGTATAATTTTCTATTGTAAATTCTTAGTTGGTGCATCCATAGGTTTTAATATCACTCAAAATAGACTAAAAAGGAGGAAGATATGGCATTTGAAATTAGAAAAGGTTTAGATTTTTTTCTTCAAAAATTTGGAAACAAAATATCACAATCCCCTTCCTTCTCTTCTTGTGTTTTCTTCCTTGCTCCTTTGCTATTGGTGCTCACACAACATTTGTAGTCTTCCAATTTGTGCTTCCAATGACATGAAAATTATTCAATTTGGTTACAAGATGCGAAAGATATTGAAAAATGTTGTGTGCAGGCTTGTGTTTGGTGTTTGATGCTTTTATCATCACATCCTTTGTCTCATGCAAAAATCCATTCACATGTTCACACAATAAAACACTTCTTATTTAGCCTACTTACTTACTACATATTACCTACTACCTAATCTACCTAATTAATTAGTATTTCTATTATCACTAGAAGAAATTTTTTATTATGCAACCATCCGATTTGCAACTATATGTGACGTGTCATTTGTAATTATGTTTTGTCATTTTTACAACTAATCACCATTCATTTCAATCTATTACATTTCTTACAACTATAGTGTAACTAATTTGGAACTATTAGATTTTGCATGCTTCTATGTTGACTAATTCTTGAACTTTTCATCCAAGAAGAGGCACTAAAAAAAAAAACTCCTCTTTCCGATTTGTCTTTGGCAATCAAAACTGTTTTTTCCGACTATTTTGCAACCCTAAGCCTCTATGTCCAATCAGTTGCAAAAGTACTCAAAACTTGATTACTTCTATGTGATGTACATATACCTTCAATATAGATTAAAGTGTTTTGAAATATATTAGTACATTTATATATTCATGAATTTAATTATCTCATAAATTTAATTTCTTTGTTTCTCATTTCACCCCCTATATCTCATGAACCATGCAAAACTTTGGACTTTTTGAGAAATGTGGCAGGATTTATGGAAACATATCTGAATGATTCAAATATTTTGAAGATAACTAGAATCAATTGGACCATGTGCTTCAAACAAATCAAAGTGAGTCCATGGGCAAATGGAGCAAGTGGAATGAATGAACAATTCAAAGTTTCCACAGGGAAAATTTAAACTTTGTTCCAAGTGGCTTAGGTTGTAAGATGTGAAGGTGTGTGATCTGCTGTTTTCTTTATTATAAAATTCATGAAAACCGCACTTGTTAGTGTCTGCAAATTCAGGACAAGACCTTTTATGACAAGAACCGCACTTGTGAGAAAATTCACAATGACCTCCTCAAGGGAGAGTTCAGAAATGCAGTGAGCATCTGGTGACCCTCGAGGATCAGGTAGGATAGCTTTACTAAGCATATTTCATGCAGGTTCAAATACCAAAGTCACCAGAGAGAGACCAGGAGGGTACACGAAGCAGGAGTGCATCAAACTTCAAGTTCAGAGGCATTACTTTGTAGCACTCCTCTAGCTAACTTAAGTAGAAACTTCTGGAATGCCTTTTGTTGCCTACTGGGTGGGCTACTTGGGCGCTTTGGTGACCTTACAGTTTCATTACCTCCATTTTCTGAATGGGATTCTTCAAGAGCTGACTCCATCTCCTTTGATTGTCATGCCTCTCGAATAAGCTTCCTCGACCCCTGTGAGAGGCCAGATTGCAATTCAGTGCCACAACTATCTTGATTGGAATTCTTTCACCCAGAGTGTGCTAAGGCAAGGAAAAGGTGTCACTCTAATGAGAACTGCAAAGAACTCAATCTCTGAGGATGACATTGATCCTCTCAGATGTGTAGAGTGCTCATCTTTCAAATAAAACTAAGCTCAACAAGAAGAATAAGTTGACTATAATATGTATCAGCAAATACATTAATGCACTATCTTTTGTGGTCCACAAACATAGGATTTGCATGATGACCATGGAGAGGTGTTGGGTATAGGTAGCACCTTATGCAGCCGTATAACCATGAATTGTAAAAGATTGAGATACACTTGACTCTCAACTTCAGACTCCAGGCCACATGGGAATTGTGACACAACATGCTAGTGGGAAAGACACAAACTGACAGCCTGTCTTGAGGTGATTCAGAGAGATTGATAATGACCAGGAGAAGTATTCTTCCTGCCAGAGAGGTATTTTGTAGAAGTAGCAAACAAACAGTTTGCTGCTTCTTAACTACCCACCTGGTTTGGTTTAAGGCCTTGCAAAAGCAAAGAGTTAAGTTATGTTAATTGTTCTACTGTTTTGTGGGGCCCACACACACAAAGAAAGCAGATCAGGTAGACAAACAGGTCAACAGAGCGTTAAAAAATAGTGAGTACCTGTTGGTCTAGGTAGATGTCACCAGAATATGAAAAGACTTCATGTGTTACAAGTTCATCTCCACTCAAAAGGCCTCTAGCCAAATGGCCTGCTGCCTTCTGTGCTGCCATGGCTTCCTGTGAAGCCACAAACATCAACCTGTTAAAGATACCAGTCCACTGAAATGACACCTCACCCTCTTTTTCCCATTGGAAAGTTTGTTTAAGTGTCTGTACTTGGATATCTGGAGAAAGCAAGTCAAATTTCTTGAGATCTATCTGGTTTCACATACAGAAGAGTTTGATGTTAGATGTAGCACCTGGGAAATCTTGGCTGGAATGGTCTCATCACTAAAAATCAGTTCATTCGGCTCATTTACTGGAGATGAATAAAAAGTGCTAGGAGGATCACCACCCTTCCCAGCCTTAAGAACAAGGTCCATCAAAACAGGGTCCACATCACAAAGTAGCAAAACCACAAGCTGACACACCCAATGCTATTCATAAATTTCACTCTGAATGAGCGAAAGCATAATACATGATTACATTGCCAAACATTTGCCCCAACATATTTACACAACAAACATAATGATTCCTCTGTCTACTCCTTGGAACCAGAATGGGCATAGGTAAATGAACAAAGGCAATCTGAGCATATACATACCTATGTAGTTAAACTGTCTCCACTTTCCATTTCATGCCTTTGGGCTCAAGGCCTGCCACATAGATAATGCAAGGATAGCCTCTTCTGTTAATAAAATTAAGAATTACTCAAAGATCACAGGAGAAATCTGTTTCAAGTTTGATATGGACACACTTCCATAAATTGGAGAAATAGCAGGAACCCATATACTAGTTAATCTCCCTTAGCTATATCTTTCAAAGGCTCAATTCATTCCACTATCATTGTTTAAACTACCACCATCACTAATCTTGAGCTCTTATAGAAAAGTAGCATTGTAGAGCTACCTTCACCAGCATGATAGGCTCATACACTTCATCTGACAGTTTTTCCCACCTGCAATTTCTATTCCAAGGGTAATAAACATTGTGATGAAAAAGAACAAATCAACTCCACAAAGCCTGGTTCCACATTGGCCAGCCATCCACATCAATTTCTCTCTTTTTTGCCTCAAGAATATGCAAACCCGATGAGA
This sequence comes from Sphagnum tenellum, assembly GCA_963921925.1. Lineage (NCBI taxonomy): Eukaryota > Viridiplantae > Streptophyta > Sphagnopsida > Sphagnales > Sphagnaceae > Sphagnum > Sphagnum tenellum. The sequence goes on from OY998154.1 coordinate 5,975,939, forward strand.
GCCAGGGGACACAACATCTACATATCCACAAAATTGCAGAGAAATTTCCACAAAGCAATTTGAAGATAAAATGATGATGAGTGCAGCCATAACCTTATGAGAGTCTCTCACAAAGTGTCAGACCATCACCTTCATCACACAAAAAGCAGTGAAACACTCAGATGACAAGCCTCTGACTTCATCAGCTCCTGACCATGGGTGTAGAGCTAGAAAACTATACACCCAAAATCTGAGCAAACCATTATACAAAATTTTTGCCTTGTGTCCTGTGTTTCTGTCGCCTTTCCAGAAGCAACAGGAGCACTTGATGTTAGATAGCACTCAAGAGACATATCTAATCAAGGGACACAAGGTCTACATCCACAAAAGGAAGCCCAGATTCACAAGCACATGGCAGTTTTGCTTGTGCACCTCCATTCATTTCATTGTGTGATATGTTTCCAATTTCAAACCGGTGGCGAAGACTTGAACTCAGCTTTGATTAGCTTCTATAGCTGCTTCACCAAAGGCATGAGTCGTGAGCAGGAGCCAAAAAACACCAACCTGACAGCCAGTCGCAGCTGAGTTTGGGACAGAGATGCAAGTTGAACACCCCAGTGTCGAGCTTGCAAGGATTTCCTTTTACTTTGACCCTTGCTCTCCTTGTCCTCACTATCCAAAGAGTAGTCTTCATCATCAGCATCATCTTCTTTCTCAACACCACTACTAGCATGCTTTGCAATCTGCACAGCACTTGGCTGTATCGTCTTCTTTCTTCTTCCCTGGCTTTTGCCTGCAGTTCCTGTGTGTAATTCCCTGGTTTTGTTTGCAGAAGCAACAAGCACTCAGTGAACATTTCATATCACTACTGCCTTCCAATCTCTGCTATACACCATATGTATATAGTCTGTCTCTCAGCAGAAGCATGTTGACAATTCCTACACATGCAATAAGCTGTGCACCACTAGAGCTGCAACAGAGAAAGCAAAGGCGAGCTGAGAAGTGAACCATGTGTATTAGCAGAGCTGTCTTCAGTTTTTCCCGAGTGACAACTGGGCCAAAAACCAAAAGGTATATGTAAGGGATGAAACTCTCAAGGGACAAGAGCACTTGTAGAGTATTTCAACGAATAGCTGAGTAACTTCATCCACATCACAAGTACTTTGTGGAATTCTTGAAGCATAAGATGTAATTGATGGCCTATCAACTTGGGCTTTGCGTTGCTACACATTACCAGTGACAATCAACTAATGGACAAACTAAATTGATTTTGTGCAAATTAAATTCCATTCAAATCAAGATATTGAATTACATTGCATGTAACTTGAATTTTATTTAATTTTAATTTGAATTGAATTCAAATTACTTGAAGTAATTCAAATACATTCAAACCCTACCCATTTTATGATGGCTGCCAACTATTTTGATGGGTGTCACCTCACGCTTCTCGCCCACTATTTTGATGGGTGTCACCTCACGCTTCTCGCCCACTATCATTGTGGGCAACCCACCAGACCAACTCAAGTGCCAGGGCACAGGAAGAGGAACTCCCTCCTGCTCAGCCATGCTCCTGCCTGCCATCCCAACTTACAAAGGAGCAGTGGATTCCTCTCTAGGACGAGGAAAATTAAGAACACTTGGAAAGACCCTCCCATTATTCGATTGCAATAAATGAGGCTGGAACAGTGGGTTAGTAGCTTTCATGGCAGTGTATCCTTGTCAAAGGTTGTTATGCAATCTAGAAATCCTTAAATACCTAGGACCCCTGGAAAGCACTTTTGATCCTCTGTACGTTAAGGGGTTTAGATGGGCACCGAAAGCTGGTTGCAGGTTTCACAGGAAAATATGATAAAAATTTAACAAATGTAACCCCCCACAATTTTTTTCTTTGGGACGAAACAAAGAAGCTTCAAAGAAGAAAACAGCCAAATTTGATGAGAAAAGAACTTATTTGATTTGGGGTTAACTTAAAGAAAAAGTGCGGATTTGTTAGCTGAATTTTTTGCCTAATCCTGTGGAGACCAAAAACATATCAGTGTTAGTCAGAGCCCTTGCACCTTTCTGAAAAGGAGTAACTTCAACTCAAGTTCAGCAGCTTTCTTCAGGCAAGTACGAACCAGTGTTGTGCATGGATATAGTTTAGGACTTACACTCTATGTAAGTGTAATTAACAAACTCAAAGCGTGTAAGTGTAAGGCTGTGTAAATAATTAATACCCCATAAATGTTTTTAAACTCACACACCATGTAAAACCAAAATAACTAAATAAGACTAAATAAATCAGCAAGCCAACAAAACTAGAAAATGAAAAAATAAATTTTAAAATATATCAGAATATGATATGTAAAGATGCCAAAAATCAGCAAGCAAAAAAAACCAGAAAATGAAAAAAAGAACCTCAAAATTTGAATCAGAGTATGATATAAAGAAGATGCCAAATCATGTAAACTTTGAGAGAATTCACTTATGTCTAATGTGCAATGTGATCCTAACCTTGACACCTTCACAAAAGTGACAAGAAGGATAGGAGGTTAATCCAAAATCAAAACTAAAAAGGTTCCATGTGTGTGGACTTAAACAAATCATGGAAACATGTTCCAATTTTGCACACATTCTTCCACACAACCGTCAACCTCATCAAAAAATTTGGCATCTTGCAAATCTAGTATCTCTTCTTGAGTATCACCAAAGTCATCCACATCTTTTGGAGGTCCTCTCTTAGCATCAAATCCAACAATGGGATCATCAAGCCAATTCTTGATCAAAAGAACTAAAAATTCTAGGTTTTTCAAATCAAGGTGACAATGAGGAAGATTTATGAGAATACTTGCAATAAAATATATTCCTTTATCTCAATATGACTACTTGGTATGCCTAGAATTGTTCTAGCCAAATAGGCAATTGTTGAAAATTGCCTTTTGTGTTTTGACCACCAAAGAAGAAGGTCTTCCACCTCTTCTAAAAACACTTCAAATGTCGAAAAGCAAACAATTCCCACTAAACCTAAATTTACACCAATAAGTTCCAACTAAATTAACTTGAAGTCTACAAACAAGATTTAAACAAATGAATACAAATTTTTCCAAAGAAGTAAAAGAAATAACACTTACTTGTTCAAAACAAGTTTTCTTTTCAAACTCTTCCACTCCAAAAACAACAAATTAAAGTTGGCATAGGTTCTTGCACAAAATGGAAGAAATATTGGACCGCCCATGGTGTTAAATTGGTACAAAGTCTTCAACGTAGGAAAGAAAAACTTTCTATCATGTGAAGCAAAAATTTCGATTTCAAAAAAATGCCCAACATATCTACCATTAAATTCAAATCCTTAAATTACTAAGGATCCAACATAAAAGCAACCATATTGTGAACTTTGGTGGGTTTGAAAAAATCCATGAAATCAAGGAAGGGCCTCATGTTAATAACTACTTGCCCTCATATGTTGACAACCAATTGCTTCACCTTCATGCACATGTCCATCTCCTTAGTGGCATTAACTTTTGCTTGTAACTCTATTTTATTTTTTAGTAAGCTTTGTGCATACAACACCTTGTTTATTTATTTTTCAAAATGAGAATGAAAATCAAAACATATGAAATATTAAACTTTTTAGTTGCAAATAGTTTGTGACTAAACATTTTTAATTACAAATTGCTTATAATTAAATCATTTATCCCATATTTTTATCTTCATTTAATAAATTTTGTAAATTATATAATTAGGTAGGTGCTAACTAGTTAGCTAAATGATTCATAAATTAACTAATTGGCTAATAAAATTATTAATTAACTAACGAGTAAACTACAAATTAATCAATTTTTTAATTATATAATTTTAAAATATAAAAATAAATTCTATAACTACTTACTTGTATTAAATATTATTATATTTATTATTTGAATAAGAATTTTTTTTTTAACTTTTAACTAAATATTAATCATAATGATCTATCAAATAATTTTATTAACTAGTAATTGGTTAATATTGAATAATTAAGTAATTACTAGTAAATCATTCATTAATAGTTCATTTAATTAATGAAATATAAAATAATTAATATTTTTAATTAATTATAAATATTGAGTACTAATTTTTTAAACTCTAATGATTCAACTAGTAACTAACATAAGCTAAATATTTTCACTTTATTTTATGACTTTATATAATTTATAATAAATATAAAGAATAAATATTTAATATTAATAATAAAATGAATCGAATTAATATAGTAGCTAGTTGGTAGCCAAGCTCAACTATTTTATTTTTATTATTCGCATTATTATTTCAGTTGTGATAATTATTTATGAAGTACTATAATAAGTATTTTATATTCCAATAAATTTATTTTTCCTTTGAAAATCATTTCTACATTTACATGATAATTTATTGGATTTCCTTACTAACTATTACAATTATTATTATAATTAATTAATTAATTCTCAATAAGTACAATATTCCTTTGAAAAAATGATAATTATATTATTAATATTTAACCATGTTAATATCATTATCATCATTATTATGTTATATAATTTTTTATTTTTAAATTTTAATCAAAGATAAAAAAATTCATTAATTTTTTATCATAAGGTGGTTAGTAAAAATAAATAAGACTATATAATAGTAATAACAATAATAATAAATGTCATGTCTAATAATTTTAGGAATTATAATCAAATAGCTTGGATAAACTTATAATATGACCACAATATACTTAGTAGATATCTTACATAAAACTTGAATGTATTCAAAATATACATTTAGTGAAACCATAATATGGAGGCCATTTAATGTTAGTAATAATCCCTGAATACACATATAATATGGCCATTCATATACATTCAAACCATACATTTGTAAATATTATTACACCCAATTATACCCATTAAAATACACAAAATACACCTTTGTATATTCATAAGGTTGCAACTAAATTGGTCACATTTGCAACTAATGCGACATAAATTGTTCTTTTTGGATGAAAACCAAAATAATCATAAACTAGTTGCAATGTAATGCAAAAATGTCCAAAGGTAGTCATTGATTAAAATTTGCGTGTAGTCATCAATAGAATGGTTACATTTTGGTCAATTTCTACTAATGTATATGGCCATTGGCATTTACATGCACAACATTAATCTCAGTGCCCCAAATTCCAAACACACATTTGTCATATTCCTTTTTTAAAAATTCTTGGAATAATAATTTTAGTGCTTGATTGTTATAGCTCCTTCCAAGCTCCCATATTACAGCCTAGTCCTCATCCACCTACGCATTCAAACACCCTAGTTGTCCCATACTTTAAGGAATTTGTAAATTACAAAATCCATTGCACATAAAGTTGAAATTGAACTTGGACTATATATTTAGTAACACTTACAATTAAATCACTCCAGTAATGACAAAGATTATGATTGTAGTCAAAGTGTTAAGCTCCTTTTAGTTAACAACTTCAATCGTTTTTTCCTTTCGATTGTTGCATTACTATACCAAATACAATGTACACTACCAAAGTCTCTCAAGCCTTTCCCAACAATGCATTAACATGACAAATTTGTCCATGGTTGGCTTTGCATTCAAGTTTTGCAAAAATGTTTTGGTCAAGTTTTGTGGTATAATGTTTGTGTAGGTAAAGCCCCACAATGGGGGAATTCTCAAAATAAAGGGCCTAGCATAAGGTGATAGTGAGTGTGGCCACATTTGGGGAATGTTCCCCACCTCTAGGCTTAACCCCTACACATCAAGACAATACGAATTTACATTGAAAAGTTACCCTTATTGGGCCTATCTAATGTTTGAAGGTTAAAGCACAATGTGAACATTTTGATAAATTTAATTGTCTATAGATTATAAGCCATAGGAAGGGGATGAATTAAACTGAGTGTAGATTTCAAGGCATAGGAGGGGAAGGTTCTTATGTCCAACTTGTTGAGTGAGAAGGGTCTTATAGGTATAAGGAGGCATAATTTCCCTCCCATTGTTTAAGCATATGCCTCCTCCTTTTTAAGAGCGATATTCATGGACATTAGGTGCCTTTAAAATATGCTAGGAAGATTTCTTTTTTTCAATTAATTTGCAAAGTTACCAAAACTCTAGCGGAATTGTCTTCTTCTTGGCTTAAACATATGATTGTCAAAAGATAGCTTTAAATAAAACCTTGTAAAACACCAAAAACATAATCACTTAGTGGACATTCTCCAATTTATAATGGATTATCAATCCTTCCAATGATGGTGTTAATATACTTGTGCATATACTTGCAAACTTTAAAATATATGAAATATCCCAAACAATTTTACCATATTCAATTTAATAAAGCATTGAATCTTGAAGGTTATGTACAACCAATTGTATATGTGTTCAAAAAAATTAATTTCAGGGGTGGACATGGTTAATTCTAGCCATAAACACTAAAGACAAAAGATGGGTAAAATTTATAACATTTCCATATTAACATTCATCCAAGGCACATTACACCAAAACATGGCATATATTATTAACCATATTACTATGTTTGTGGCAATTTAAGTCACATATTACTACATGACTATGTAGTAAAATCACATTCATGGCTTCTACCATTAATAATAATTATGTTCATAGTAAGTTTTGCCATTAGTTGCATGACTTTTATTACTACCATGATTTTATTACTATAGTGAGAAAATATAACTAAATAATAGGTGTTTATTGACTTATGAAATGTAGACATGTGTTTAAGCATAATAAAACCACATAAACAATCTAATTACCTATTTATTAACATAGCTTATAAACCTTGCCTAAGCTAAAACCCTAATTAACAACCTAAGCTAGCCTACAAAAATAGGTTACCTAGTTTAAACTAGGTACCTAGTTTAAACTAGGTAGGCCTAACTAGGTAGCTATGTAAAACTTTATTTATATTTTAATTTGTTCATAAGCCTTATTGATTGAATCACAAATGGTATTTGCATTTTAAATAAATTTAGTGCATGTATTGAGTGTAGACTAATTTTATTTTGTTTAGTTATATAGTTTAGAAAGTCAAAGTTGTTGACAAAGGATATGGGATGAATGTAATGAAAGGGAAACGTTACAACATTATCCTACATCATCTTTTGTTTCATAGAAAAGTAGCCAACTTGAACCATTATTATCTTTTTCATACTTTATTGAAATGAAACAAAATAAACTTCATTCTTAAAGCTTTTTCTAAGATGTACATATCCATAAAAAAAAATTTAAGAAACAACCAAGTAATTTATTGAAAATGCATTTGAATCTTCATTATTTCATACATTTGAACAAAAATGATGTTTCAAAGAATTTTTTAAATTTTTCTTTTCATTAAAAATTTAATAAATAAACCTATATAAAATCAATATGAATTATTTTCGAATTTTAAAAATAATAAAACAGTAAATATTAGATTTATGTGCTTTTTAAACATATTTTGAATCAATACAAGTTATTGTTGTTATATCTATATATTCATTTGAATTTAATTTGAAATTAAAAATTTTAGTTTATTGAAAATATAATATGTACAAAATTTTCAATATTTAAATTCCATGATTATTAATTTATATACATGTATTTTTTCTAATTTCATAAATTTTACTAAATTTTATCATGAATAGTAAATTTTCATTTTATTTTCTAAGGTTCATTTTAAATTCATTAAATTTAAATTATTAAAAAATTCAATTTCTATGAAAAAATATTTTGATAAAATGTTATATATATAATTCTAGCAAATATATAAATTTGGCTCAAATTCCATTTTTTTACTACCCATTATATGGAGACTTGCAAAATAATGCAATTTTGGGGTATGTGGATTTCTTTGGATATAATTAATATGACTAAATAATCATCATTTAAAGTCAAAAGGTTCAAGGAAGATATTTATCAAAATAAGCCTTGAACAATAGTCCCAACTTGAATGTTTTCTAGGTTAATATTCATATCGTGATTGAAATAAAATTGAAACAAGTTCAACATTTTCATTTTTAATGTGTGACTTTTAGAAAAAATCTGAAAATATGGGAAAAATTGCCAATGTTTCAAAACCATAATATTGAAAAAAAGAATTTTTTAAAGCAAGCCACAACATATATAATAATAAGCTTCACAAACATTAATATGTTGTAAATTTTTGTGTAATATTTATTTTTAAAATATTTCCATGTACCATTAGATCCAATCTAGGTTCAATTTTGTGGATTTAATTTTACATAAAATTTTATATAAGAATTTTGAATACATTGTAAACCTAATTGCATCCAAATGATAATAATAATATTAATGCATTATCTTTTTGAAGGTGAACAATTGTTTTCAATTTGCAAATATGAACCCCCCATCAAGGTTTTTTAATTTTGAAAAACTAGTCAAACAAGGTCAATGGCACATATATTAATTTTTTAAATACAACTATAGTCATGTAGAGTCATGTAGTCATTAAATGATTATAATCATAAAAATGGCATAGTTGTAAAACATATATTACTACATGACTAGATTGGGACACTAATCATATATGTTCATGGATGCCACATTTTGGCGTAGCAATATATTCACAATAAAACATTCATACATGTGTCAAACAAATCACAAAGGAATCAAAGGTTTTCAATATGAAAATCTTGGAAATGTATAAAATACCCTTTCCAAGTGTCAAATGCAAGTGAGCATGAAATGCACGTCAAAACTTGGTTTATGGAAGAAAACAAGTGTAACAATAAGGTTGATAGTTTGTAGTTGGATGATATTCAAATTACTAGTTAAGTTGAAAGAAATAGTGGTCAAAATCATATCTAAATAATAAAGGGAACATTTATAGAAATTAAATGATGGACAGAATGAGAAGGGAAAAACAAAAAATCATTTGGATCCTTCAATGGAAGAAGAAACATTAAACACATGGCTTAACATCAAGACTAGTAGGAAGCTTTTGGTGATCACACAAATGAAATTGTCTTGGAAACGTGCTAAACACATGAAGGATGAAAGGAGTGGCAAGCATGAGGGTGTTATTCAAGTGAATTGGACAACAATGTGCCAGCATGAAACATTGTTTACTATTTTGAAATCACCATCAGCAAGGATGTTGGTTATGGCGATTGTGTTGCCATTGGGTTTATTAACAAAAACTTCAAGAAAAATCAAATGTTTGAGTGGGAACTCAACACCAATGGCTACCCAATGATGGTGAACTCTATCAATAGTTGTAAAGCACCATATAGTGATAGGGTGAAAAGATTGGGGAAAGACTTTGTGCAAATCTTCATTATCTGGGATGTTGTGGATGTAGGGGTTAATTATTTGAAACAAGAGGTTTTTTTCACAAAGAACAATTTTGTAGTGGGTAGCATTATAATTTATCAAATACCTTGTATCCCACCATTGAGTTTGGGGGCAAAAGTGTGACTATGGATGTAAATTTCAGCCCAAAAGGTGGCTTAGATGTAAATCATGACACGTGACATTGCAACCCTAAACCATAAAAAACATGGTGGTTGTTGCATAAATAAACACATCCATCTTTTTCTCAATAGGCATTGTAATTGCCATTCAAATTAACCACATTTAACTCTCCAAGTGAATCCTTGTTTATACATATGTTGTATGATGTTCCAATTTCATCATTTTATTGATACAAATTGGCTTATAGAAAGAATTAATGCATAATATAAGTAGAACTTAAGTTTAAGGTATTATTACTACCATTACCGATTAAGTACATGTGCCCATTTACCTTTGCCCATTGGAGGTGTGAATTTCCTTGATTCCCTAATTATCAATTTTGTCCTTGTCCAACATTCTTGTTTCCTCAACATTTTTTCATTATATTTTCTTTTTTTTCTTTTGAAATATGTGTCATAAATCTAGAACATATTGACCTCCTTAAGCAAACTTGCTCATCCCAGAATTTGAATTACAACATATGCATTTATTTGGGGGATTCTTTACAACAAGCACAACAATCATTGTTAGGCATGGGAAACTATGATCAAGTACAAACACAAACATTTTGAATTAAAAGAATGTGATATAATAAAATCATCTATGGATAGATTAAGAAATATTTAAAAGGTTGCCCTATGTTGTTTTTTTCATCTTCACCTAAATTCATGAAAATGAAATTTGGCCCAAACCTTTATACCTCATCTTTGAACAAGGCATGAACCAGCCATGGCAAGAACTAAAATGTCATGCATTTTTTCTCTTGATGGTATGCAAATTCAAATGCTTGGATTAACAAAAAAAAATACAATTGTGAAACCAAAAAACCTATATATAGAAAAATAAAATAATCTATGTTTCCTAGTTGAATGGAAATATGACCTTCAATTTATTTCTTTATTCTAATCAAGTGATGTAGGTGGCTATGACTCCTTTATAAATATTAGAAGAAATTTGGAAATTAAACACCAATTTTTCACAACATTTTAGTTCAAATGGGCATATACAACTAAAAATGCCTATAATCACTTTGAACAAATGCCATAAAACAACTAGTCGTAAAAGACACCACGTGGAATGGTAGTCAAACTAGTAATCACATAATGGTACAACTTCATATGTGCATACCATGACATAGTCATGAAAGAAATCAAATTGTATATATATATGTATTATTTATATTTATATTTATATATATAACATCTCATTATTTTCATCCTATGAGTTGTTGACAAATGTCATTACATGATCTAAGTTAAGTTTAAAATCTAATTTAGGTATCTAGGTAGGGACTTAGGAAATGTAGCCTACATATACCACCCAAGTTGAATATTTTCTAGGGAATATTTGATCAACAAATCATGGTTGACCACCACCATGTCACTTGTGAAGGTCGATCCTTGGACCTCAAGAATAGACTCCAACTCTTTTATTGACAAACCACTTGACTTGTTATAAAACCATAGAAGGGTGCATTTTATATAACCCATGTTTTTTTCTAAATGTTGCATAAATCTCAACTTCTGTATTTAATATCTTATCGATATTTGTCCAAATGAAATAATTCATAATTTATTTTTAATATTTTTTCAATCATGCACAAAAATTTATGTTTTTTCCTTTTAAAAAATTTAACTCAGTTTAACAAAAAAGACATTTGAATTTTCATGTTGAATAAGATTTCAATAACCCTTTTAAAAAAAAAAAGAAACTCAAGTACATCATTCATAAATTTAAAAAATTGTATAGCTAACACAATAATAAATAAATGATATATCTCCCAATTTAAAACTAATATTTGATTAAATTTTATATCATAAAATTTTAATACTTATAATATTTCAACTTTAATATTTAATTTCTTATTGATATTTTAAAAATTAAAAATATTAATTGAAAATTATATTAAAAAAATCTGATGTAAAATATTTCATAAATTCATTTTGAAATTTTAATTTAGAAGTAATAGTATATATTTTACTCCGATATAAAAGTCAACAATACATCATAAATATTTTCTATTAAAAATTATATTAATTTTTTAAATTAATTTTATTATTTATGATGTATATGAATTTTAAAATATTAAATTTGCGATTACAACTACAAAATAAATTCATTTGTTACATAACCACATATGTGACTTGAAACTTAGTGACATGTAAGACATATATGCAATTGCAAAATGAGTTGATTTGGATAATAGTTGCAAATTAGTTGTAAACACATGGTTAGAATTGACAAGATTTCCTTTAGTGAAATAATTGTTTTCATTATTTCCTAGAAACTAATTCAAAACCCTATAGTGTAACCACTCAATTATTATTGTACTTATTCATGTTCAACAAAATGGCGTAAATCAATATTACTCTTTTTCCCACCATAGATCTTTGGCACGAAACTTAAAAAATTATTATGGTATTACATTGTCACAAAAACAAAGTTGGTCAACCTCAAAAAAATTTAAGTTAACAATTAGGTAGTAAACTAATGTATGAACCCATTATTGTTTAGGTCAATATTTACATGTAGTTGTTCAAAGATTGCACTCTTTCATTTATTTTAATTTTTTGTTTTTCATTTTACCCCTATATTTCATGAACAATCATTTTGCACTACCTGAACTTTTTGGGACATGTGCCAACATTTATGGAAACATATATCAATGATTGAAATTTTTAAAAGTTAATTAGAATCAATTAAGGTATGGGCCAAATGGAAAAATTGGAACAAATGAACAATTCAAAGTTTGCATAGGGAAAATGTGGAATTTCACAATGATCTCCTTTAGTGAGAGATCAAAAATGCAATAAGAATCTAATGACCTTCAAGGTAGAGTTTGGATATTTTTACCAAGCATTTTTCATGGATGTTCAAATATTAAAGTCACCAAAAAGTAACAAAAGAGGTATAAAAACCAAGAGTCCATCAAACTTTAAGTTCAATAGAATTATTTTGTAACATTAATTTAGCTAAATTAAGTTTAGAAACTTATACTATGCCTTTTGTTGCCTATTGGGTGGGTTACTTAACAGTTACAATTTCATTACTTCCATTTTTAAATTTTGATTGTTTCAGAGTTTATTCCATGTCCTTTGATTGTTGAACCTTTGAAATAAGCTTCCTCAACTCCTTTGAAAGGCAATATTGCAATTCAAATCCATAGTTGGCATGATTAGGATTCTTTCACCCAAAAGTTGTTAAACCACAAAAAGGTGCCACTCTAATTTGAAAACTACAATCTTTGAAGATGTGATGGATCCCATCAGGTGTTTAAAATGTTCATATTTCAAATCACACTAAGTTCAATAAGAAGAATAAGTTGATTATCATATGTATGAATAATACATTTATGCATTATATTTTGAAGTCCATAGGCATATGATTTGCATGATGGCCATGGACAACCACCTATGTTGCATATAGGTGGTTTTTATGTAATTGTATGACTTTGAATTGCACAAAAATGAGCTACACTTGCCCTTCAACTTCAAACTCCATGCTATATGAAAATTGTTATGTTACACATGACAGTGGGAAAGATGCAAAATGAAAATTGTTTTGAAGCAATTTAAAGATATTGATGATGATTCAAGAGAAGTATTCTTCTTGTTATAGAGGCATTTCTTAAAGGTAGAAAACAACAATTTTTTGTTTTTTAACTACCCACTTGATTTGGTTCAAGGCCTTGGCAAAAGTAAAAAGTCATTTCATGTTAATTTGTTATACTATATTAAAGGCAAATACACAAATAAAGCAAAACATGTCAACAAATAGGTTAATTGATAGTTACACAATAGTTAGTACCTAACAATCCACGTAAACCTTGCCCAAATATGAAAACCTTACATGTGTTACAACTTCATTGCCATTCAAAAGGCCTTCTAGCCAATGTTTGTGGTTTTCAATGTTGCCATATCTTCCTATGAACCTATAAACATTAAAATGTTAAAGATAATAATTCATTAAAATGACATTTCTTACCTTTTTTCCACCTCACAAAGTTTGTTAAATGTTTATATTTGGATATTTGGAGAAAACAAATTAAATGTTGTGAGATCAATTTGGTTGATGTTAAATGTAACACCTACGAAATCTTCTCCAGATTGGTGTTATCATTCAAATCTCATTCATTTCACTTGTGTATTAGAGGTGAATCAAAAGTGTTAGGAGGATCATCACCTTTTCCAACCTTAATGTGTGTTGGTTGGTTACTTAGTTTGCGTAGTTAAAATTGTGGGCTAGTTTAATTTTGATTTTTAAAAACCAAATTAAAATTGGTTTTAAAACTCAATCTGGTTTTTAAACTGGAATTAAATTTGGTTTTGGAACTAGAATTGGAACCATTTTTATAAAAAACATTTCTTTTGGGGAAAAATGTTTGAAATTGAAGGTTAATTAGAAGTTAACCATGAGTTTCAAACCAAGTTACTTAAAATTGGACCAAAACCAAAACTTGACTTGATTGAACAATCAATAAATACCCATTAGGTATGTAAGACAAGATGTCCCTTAAGGGGCATCGTTTTCATTTGGATGCACTGTACTGTCAAATGGCCAAGCCCTCAGCCATTGCAGGTATTTGCCCATTATGTTGGGTACAGCACCAGCGAGCCCAGTTAGGACAAGCTAGGCAACACACCCAACATAATTGGCTAGAATAACCCCATTCCTAAACTTTAAATTAAAAAAAAGTTAAAACCAACCTAATGGAGAAGAGTTGGTATAAAGAAGATTCATTCCCTTGTGGTTGGTAAGTAGCTTTTTATTTCTACACACATTCCAATAAAGCTTGCTATCTGGCAATGAAAACTTTACTCAATGTATTTCACTAAAGATGAGACAGTACGTACTATGTACCATGGTAGGCCAAGTTGTTTTGATGACTAATTCAATGAATGGAAACTACTTCAAAGTCATAGGTTTTTCATGAACAAATTGTATAATGCGTGACTAAGTGGAGCCAGGGTGGTGAACATCCATAGGCAGCTTTCAACCTAACTGGTGACATTATTTCAAGCAACTCTTAAAACTCTAATTAGTACGCATAAATGTGGCAGGACACCCACTCCCCTTCCCCCCTTAAGAAACAGTTTTCTCTCCCTTTAAATTAAAAAAAAGAAATTATGACAAAATATTCTGTTTTCAGAAAACCGTGTGACCTTTTGATGAATTTTCAACAAGAAAAAGAAAAAGACTGGCATGGATTACAAGAGGTGCTGTCGCCCACTACTAGTAGAGGGTCCCATTGGAGCAATGTCTTGAATGTACTGCATCATACTGCATCATACAGGTGTGCACCTCTATTGGGCCATTTTTTGGTTTTGTTATAATGCTCAGTTTTGGGTTTTTGGAAAATTTCAAAATCAAGGAACACCCAGTACTGGGTTTTCAAAAAAAATATCAGAGTAAAATGACCAGTGTTGTGTAGGTATTTGAGTTGTGGTCAAACCCGATTGCTAAAATAGGTATATAAATGGCAGTGCCCACTTAGGGAAACCCTGGCTCCTGGCTCCAACCTGGTGAGTCCTGAATACCTAATACTCACTTAGCCCCGCTCTGACCAGATCATTCAAAATATGGAAGATATGGGCCTGTCTCTGTTTTGCCGTTGAAAACAGACGAGGTTCTTTGAACAAAATCAGAATTGCAACTAGTCTGAAAGCTGTTGCACTGCTTCTTTGAATGAAACCTAACATGTGCAACATTTGACTGTCCATCTATTTTATGAAGGAGGTTTAGGGGTTTTAAAAGGTTTGTTTGAGCTTTGAGCACAATGGAATTTTGAAGAGCACAACTGGCAGTTGCAAATTTGTACTCCAATTTGGTCTTGAATTTGACCTTGGAATGGCATGAGTGAGTGCCATCTATGGTGATGCTTCCCTTTATGCTTTTACTCTAGTTTTTATTCAAGCATGGCAAGGGCATTAGAGGAAGGTGAGAAAATTTGAAAGTTTTTGTTTTGTGTTTTGTCATCTCTCATCTCTGATGCACTATGTGTCTTGTTGTCTAGTCTTTGTTCTTCTTTTCAGCAAGCTCAAGGTAAGACATGCAATTGCAAGTTGCCTTTATGCGCTTCACTTCCGCTGCCACCACCTGCATGTGACCACCATCTTGAATTGGGCTTTCTCTCAGAACTGGTTCTTGCAATGGGTTGGGTTTCTCTCAAAAAATGAGTCTAAAGAGCCATCCTTTAAACTTCAATAACCAATCGACTGCATCTACATCAGGGGCTTTACTCAAGAACTTTTGAGAATATTTCATATAACGGACTGGGTTTCTGTCAAAAATCCAGCCTAAAGAACCACTCGTTGAAATTTCCAAACCCCCTAAACTAACTAGTTTTATACAAATGAAAAGAACCAGTTCTAAACTAGCCTGGTTTTTAAGAACTTGAAAAGTCAATTACTTGGAAACACTAGTTCTATGGAAAATGAAGGAACCGCACATCACAGAGTATAAACATTGGTTTGAATTTTTTTATAAATGCCAAAGAACTGCCAGGCTTCATCAAAGAACTGATGTTTCAGGGTAGGTTCTTTGAATTGAATTTTATTTTTTGCTTCAGAGAACCACAATTTGGAGTCAAAACTAGTTCTTTGTTTTTTTTGAGAACTGCCTGCGAGTGTTCTTTATGGCTGACCCTTTTTCGAAAAAGAGAGAACCACCCCCCCCCCCCCCAAACAGTGTCGTTAGCCAAGGGGCTGACAGAGCTCAATTTTGTTGTCATTTTCTTTCATAGAGAATATCCAAACAAATATATGCAAGTATGTATCCAAATATAATGGCATTAAATTTTAATTCCATGGGTGATAGGCATGCAATGTTGAGGTTTGTTTTGTTAACACTAATTTTCATTCATCATTCTAAAAAGCCAAATGTACTTTTGAACTTATCAGCCAACATTTTGTGACATGTAAGGTTCCTTTTGTGACATTGATTGAATTATGACATGGAATCGTGATGATGGCCATGCAATAGAGATTAAGTTTCCATTAGACTGATGTGGTCATAGTTACACACAATACGTTATGATCACAACAACCTAATGGAAAGCCACTAAAATGGAGCCATGATTCTTGTTGGAGGGACATGCACTTTCCATCAGAGAAATACAACTAAAATTGGAAATATATAGATAATTAATGTTAGAAATGCCAAGAATATTTCATATGTAGTGAATTTTCTTAAAACTTTAAATTTTTTCATGTTCCCACTTTTAAAATGGCAAATATCACCTCCTTGTTATTCACATGTTGACTCATAGGTCACACGGTTCTACATTCGTCAATGCTTGACTTGTAGAGTTGTGAGGTGACTGTGAGTAGGGTAACACTGGAGGACTGAACTGTTCCTTGAATAAGTGACCTTTCTGTTTGCACTATGGGTCCCTTATTTCCAAAATGTTTCATTGTGTTACCCAACATAAACAGGACATAGTTTAAAGGCCTTGGCCACAATAGGCATGGCAGCTGCTGTCCCTGCACCAATAGCTGGGATTGATGCCAGGGCACCCTTGCCCAACACCCATGCAGTGAAAATTTTAAATTAAGAAATTCCATGGGTATTGTGGAAAAGTCCCATAGCTACTGTGGAAGGACAAGAGTTGCCATGGCTATTATGGCTAGCACATTTAATAGTGATCACCTAAAGTGTGTTTTCGCATAAAGGATAGACATAAAAATATTGTTTTCATTTTGTTTTGGTGATACCAATTGGTGTTGAAAGAAAGACAGAGAGGCTAGGGTACAAACAGGAGAATAAGCCACACATTTTGGGTGAGTGCTTATTTTAAAATAATTTCAATATATTTGCATATGTAAGTTGGTAAAGTCATTAAAGTTTCCTTACAACCTTAAAATTTGTTGCAATATATTGCAATGTAAAAATATGTTTAAATAATTTCTTGAAGCTAAGAAATTTTTACAATGATTACAAATTTTTAATATTCCACCGTCATTATATTTAGTTCAAATCATACACATGTTTTCATCATATATGGACAACATATTTGTGGAAACAAATTAATCATTTTCAACATTACACTATGTTTTGATCATAAAACTTGGAAAAAAAGAGTAGTGATTATGCCTGATGTGGCTCATATTAGAATGACTATTCTCACAAGACATTTGGGAAAACAAAACACTCACCCCTTCATTTTGGAAAACAAAACACTCGCCCCTTTTGCAGAGGAAAAAGGGCTGCTTGATAACTTGCCCTTTACATATACTAAAAATTTCTACCAATGTTTTATGAGCACACAGAGATGGAAATCTGCAAATTGTTTGTGTACAATCTTTGGTCATAGTGGCAAAATGCTGATACATTTGAGTTATCCGCAAAGTATCCGTGTCTTTGTGCCCTGATTTGACCCTATAATCCATGTTTCATCCCCAATCTGAATGTAGTTGTAAAGTGGGCAAAACTGAGTACCATTGAATGAAACTGGGTATCGGTTAACAAGATTTGTAAAATTTTATTGTGACAATACTAGATTTAATGAAGAATATGAGGAGCAATGAAGGCACAGGTAATGCAAATCCAAAACTGGAGGCAAATCATGTGTGAGGATTACCGTAGATGAGAAAACTAGTTTGATCCCCTTTTTTCCTTGTGTAATCTTTTCATCCTGAATTTCGATGTAGTGACTAGTTTTGGTAAAACTGGGGTCCAGTACCCCTGGTTTGCAGTACTTTACAGATAATTCTATCGCCTGACTTTTTGGCCAAGGCAAGATGGGACTTTAGACTATATGACTTATAGTTACTAATGGATTGCCTCATGACTAAGTAAAGCTATTGCAAGAAAGATAGGTTCCCTTCTAAGTTTGCTATAGACGAACCATGATGCTTTTCGTGTAACAAACATTTCAAAGCTTGCTCTCTGCCACTGAAATCTTACTTAATAAATGTCATTTATAATAAATGTAATAAATGACGAGACAATGCGATACCACTTGACACCAAGTTGTTGGATAACTAAATCGATGAATAGAAAAGGGTACTGCATTGAAGAGTTATCATAAATGACCTACAAGATGCACGCACAATCATGACGTAGACATGCATTCTGCTTAAGGTTGTGTCAATGACCCCTAGAATAGAACACCCATTGAAGAGCTTACTTGGTGCCCATGTAAGCCTAATGAAGGAATTGGGTCTAAGTTTGAACTTTCCAAAAAACATGTGAAAGCGGAAGAAAACAAAGGCTAAAGATATTAAGTGAACCCTCCAATTGAATGTCAAATTTTCATTTTCAACTTGTCACATGAAAGGCAAAATTTTAGGATATCAGAGTTGCCAACTTGCCACAGATACTAAATATAAGACTTGTCAAATAATTTTATCAGCTCCATGACCTGGAACCTTTACTTAAATTTGAGACCGTCAAGTGCCACAACGAAGTACTGGTAGTGTGAAGAACAGTCCCACACAGATCACTAAATCCAATCTGAGTACTGAACCATGTCTCCATCGGGTCCCCAGGACCCTGTCGGACTCCCATTAGACCCAGTCCCACAAGTACCTTCAATCAAAAACACATGCAAGGGGGCAAATTATTTATCCACTTTCCATATAGAACTCATTCTTGATACCTACGGCATTGTCGTTCTCCAGAGAAAAATCTGCTCAAAGCTAAGCTGCACACAAATCTAAGGGATCAAGCTTAGGAGCACCAAGCATGCACAATGCAAAGTATTTTTGTTATGCACATGACAGTTCTACACAAGAACCTCTTTAAGAAAGGGAAGATCAAATGGACAAGGAAGAGGTCAAATCCAATAAAAATTGTGATCTACCCTATCAATACTAATTTTCAACTGTCATTGGTGTTCACTATATCAAGACAGAATACACGGTTGAAAGTCCAAATCAAGGGGACATGTTTGCTTTTTTGCATGTGAACCCCACTCTTGTGAGCTGGATGGATCAGTGCTTTTTTATTGGCCAATTTTTGTCAAAACTGGACGAGAAAACTATGATTTCACTCAAGGGTTTCTCTTCAGGATTTTTAATGGAAGAAATGGTCCAAATTTTCTAGATTCCAAAGCAAAGAATTCCAAATTACCAGATTTTGAGGAGAAGTTCCAGTAGGTAGCAAAGAATATAGAAATATTCTTCTTTTTTTCTACTTTCATATCTACAATTTAGCCAAATTTGGCTAAATTATTTTCTGGACGATTGCCACTTCTGCTACATTACAAAATTCTTAGGGAAAACCCTGGTCTGGATCTCAATTTTCAGGGAAAAAATCAAAGCAGATCTATATAATAAAATCAAAATGGTGCACTTCAAAATTCGAAGGATTAGGTTCAGGCGGACCAACCATCATCCATGAACAATGTAAAATATTTATAGCAGAGTCTTTTTGGTGGCTAAAGATAGGCAACATGCAAGTGCTATGATAGAAGCACATGTCCTAAAGTATTAAGGAAAATAGATGGGGAAAAAATGAAAATATCGCTAAGATTCATATACTTTTCATGTCATGGTTGTCATTACATGATAATAATGATAATCTAGATCTTCGCACATGTACTAAAGTCCTCCAAATAGATTCACCACCTTGCTCATTTATCATTAGAGGGGCTAAGGACTTGATCACCATTACATGAATGAAATGTGCACCTAATCCCAGTATCACTGTTGGGATGAACTTGGAGTATTTCTTGCTGTGTTTGTGATTCACAAAATCTTTACTCCTACAAAGGTGATGTGGCAAGGTGAACTAGCACTAAAGTCAGTACCTCCAGGTTTTAACGAGGTCTGTTAATGTCCATATTAAGCCTGAAATTGATTAGCTTTTGGACTTAGAGACCCGGATTTAGTCTCAGCATGGGATTTTTGTAATGAATATTTTAAAGCATTTCAACTGAATTTTGGGGTCTTTACCAGGGTACCAATGTGGGTGTTGCTGGTTCACCCAAGGCCTAGGGCCAGGGTTTTTGTCAAGGATTTTGTGATGTAGCCTAGGTGGCAATTGTTCAAAAGCTAATTTAGTCAAATCTGGCAGCATGCCAGTTATGAAAGTAGGAAAAAAATCAGGATCCTTCTATATTCTTGGTTACCTATTGGAACTTAGTATAGAAATCTGGCAATTTGAATTATTTTCTTTTTGACATTTGTCAAATTTGCACCATTTTTCCCATGAAAAATCCTTTGTATTGGTCAAAATCACATTTTTCAGGTCGAATTTTTGCAAAAAAATTCCATTGAAAAAAACACCACCTAGGCATGTCCGTTGGAAAGGCATTGTACCGATTTCTTGTACTTTGTTCTTTATGAGAATATACATCCATAGTTTATGTCCTTGTAATTAGCCTAGGCCAAAAATGGCAAAGAACAATGTACACACAATAAAAATCTTGTAACCAGTGAGGTGAGGCAAAATGCTTCTAGGGAGCTATGTTTTTTTTTCTTTTGGGGAGAGGTGGGGGTGTTTAATATCTTTTGTTGCCAAAGTGTTCCTATGGAGTTCTCATTGTGTTCCCATCATGCTCCCCGAGTTCCAAAGTTCCATAGCTACTCATTTTATCCTATATCAGTTGCACTAAGTTTTATTCTTGTAACCTATATAAGTAGCCCAAATGCGGAGATTATAACATATCTTAGTTGGGGTTTTCAAAAGCTTGATTGTTTTTCATTATGCCCAAATCAAAGATGCCTATCAAACAGGAAAATAATGAACTTCATGGGTCCTCACAACTACTTAATATGAGTCACAAATATGTGTTGCTTGTAAATATCAATGTAAAACATCTGCATTGTTGTAGTCCAGACTTCAGATCTATACGTTTGCAGAATTGTAACAAATTGAAACAAAGTTTCGATGTGTGAGTTAGTTTTGCTTTTTAGTTCAGTTTTTTTTAGGTTCCAATGAGCTTCATTTCAAGTTTTAGGTTGCATGTTCTCATTGGCCTAGAAACTTTTTTTAAAAGCATTTTTCCAATACACTTTCGTCAAATTCATATTTCATTTGTCTTTTCATAACCACTATTTGCTATTTTGAAACAACAATCATCATCACCATATTTACTCAAAAATGAAAAAATCGTTTTAGCCAAAGGATAGAAACAATCCATTACTTTGGTCATTCAAGTGTGAAAATATAAATATAAATTTTGCTATAAATACTAATTTTTAATACAAAAAGCCACCCAATAAAATATCAAAGAGTCCAGGAGAAAAACTGATCTGTAGCTCGCATTAAACAAGATCAATCTCGCAGTCAGCAATGTAAAATATGTGAGCACAATCTGTAGCTCACATTAAACTGGATCAATCCCACATTCTTAACTTAGTAGAGAAAAGAAAATCCCACCTTTAGCAAGGTAACACCAGACAAAGAGGAGTAACACTTAGTGCATTGCATAGTTTAGAAATTAGCATGTCTAAACTACTTTTTCACCTATGATCAGAAAAGCCAAAACATGTGTTTCTCATTTTTGTTACAAATTATGAATTCCAGCTTTCATGTCCAAAGTCCAACATAGGAACTGATGTTTGTTAAATTTAAACACAGTCAATGACAAGTTACTATAAAAGCATGAAACAATTAAATAACAACATGCTAACCTTCACAGCTGCGAAGAAACTCAATATAATTAAGCCTCTTATTACAAGGTTTGACTGATGTAATGAAAGCACAATAATGACGCCTTCAAAGCTGTTCTTGCATTCACTGTAATTTTATTTTTTATGGTAATCTCCCAATCATCTCATGTTACAGCCTTGGGTGAACCATCAACCATGTTGGTACCACGCTAAGAATCCAAAAATCCATTTAAAGTTATTTCTAAATATTAGAAACATTCCATACTCGGACTAAATCAGGTACCCTGAGTTCAAATCCAACATTCTTGAGCTTAATATGGCCAGTAAATGCCCTCAGTCAACATGGTGAAGGTTACAACGTGGGTGCTGGTTCACCCTGGCCCACAGTCGTCACAAAGATCTAAGCAAATACTGTTTAAAATTTTCCCAACTTGATGATTTTACCACCTCAGAAGGGTCCCCACGAAACCAATAAGCTTTCGCACTCATGATCCTGACCAGCACCATATCCTGGGCTATATAAGAAACCCATCCCCCAGCAAGAACTCAGCAACAATTTTTGCGTCAAGATAGTCCTTCAGGTCGTCAAGTTTTCATTAAATTCAGGAGGGTAGATAGAGAGAGTGTTGGTTCTCTGCTACATGTGTACAGTCTCTTCTCTTACAAACATGATTATTGCAGTAGCTACTACCATTATCTTTACGGTTAATTAGTGTTGTTGTAGCAGAAAAAACTTGGGTCTCTAGTTTAATCAATTGATTCAAGCTGAACATAAATTAGCAGTCGGGTCCTGGAGTCCTCTCACAGAAAGTATGCAATTTAGGCTTCTCATGCACTGGTGCTGAGGTGTGTATATACTGGTTCAACATAGAAGTAATTAGAAGTGCTAGGCCATTGTTTGGCTCCCCATTACTGTATAATTTTCAAAGTTGAAAGTTTAAATTGTTGGGAGATGAGGAACTAGCTGAGACTAACAATGAAGATAATTGGTGGCTTCTTTTGGAGAAAAATACAAAGGCCCAATCAGACACCTATAGAGTACAAAGGTGCATGCCTGACTGTCAGCATGCAGTAGTCTATTAATTTAGCATCCTGACTTCGTTGCTCCTCCTTTAAAGTGTACTTCTCGGTTCTGTTCTTAACACCTCCGAAGGTCCCCACCAAACCAATAAGCTTTCACACTCATGATGCTGATCAGCAACGTATCCTAGATATATGAGAATCCGATCCTGAAAGAAGAACTCAGCAGAGTTTTTGTGTGAAGATGGTCCTTCATGTCGTCGAAATTTCATCAAATTCAGGACGGCAGATAGAGAGAGTGTCGGGGATCTGGGGTCATGTGCTAAGGGATTGAGTTTCTAGTTGCTGAGGACTTCTGAGAGTTTGGTTCCAATAAAGTTTCTAGTCGATTGCGGGTTCTGCAAGCATTACTTGTTCTGGATATACAACCTGATCTGTACGTTGTGCATGAGAGAGTGACGCCTTTTGAAGGTCAAGCAGGATGGCTACTTCTAGTGAACAAAGGACACTTTGGGACGTCGCAGCAGATGGTAGCGAAGAGGAGATGCGGAAGTTCTTGTCGGACCGATCGCAAGTGAAGGTGAACGAAGTGGGAATTTTGAAGTTCACCCCCCTCCACGCAGCACTACAGTGGAATCGAGACATGGGAGTTGCTAAGGTACAACCCACATTGACTAATACATGCATATAAAACTAAAGATATCTGGCTTGTTTGTGTCCTGACTTAAAGTAGTCATAGGTAACATGATACATTTTTCTTTTCCAACGTGGTATATGTATAAATGAACACTCCCAAATAGTACTGATTTCGTGACTTTTTGTGACTTTGTATGAAGGCCCTGTTGACGTATCCTGGGATTGGCATGAATTCCTGCGATTTTTTCAAGCGAACACCACTGCACGTAGCATCATGTAAGGACGCGAGGTTGGAGTTGGTCAAGTTGTTGCTTCAAAACTCCAATACAAAGGTGGATGCTACTGCAGACTTTGACATGACTCCTCTCCATATGGCGGCAAGGTTCGCTTGCCCAAAGGTTGTGGAGCTTCTTTTGGAGGAGGCAAGATTGCGGCTTGATGCCAAAACCGTCGATGGGTTCACAGCTCTCCATCTAGTACCGGAAGGCCATGCCGAGAGTTCCGACATACAATCACGAGCACATGAAGACAGGTGCAAGGTGGTGCGGATGCTTCTTGAAGCAGAAAAGCAACGAAGATTATCGGGTGTTGACTGCCATTTGGACGAAAGAGATGTCCTCCACAGGTTCCCTATTCACTATGGAGTGGAATGCAACAGTGTGGAAGTAGTGGAGGAATTACTCAAACGGGAGGTCGCTCAGATAAATGCCCAAGACATTTTCGGACTCACGCCCTTACACTTGGCTCTCCGATCGAAAGCTGATAATCGAGAAGCAATAGTGGCCTTGCTGCTCAATGTGCAAAACATTGATATACGCATCAGATCGGTGACGCCATCATCAAATGAGCAACATCACTTGAAGATGTCGGGTTCTCGGAGCACTTTGTTCCTTCCATTTCGACCACTGGAACAAGAAAGTACCGACAATTTCACGGCACTACACTTTGCAGCACGGGTGGGATCAGCACAAATAGTTAGTTCACTTTTACAAATGCCAGAAACGGAAGTCAATGTCCAAGATGATAGAAGTTTTACACCTTTGGACCTTGCCATAGAGAAAGGACATGTTGAAGTAGTCGAGTTGTTGTTGGAGTACACTTCTACATCAGACCTTGAGAGAAAACACGACTGTAGTGGAAACACACCACTACACATTGCTACCAAGAATGGGCATGTAGAGCTAACAAACTTGTTATTAGAACATGCCAACAAATTGCACTTCAACAAGGAGAACGCAGATAAAAACGGAGCACACCTCAACAATGAGGAAGGGCATGTGGACGAAGTGAAAGGTGTGTTGGAGAACTCTGAATCATACATCAAGGAGAAGAACAATGATGGAAACACACCACTACACCTCGCCATAGAGGAAGGGCATGCGAAGTTGGTGCAATTTTTGTTGAAATATTGTAACCCATTGGACCTTGAAGTGGAGAATGCTGCCGGACAAACACCACTACACCTCGCTTCTCTAAGAGGGCATGATGAGGTAGTTAAGGTGTGGTTGGGCATGCAGAATTGAACCTCAAGGTGAAAAACAAGGATGGAAACACACCGCTACACCTTGCTAGTCTAGGAGGGCATGTTAAGGTGGTGAACATCATGTTGGAACATCGCACAAAACTTGATTTCTTTAGCAAGGCCAAGGATGGGAATACAATATTCCATTTGGCTACTAAGGGAGGCCATGTGGAGGTGGTAAAGGTGTTTATGGAAGATTCTGATGTTAAATACCTTTTGAATTATCATAATGACTATTGGAATACACCATTGCACCTTGCTAGTGAAGAAGGGCATGTGAATGTGGTGAACACATTGTTGGAGATTGCAGGAAATAAATTGAAGTTGAATAAAACGAACAAGGATGAAAACACACCATTACACCTGGCCGCTAAAGGAGGGCATGTAAATGTGGTGAATACATTGTTGGAGTTTACAGGAAATAAATTGAACTTGAATGAGAAGAATGAGGATGGAAATACACCATTACACTTGGCTGTTGAAGGAGGGCATGTAAATGTGGTGAATACATTGTTGGAATTTACAGGAAATAAATTGAACTTGAATGAGAAGAACTAGGATGGAAATACACCATTACACTTGGCTGTTGAAGGAGGGCATGATAATGTAGTGAACAAGTTGTTGGAGTTAGTCACTACTATAAAAAATTTTGGTTTGGATTCCAAAGCAATGAACAATGTTCAAAAGGGTGCCAATAAGTTGAACCTCAATGCAACCAGTGAGGAGGAGAATACCCCAATGCACCTTGCTGCAAAGGAAGGGCATGTTAAGATAGTGGATGCCATGTTGCAGTTTGCTGGAGAATTGACCATCAATGTAAACAACATTCGTGGAAACACCCCTCTACATCTTGCTGCCATACATGGGCATGTTGATGTAGTGAACAAGTTGGTGGAGCCTAAATTCGAAGTGGACCTCAACGATAGAAATAGACAAGGGCAGACACCGCTGCACTTTGCCACAATAAAGTGCTACCCAGATGTGGTGAAGGTTTTATGTGAAACACAGCAACGTTTGAGGGCAAACTTAGAAGATGGGAGAGGAAAAACTTGTCTACAATACGCCAAAGAACACCACCAAACTTGCAACACCAAATTGAAGAACATTTCAACATCAAAGACATCTTGGACAAACAATGCAAAAAGAAACTTGACGAAATAGCAAACATACTTATGGAACGTTCTGATGTGAAAGACTTTTTGGAGAGACAATACAGAGATCGACAAGTTTTCATTGATGCTGCAAATGCACTTCTTGTTGGGGGTGCACTCATAGCTGGCATGACATTTGCTAGTTGGTTGCAGCCACCATTGGGCTACACAACCTACTATCAATTTCCACAATCTTCTCCTGGAACCCCACCTACCACATTTGAGTCATTTGCTGCTTTAGAATTGCATTATATTCTTCGTTTATTTTGGGTGTTCAACACCTTGTAAAATCAGAAGAACGAGCTTTCGTTCAAAAAATTGATATTTTGAGCTCTCTCCATTAATTAGTAGTTAGAAGCAAATTAATAGTCAATACGAGAGGGATTTGACTCTATAACTTCATTTGATAATTGCCTCTCACTCTCCCGATCATTGGATGGGGAGCAGTAGGATTTGTCAAAGAATAGATATACCACTAATAATAAATTGGAGCAATAGCATCCGTAGCTGAACGGTTAAAGCACCCAACTCATAATTGGAGAATTCGCAGGTTCAACTCCTGTCGTCCTTTTTCTTTGCCATTGCCACTGTGATTTCAGGAGCAAAAGCTGCTTTCCCTGACTTGGATGCCATTTTCATCGTGGAAGCATTACATTCTGTGCGTAAGGAATTGCAATTCACTTCAACATTGTTAGTTTGTTCTGTAATAACAGTATTAGGATCATTTGTGTGTGTGGGTTTTGTTGTGTTACCACTTATTCATAGGGACACAAAAAACATGAAAATTTCTGTGGCAATAGGGTTGATAGTTTGTAGTTGGACAATATTCAAATTCTTGGTTAAGTTGGAAAAAACAATGGTGAAAGTCATGTCCTCATCCCCCACGTTTAGATTCTTTTCTAATTTGAAAGAAATAGTGGTCAAAATTGTATGTAAATCAAAAAGGGAATGTTCAGAAGATAATGGACACAATGTCATGGAAAACACAAGAGGAGGAGAATGTGGAAATGAAGACACCGAGAATAAATGTTTGCGGGCGTTGTTGTCAACATGTATGCAAGGAGAAGGGGACAAAGATGATGCAATGGAAGAAGAAGCGCCACACACATGGCTTAACACCAAGACTCGTAGTAAGTTTTTGGTGGTCACCCCAATGAAATTGTCTTGGCAACGTGTCAAGTACATGATGGATGGAGGGAGCGAGAGGCCTATGGGTGTTATTCGAGGGAATCGACCAGCAATGTGCCATCATGAAACATTGTCTTACAATTTTGAAATGACCATCATTGATGATGATGATGATTATTATGGTGGTTGTGGTGTTGCCATTGGATTTACGAATGAAAATTTCAAGAAAGATCAATTTCTTGGGTTGGGACTCAATACATATGGCTACCATAGTGATGATGGTCAACTTTATTACAATAGTGATAAGATGATAAAGGTCGAAAACAGTTTAGACACAACTTTCACCAAGGGGGATATTGTGGGTGCAGGGATCAATTATTTAGAACAAGAGGTTTATTTCAAGA
Organism: Sphagnum tenellum; assembly: GCA_963921925.1. Classification (NCBI taxonomy): domain Eukaryota; kingdom Viridiplantae; phylum Streptophyta; class Sphagnopsida; order Sphagnales; family Sphagnaceae; genus Sphagnum; species Sphagnum tenellum. The sequence continues at coordinate 6,003,786 of OY998154.1, forward strand.
AGAACAAAAAAATAGTGGATAAAATCCCTTACAAGTTGGAAAACACCTTGTATCCCACCATTGGCTTTTGGGGCAAGAATGTTGCTGTGGATGTAAATTTCAGCCCAAAAAGTGATTTAGATGTAAATCATGGTATATCACATTCCAACCCCCACCAAAAACATGCTGGTTGTGGCATAAATAAGCATGTCCACTGGGTGAAAGCACACTATTTCAGTTTTTTTTTTAAAAAATTTGGGTACATTTTGTATTATTTTGGGGTTAAATATTCTTTCATTTCATCTAGCATTTTGAAAAACATATAAAATGAATTTCTAAAAAAAAATCTTTAACACAATTCTTGTTATTTTTCAAATGAAAGTGTTTTTTTAACAAACTCTTATGTATTCACACATTTACGCTTGTTTGAATGAAAAGCTTCATTTAGATGTTTTTCATGAAATTACATGAGTGGAACTTTTCATATAATATTGAAATGGGACAATGAATTTATATGAAATATATGATTGAGTACTTCATCAAGTTTGGTAATTGTTTGAATGGTTTTTGAAATATATTTGCATTTTGCAATATATTGTGAATATTGCAATCTTTTAATAATTTTTTTTTTATCATTTAATATCAATTTCAAAGTGGGATTTTGTTTGACAATCTTATTTTTTAGGTTTTGAACTACCTTATTCCAAACACCATTTGCAAAAAACTATTTTTAATATTAACTTGGTAGAAGTTTTAAAACACATAATTTCAAAGATAGTATTTGTAAAAACAATCTTTGACCAGCATAATTTGCTTTCACTTCACCTTTGTTTCAAAAGGCATTGTAATTTCAATTCAAATTAACCAACTCTAACTCCTCCAAATGAATCTTTATTTATATGTTGTTTAATATGACAAATGTCATCATTCATGTTAATACAAATGAATTTATAAAAAAATTAAATAAAATTTTAAATAAAATTCAAATAAGAAAAACTTAAAATTAATGTATCATTATTAGGTCATTACCAATTAAATACATGTGCCTATTTCTCCTTGCCCATTGGAGGTGTGAATTTCTTCGATTGCCTAATTATTAATTTTTTCTCTATTCAACATTTTCATTTCCACAACATTTTTTCATTATATTTTTTTTTTTTTCAAAATTTGTCATAAATCTAACACAATAACCTTAAGCAAAGTTAGTCACAAAAGTTTATTTGTAATGTATGTATTTATTGGGGGATTCCTTACAACAAACACAACAATCATTATTAGGTAGGCATTGAAAATTATGATGGAGCATAAACACAAACATTTGGAATCAAAAGATTGTGATTTAATCAAACCATCTCATGATAAATTTAAAAATATTGAAAAGGTTCGCCCTATGTTTTTTTCTTGTTTTCATCTAAAGGGTCCAAGCATGATAAAGTGGACTAAAAAGTACATTTGCCCAAATTCCCAATTTTAAATATGGTAGTTTTCAACATAAACATTAAAAAGTAGATTCAGATTTTTTTTAAAGTCTCATCATGGAAGCCTCCATTCTTGCATTGAATTTTGTTGATATGAATAAAAAATTAAAAAAACTTTAACATTGCAAAAATAGGTAAGAAGTAGGAATGAAATTAACAAGTTAATATTGTGTTCATTCTTATTTTTACATTAAACATTAAATATATTTTGATTACATTATGAAAAATTCTAAAGTTCACTAATATGTTTTGGCTGCCATTGGCATAAAAATTAGAATAAATCCAATATTTAATTTACTTGAAATGTATTTATAGGTTGTGACATCTACTTGAATTTTGATGAATATATAAAAATGTAGTTTAAACATGTGATTTTTAAAATATAGTTGCAACAAAATCAATGAAATCCATATAATTAATCATTGGAGTAAATAATATTTTTAAATTCAATGTACCAAGGCCTATTTGATGGCCATTTTCCATTTATGTTGAAAGGTAATTCTTTGGTCTACTTTACCATGCTTTCACCCTAAATTCATGAAAATGAAATTTGACCCAAACATTTGTACTTCATGTCTTTAAAGGCATGAACTAATCATTGCAACAATTAAACCCTTGCATTTTGTCTTTTGATGGTATGAAAATTGGAATGTTTGCATTAACAAAAAAAATTGAAACCAAAAAGCCTATATTTAAAAAATATAATATCAATTTATGTTTCATAGTTGAATGGAAATATGATTTTCATTTTATTTTATCATTCCAATCAAGTGATGTAAGTGGTTGTGTTTCCCTTATAAATAATTGCTTTCACAACTTCCTAAAAATCAATTCAAAACCCTATAGTGTGGCCCCTCAATTATTATGGATATTCGATTTCAACAAAATGCCATAAATCAAAAAAAAAATTCCAATCATAGATTTTCAACACAAAACCTAAAAAACAAATATAATCCTACATTGTCACATAAGCAAACTTGGCCAACCTCAAAATAGATCTAACAACTAATAGTTAACTCATGTATGGGCTCATTATTGGTTAGGTTAATACTTACATATAGTTATTAAAATTTTCCGCATTTTTTTAATATTCTTTTTTTCTCATTTTATCCTTATGTTTATGAATTATTAAAGAAATTTGAAACTAAATAAAATCAATTGAAAAATGGGCTTCAAGCAAAGCAAAGTCATTTCATGGGCCAAATGGAATAATTGGAACTAATGCACAATTCAAAGTTTGTTCATGGAGTATTGTTTTGATTGTAAAATGTGAAGATGTGCTATTATATTTTTAAAAAATAACAATTACTTATAATGTTTGCAAAATGAAAATGAAAACCTCTCACATTACAAGAAATTTGCAAATTAATGACTACATCAATGACTAATTTTTAGTTGTAAATGACATGCAATTTGTTACAATGTTTAGTTGCCTTGGACAAGTTGCATAAAATTTCAATCGAAAAAGAAATACATGGCACCTCGTTGAAAAGACAATTGCATTATGATGTGACTAACACCAACTTTTCATCCATCCAACATGGCATAATTATTTGCGATTAGTTTTTATGACTAAATGTGTAGTCACATATGCCTATGTGGCATGACCATTTACAACTGGATTTATGATTAAAATGAATAGTCACATATAACAAAAAATAAGATGCCTAAATGTGGCAATAAATAATAATTTAAATTTATATAGTAACAAATAGTATAATCATAACAACTACCTAGTCTAGGCTAAACTAAGTTACGATATGCAATTATCCTAATGTAGGCTATGTTAAAATATGCAACCTAATATAAGCTAAGTAGATAGATAGATAAGTAGGTAGGTAGGTAGGTAAATAGTTAAATTTAGGATAGATATGTGGCTATGAATAGGTTTAGGTAGGTAAGTTAATTTTAAATTTATTTCATTGGTAAAAAATTTCTCGATTAGTTCATCCCATATGGTTCATACATTTTGAATATTTGAAGTGCAAACCATGAGTAGTTCATTCTTGCACCTACCTATATATTTTACAAAATTGAATTTGTTAACAAGGGCAAAAGTAGATTACATTGTCCATTTTTGCACGCCACAAAGCAAAAATGCAATACCTCTTATTATGGCAATGTCTCCTAACTCCAATTAATAAATAAAATTATAAAAAAGGACTCATATTTATAATATACATTGTTATAGGAAGCTAATAGCAAAAAGTAAAAACCAAATGACCGGCTTTTGGTCTTGGGGGACTTTTAAATTTGTGTTTCATCTTGTGTCACAATCCATGCACATTTTTAAATGGATTCATAGCTTTTGGAATATTAAATGAAATATGTTATGGTACTCTACCATGAAAGTTATGACTAAAATGAAAAAAAAATTCTTATTGGGACTTATTAAGGACATGATTACAATTGGGAATAAGCATTTAAGTATTTTTGAGAGACACATAATTCATTATCCCATTTTCAATATCAAAAATTTGAAATTGATGGAAATGTTTTCATTCAAAACATTCAATAATGTATTAAAAAAGGATAGTAAGAAATAGTTCTTGTAAAAAAATGATTTTTGGTTGACATATTTATTGTGAAAGTTTTGATAACATTAAAAATTGTGCAAAAATGGACTCCTATCATGCCACTTTTGGTGCACCTTAATTTAGTTTTAACCACAAATGATGTGGGATAAACCCTAATGAAAGGGAACCACAACACCATGTAACTTTAAAATAAACAAGCCAACCACCATACATTTAAAAATTAAAAGGAAATCAAATTTTCAAATATCATTCCTTTGCTTCTGACATTCAAAGAATTTGTAGCCTTCCACCTAATGTTTCCATGTGACAAAAAACACCCAATTTAGTCACGGAAAAAAAAAAGAAAAAGTTGTTTCATGTAAACAAGTTTTTGTTCTATGGTAGGCCTATTAAAACAATTTTGGATTTTGAGGTTAAATTCTTTGGTTGTTGTTCCATTGCCTTTGGAATACAATTTTTTTTTATAAATCCTTAGTTGGTGCACCCAAAGGTTTTAATATAATGCAAAATGAACTAAAAATGAAGAAAATATGGCATTTGAATTTTAAAAAGGCCTAAAAAAATTTCTTCAAAATTTGGAAACAACAAGGTCCTCTTCCTTCTCTTCTTGTTTTTTCTTCCTTGTTTTTTTGCATTTGGTGCATAGAAAACATCTATAGTCTTCCAATGTTGGTTTCCAATGACAAAAAAATTTCAATTTGGTTACAACATGGGAAAGATATTGGAAAATGTTGTGTGTAAGCTTGTGTTATGCAACCATCCAATTTGGAACTGTGTGATTCAATGTCACCTACAACTATGTTTTATCATTTTTACAACTAGTCATCATTCATTTCAATTTATTATATTTCTTATGATTATGGTGTAACCAATTTACAACTATTAAGTTTTACATCTTTCCATGTTGACCAACTTTTGACTTTTTCATCCAAGAAAAGCACTAAAAGAAAAATCTCATTTTGCAACTTGTCTTTGGCAATTAAAATTAACTTTTGCAATTATTTTGCAACCCTATGCCTTTTTCTTTCATTAGTTGCAAAAGTAATCACAACTTGGTTACTTCTATGTGATGTACATATACCTTTGATGTATATTAAAGTGTTTTGGAATATATTAAGGGTATATTTATATATTATGAATTTAATTACCTCATGTTTAAGGCATATTAAATATATAATTTGCATATATTATGGCTATGTAAGCTAAGTAAATTGCAAAATTAATAATTAAATAATTAGGTAGGCGAAACTACCTACTAAATTTAATACAAATAATAGTTATTATTAGTTACAAGTAAATTAGTATCAATATTTATAATTAATAATAAATATAATCATTTATTTAATCATTTATTTTAAAATTAAAAATAGCATAAACTATGTTGTTAATAATACAAATTAACTAATAATTCGTAATAATTACAATAATAATTATAAATAAATAAATAAATAATATCACCTATTATTAATATTTATTATTTTATTTAATAATTTATTAGTTTATGTAATAATTTAAATAATTTATGTTACTACCTGTTATTGCCTAATAATTAATTAGTTATAGTTAGTAAGTTAAGTAGTTAGTTATTTAATTACCTATTAGATATATAATTTATAAATTTGAAAAAAAAGACAAAAGATATGGAACAAATTTTTGAGTTCGAACTTTGTTGCAACTAAAATCTTTATCCTATATGTTTTGTCTTCAATTTCCATCTTATGAAAGTATATATATAAGGAAGGTGTTTTTCCTTACATTTGTATAGTGAAAACACGTGTAATTTGGGATGAGCCAATAAAAAATGCTTAACCCTAAGGGTTAAACTTTAAATAAAAAATTTACATATCTACTTCTTAAATTACTTACCCACCTACCTACTTAGTCAAATTTACCAACCCATCTCATCTTACCTACTTATAGCCTTCCTACCTATATACTTATTTAATTTCACATACTGCATATATGCATACATATTTAAATATTGATTTAAACTTATTTAACCAAAATTTCATTAACATGCCACGTGGATATTTTCATTTTTCCACGTGGCATTTTCTAACACCATGTAAAATAGATGATGAAGATTCACTATGTATTTTTAAAACATTATTAATAGAAAAATTATTATGTGGCCACTTTGAAATGGGTTATAACATAATTGCATATAATGGTGAATAGTTGCAAACTTTATATGTATGCTCAACAAATTAATTAAACGTACTTAACATAATTAATTAATTCAAAAAAATATGACATCTTCACACCATTAAATGTTTTTAATTTAGCCTACCTATCTATTACGTATCTACTACCTATCTTACTTATTAACTACAACTTAACCTATCTAATTAATTAGATAATACAAAAACATTACCTCATATCAACATAATAAAGTTTTTACTACATACATAGCCCACTTAGATACTAGTTACTACCTATCCTAATTATTAATTATTATATGTAAACTACTACTTCACCTATTTAATTAATTAACTACCTTACTACCTACTACCTAGCCTATTTTATTAATTAATTACATGGCCAAATGCACTAGACTAATGAATTTTGTGTGGAATTTGCAGTAGTCTAATATCCTAAACAACCATCATTAGACCCCACCTTTTTTGTCTTGGCTTTATATATATAACCCCTAGTTAAATTAAACTTTGAAAAGTGTTAGTGTAATGTTTTCTTGAGATTTTCAATAGTTAGAATTTGATTGAGATTTTTTAAAAATCACTCGACTTTTATACATAATTCAAATAGGTAGTTAGAAACATAAAAAGATGTTTAAGAAAATTTATTTTCATTTTGTCTTCTAGATAAATTTTGCTAAATCATTTTGTGGATCATGGCACTTCAGCTCCAACACAAAAAATACAACTTGAAACAAAAAGCACTTTTAAGTAATGTGTAAAAACCCTACCCAACTCAAATGGAAACTACAAATGAATTGTTTAAATTCATTAAAAAAGATTATGAAAAAAAATTCAAATCCCTAATCCAACAATCCAATTTAATGTTTGAAAAAGAAACATGTTCACACATACACAAAACCCTATTATGCTAGAATTTGCAAATAACAATCCATTTCTACCATTTTAATTAGTCCTATGAAAATTTCACAAACCTACCAAACCCTATCACACATCTAACACAATTCATTCAAGAAAACTAAGGGGAAAAAATTAGACCACTAAATCTTGCAATTTCATTTGCCAAATTATTTTTTTTCACATTTAATTACATGTATATTAAACTAGGATTTATGTTCACAATTCAAGTTAAATAAGATGTCATGTAGTGTTTAATGGCCCATGAACCACATCATGAGTTGTAAAAACTACATTCTTATCTATTTTTGGATGTCACTAAAAACAGATGATATAAGTGCATTTTTCATCTTCATTTTCATTCAAACCAATATTAGTTCTAAGTCATAGTTGCATATGCAACTTCAAATAACTTTGTAGTCAATATGCAATTCCAATTCATTTTTAGATAGTCACATTGGTAGTCAAAAAAATGGTTGATTTGGACACAAGTTGCAAACAAATGGGTTGGAATAAACACGATTCGAACTTATAGTGTCATGTCAAGAATGGCACATGACAACTCAAAAATGCAATAAGAATTTGGTGACCTTCAAGGTTAAATTACGATAGTTTTACCAAACTTTTTCATGGATGTTCAAATACCAAAGTCACCACATAGAGGCTAGGAAGGTATAAGAAATAGGAATGCATCAAACTTCAAATTCAAAGGAATTATTTTGTAGCACTCCTCTAGCTGTCTTAAATAGAAACTTATGCAAAAGATTATACAATGGCTTCTAGGCATATTCACAAATAAGGTACCACTTTTTCACAACAAGACTCAAGAAGTTTGCTTTTGTTGTCTTCCAAATATCAAATCTAAATGGAATAAATTTAAGTGAGAGATATTATATAATTCACATAATGATAATTTTCATGGTGGTGGTAATTTTTCACATGCGTATGTAATTATGCATAATATTTTGGTAAAAAAAAATGCAAAAATGAATACATAAATTTTTATATACATCTTCACATGTTTTCTTGCGTGAAAATTTCCTACACATTTTGCCAACACTTGGGGCCACAAATTCTAAACTTAGTGAATACAAAAAATCAACCAAATGGGAAAAAAGAATCATTTTCTTTATTCTCTTTTTAGAATGAATTTTGTAGCCTTCAGAAAATTTATATCGTATATTATTTAATCAAATGCATTATATGGATGTATGCATTATTTATCCATGAAAGAAAATTGAAGTCAATTGCCTTGTTAATACATTCCTTTTGATTGTTTTAAGATGAAAATGCATTATAACAAAAAATGTCCTTGTATGCCAAGTGATTTCACTACATTTTGAGTGAATTCACTGGCTTTAATAAACAAGGACTACTTGGAAAGTAGTGAATTCACTAGTTTAATGAATAGGGATTAGTGAACTACACCCACATTTTGTAGTAGTGATTATAGTTAAAACAAGGATTCAAATTACTTAAAAGGATTCAAAAGGGCATTTATATTATATCCAATTTTTATTTTATTTTTTAATAGATTAACATGACATCATTCTAATTATAATCATATGCCAATCCCCTATAATCATGAAATAGTAAATGTAATAAAAATCCAAAAGAGTCCTTTGTAGTCTTTTTTCCATTAGACCACCCTTTTGGGTACCCTAATTATAAATATGCCCTTTTATTTCTTACTAAATAGGCTATTTTGCACCTTCAGTGACCTTATGGTTTCATTACTTCCATTTTCAAAATCTAATTTTTCAAAAGTTGACTCCATGTTCTCTTGGATTGTTGTGCCTTTGAATAACCTTCTTCAACTCTTATGAGACACAATATTCCAATTCAATTCCACAACTCTCTTGATTGGGATTTTTTCACCTAAAAGTTGTTAAGCTCACTTAAAAAGATGCCATTCTAAAATTGCAAATTACAAAAAACTCAATCTTTGAAGATGAAATGGATCCTTTTAGGTGTGTAAAATGCTCATCTTTCAAATCAAACTAAACTCAACAAGAAAAATAAGTTCACGATAATATGTATCAACAATGGATTAATGCACTATCTTTTGTAGTCCATAAACATAGAATTTGCATGATAGCCATGGAAACATGTTATGTAAAGGTGGTTCTTTATGTAATCATATGACCATGAATAGTAGAAGATTGAAATACCCTTGCCTTTTGACTTCGAACTCTATGCCACATGGGAATTATGACATTGTGCATGCCAATGGGAAAGATGCAAAATGAAAGCTTGTTTGGACATGATTTGTAGATAACGATGATGACCAAAAAAAATATCTTCCCACCAAAAAAACATTTCATGGAGGTAGCAAAATAATAATTTGTTGTTTTTTAATTACCCACTTGGTTTGGTTTAAGGCCTTTGGGTCAAAACACACTCAAAAGAGCCATCAACATTATTCTATAATTGGATTGCATGTCCTTTTCCCCCAAAATTATTTTTTCATACAATTAATTTTTGGAATGAAATTTGTTGCAACTTGTTATGATAACCAGTTAGAGTTGCCCCAATAAATCAATTTTTTTAGTAGTCATTGTTGAATAAATAGGAATTTGTAAACGTTTGTAAATTCCTTATAAATTTTATGTTTTGTCTTGGAAAATGATGATAATTTCAAATCATACCAAAAAATGTTCATTGTTATAATGATCAATTTCATGTATCATAAACTTTTTTTTTTTTTAATCCATCATGTACATTATACCTTATATATATGTGGTAAAACACTTTTGAAAAATTGAAATTCTAAAACATACTTGGGTGAAAACACAACAAAAGGAACCAAGTGTGCTAACATAAAAGTCTTTTTCCAAGGACTACATTTAACACGTCTCATTTGTGTGTTGGTTTATAGCTTAATAATTTGTATTTTGGATACCTAGTTTAACATTGCACGTTAAATATAACTAAATTTTGACTAAAACTTGATTTCATATCATATTATTATGCATTCATGCCAACTATCACATAAATATGAACAACATTTTGTTAAAGCCGCATTTTCAAAATTCATTAATATTCAAGGTCAAAAGCACTTTTGAGCCAAATGTGCATGTTTGAAAAAAACAAGGATTGTCCACTATTGAGGTTTGAGTGCTTTGAATATGTGAAAAAATAAATGATTTGTGTTAAGCTTTGAGCATGTAAAATTTTCAATTAATTAAAAATATTCCAAAAAGTTATGCCATTCCATATTATTATGTTTCCCTTGTGATCTTTCAAACATACAAAAATTCAATTTTGAGGAGTGTCCACTCACTTGGTGGCTCCTTTTACTATGTTTTTATCCATTTTGAATTTTCAAAGTTTTTAAATTGAAGGTTTTTAAAATAATGAGTGTTTTTTGAGTGCCTAATAAATTCTTATCATCTATTTATTTTCTACTATCAACTTACTATTATTATATGAGTCCTTTCAAAGTCCTTTGTAAAAATGTCTTTTTTAAATGAAACAAAATTTCATTTTCAAAAGTTTTTAACTAAACCAAGACCTTAAATTGGATCAAATGGATTTTTAATTTGAGTTTTTCAACATTCATCTGTGTTATAAAAGAATAACTTGCCATGATTACCATGGTTTGAAATGGCAATCAATAAATAAATCTCTAATTATTTACGGTAATTTTTGACATCCAGTGGCCCCTCTGAATGTGTTTTGACCCCTTTTGCAAAAGCAAAGAGTTACATCGAGGTAGGTGCACAACTGGGTGGACAAATTTGCTACAAATCCGAAGTCCCCATTTACTCAAAATCTTAATCAAGATTTGGAAATTACAACTAGTTTAGTCTAGGATGTTAAGTAGGTTAAACAATTTAAAAAGAGCCTTTTGATTGGTTGCCGTTGGGCAAGTAATTTCAAATTTGGGTTTTTGCAAGAAGTTGTGTGTGTTGCATGTATGGGTACAATGTTGGGAGTTGGGACCTACCATTGAACATTTCTCATTCATTGATTGAGTGCATGACTTCATCTCTTTGTTATTTTTGTTTTACTTGAGACCTATCATGATGAGATTTGAAAGGATAATATTTGTGTGAATATTGTATCAAACATGTTGCAAACTTTGGGGAGTATAAAAACTAAACCACATAAAATAAGGCTTGAAAGAAGGTTTGCATTGTTGTCGTATGTACACCCCTTATATGGTGAACCTCCTAAAATCATTTTTGATAGATGTGTTCATGTATCTCACAAACAATTTGTTGAGGTTTACAACTTTTGCAACAAAGGCCTTTTTCCAAAAAGTTTGAGGCTAAATAATGACTGTCAAGAAGAAGAGGTGTAAGAGTTGTTTGGACCTTGTGTGTCCAAAAATGGGTATTGATATTGCTTCAGTGAAAATGTGGACATTATCAAGAGTGTAGAAGAAATGTGGATGATAACACATCAACACACACAAATACCTAACATTCAACTTATTAATAAGCTAGAAGCCATGGGATTATTCATGAGAGGAATGGAAAGGATGTGAATTGGGCACTTTTTGGTGAATGGAAAAGTAGATATCAACTTCATAGGATACATGCACTTGCAACAAGTCAAGGTGGTCCAAAGGTTGTGTTGAAGTTAGAGAAGAGTCGTATGATGAAGAAACCATGGTGCCAAAGTTAGGATTGCTTATGCCATGAAGCAAGTTGATGGTTTCACAATGTCCACATCATTGTTGAGGGTTTGAGCAACTAGTAAAAGTTGTTTTTGAAATTTGAAAAAAAGTGTTCCTAGTCCATAATGTTCTTTTCTTCAATTTTGAAGAACAAAGAAGAGTGTATTTAATAGAAAGCTATTGTGCATATTTGACCAAATTGCAAATTGTGATTTATTATTGCAAAAAACAACTTTGAAGTAATAGCAAGCTCAAGAGGAAATAGATGCCTAGAACTTAAGAATTTTGGACTTGAAAATTGCAGCTAGCAAGTCTAAAGAGCTTAATAAAGTTCTCTTGGTTTTGCAACCATTGCAATTCAAGTTAGATTCACAACTAGGTGTAGGAAAGGCGATTAAGGGTTTATTTGACATTGCAAAAGATGATCATAAATTGGCATTTGAAAAATCCATTGTTATCAAACAAGCTTGGATGGCAATAAAGGAAAAACACAAGTCCTACAAGCATCAAATAATGGTTTTTTGTCAACATGTTGGTGCGTAAAATCAACTCCATATGTTCCATCCGCTAGATGGTTATGAAGTCAAATTATTTTGGTTACAAACACCATGTAACCAACTTCAACCTAGCCATATGAAAAACTTCAAATGCCAAAAAAAGTGGTAGTTCAAAACTAAAACCATGCCTTCATCCACAATGCATGCAACAAATTAAAGACATCATCAATCAATCAACCATGTATGTTTCAAAATTTTACATATGGGCTTTGAATACAATCTATCATAAGTTGTAGTTGATTAGCATGGTAGGACATGAATTTAACAAAGGGATTTTAATTGTCATGTGGAATTTGCATGCAAACAATTATAATAATATCCTTGAGTGTACATAACTTTTGCAAACATTTGGTTACAAACATTGAAAATCCTACCCATAGCAAAAGATATTAAGGATAAGTTTGATGATATTTGAATCATTTGTTATTTTAGAATTGTGGTATAATTTTCATTTGTTTCAAGTGTTCAACACCTTATCCCTTTTCCTTGTAAATGCCACTATGATTTTAGGAACAAAAGATGTTTTCTTCGACTTGGATGTTTTTTTCATTGTGGAAGTATTACATTTTGTGCATAAGGAATTACAATTCATGTCGATATTGCTAGTTTGTTTTGTAATAATAATATTAACATCGTTTGTGCGCAGGTTTCATTATGCCAAAAATGCCATTGTATGATTGATTTTATATGATGTAGGTAGCATGAGTGACTAGAAATGGCATAAACGACAAATCTGAATCAATTAAAAATTACATAATTAACTAGTTTAATTGATAATGACCAATCATAAAATGTCATTTTTAATGTAGTGTTTTGTCATGTTACCATTTATTCACATGGACATCTGGACAACATTCAAATTATTGGTTAAGTTAAACGAAATAGTGACAAAAGTCATAGCTTCATCCCCAATATTCATATCTTTGGTTAAGTTGAAAATATAGTGGTCAAAATTGTAACTAAATATGTAAAGGAATAGATAAAAGATAATGATGGACAAAATGAGATGAGAAAAACAAAAGGAGAATGTGGAGATGATAACATTAAAGGACTACCACCCAAGGATAAATGTTTACGGGCATCATGGTTGCAATGTGTAAAATTTATGCATAGAAAAGGGGACAAATAAGATGTAATCAAAAAAGAAATGCCACGTAGATGGCTTAACAACAAGACTAATAGTGAGCTTTTGGTGATCACGGCAACGAAATTGTCTTGGCATTACGTCAAGCACATGATGGATGAAAGGAATGGCAAGTGTAGGGGTGTTATTCAAGGGAATTCATCAATAACATGCCATCAAGAAACACTGTCCTACTATTTTGACAATATCATTAGGGATGACGTTGGTGGTGTTGCCATTGGGCTTATTGATGAAAACTTCAAGAAGAACGAACTCCCTACCATAGTAAAAATGGTGATCTCTATCATAATGGTGGTTGTTCACCCTATAGTGGTAAAGTAGCAATGGAAAGGTTGGGGAAAAACTTTAAATGAACCTTCATCAAGAGGGACATTGTGAGTGCAAGGGTTAAATATTTGAGACGAAAAGTTTTTTTCACCAAGAATAATGTTTTAGTGGGTTGCATCCCTTGTAATTTGGAAAACACCTTATATCCCACCATTGGGTTTTGGGACAAGAATGTGACCATGGATGTAAATTTCAGCCAAAAGTTGCCCAAACTTTTAATCGTGATATGCAGCATCAAAACCCAAAAATTGGTGGTTGGGACATAAATAAACTTTTCCACCTTTGTTTTGATAGGTATTGTAATTGTCGTTCACATTAACCATATTAGACTACTCTAAGTGAATCCTTGTTTACATAATGTTTGATATGACAAGTGTCACCATTCATGTTGATACAAATGATCTTACAAAAAATCAAATTAAACCATGTTTTATATGGAACTTGGGTAAGTAAAACTTAAGGTTTAGTTCTATTACCATGACCAATTAAGTACATATGCCCATTTACATGTGCCCGTTGGAAGGTGGAATTTTCTATTTTTTTAATTCTTAAATGTGCCTTTGTCCATCAGTTTTTTTATTTAGACATTTTTTAAATTATATTAAAAAATTTCCTTCAAATATTTTCTTATAGATTTTGTACATATTAGCCTTAAGCAATTTGCCATGTATGTTTTTAATTGGGGGATTCCTTACAACAAGCACAACAATCACATTTGGGATGGACAAATATGACAAGGTACAACCACAAACATTTGGAGTCAAAAGTGTGTGATATAATTGAATCCTTTGAAAATATATATTTTAAAAACTAAAAAATTTGAGCTATGTTTTCTTTCTCATTTTTGCCTTCATTATGAAATTTGGCCCAAACCTTTCTCCCTTGTGTCCTTAAACAAGGCATGTACCAACCATTGCAAGAACCAAACCCCTTGCATTTTGCCTCTTGATGGTATGCAAACTGAATGCTTGTATTAAGAAAAAAATTATAATTGTGAAGTGAACCTATCTCTAGAAAAAGAATCTATGTTGCATAGTTGAATGGAAATATGACCCTTGTTTTCTTTTCTCACTCGAGTCAAGTGATATAGGTGATTATTTGCTGTCTCCCTTACAAATAATTGTTTTCACAACTTCCCAATTACTAATTCAAAACCCTAATAGGTAGTGTAACCACTGGATTATTATTCTGCATATTTATGTTCAACAAAATGGCATAAATCAATATCACTTTCTTTCCCACCATGGAGCTTCAACACAAAACCTGAAAAAAAATTATGATCCTATGATGCCACCCAAGCAAACTTGGCCAACCTCACAATAGAGCAAACAATTAGGTAGTTATCTAATGAACAGGTCCATTATTGATTAGGTCATCACTTGCATGTAGTTTTTAAGATTTTGCAATTTGTCATTATTTCAATTTCTTTGTTTCTCATTTCACCCCCTATATCTCATGAAGCATTATTATTTTCACTTATTGCAAAACTTTGGGACTTTTTGGGACATGTGGCAGGATTTATGGAAACATATCTGAATGATTGAATTTTTTTGAAGATAACTAGAATCAATTGGAGTATGTGGTTTAAGCAAATCAAAAGTGAGTCCATGGGCAAATGGAGCACACGGAATGAATGAACAATTTAAAGTTCCACTAGGCAAATTTCAACTTTGTTCATGTAACTTTATTTTGGTTGTAAGATGTGAAGGTGTGCCATCTGCTATTTTCTTTTTTATAAAATTCATGAAACTGCACTTGTTAGTGTGTGCAAATTCAGGACACAACCTTTCATGACAATAACTGCAATTGTGAGAAATTTCACAATGACCTCCTCAATTGAGAGTTCAGAAATGCAGTAAGAATCTGGTGACCCTCAGGGATCAGTTAAAATAGTTTTACTAAGCATTTTTCATGCAGGTTCAAATACCAAAGTCACCAGAGAGAGACCAGGAGGGTAGTAGGAAGCAGGAGTGCATCAAACTTCAAGTTCAGAGGAATTACTTTGTAGCACTCCTCTTGCTAACTTAAGTAGAAACTTATACAATGCCTTTTGTTGCCTACTGAGTTGGTTACTTGGGAGCTTTGGTGACCCTACAGTTTCATTACCTCCATTTTCAGAATGGGATTCTTCAAGAGCTGACTCCATGTCCTTTGATTGTTGTGCCTCTCGAATAAGCTTCCTCAACTCCTGTGAGAGGCCAGATTGCAATTCAGTGCCACAACTATCTTGATTGGAATTCTTTCACCCAGAGTGTGCTAAGGCCAGGAAAAGATGCCACTCTAATATGAGAACTGCAAAGAACTCAATCTCTGAGGATGAAATGGATCCTCTCAGGTGTGTAGAATGCTCATCTTTCAAATAAAACTAAGCTCAACAAGAAGAATAAGTTGACTATACTATGTATCAGCAATGCATTAATGCACTATCTTTTGTAGTCCACAAACATAGGATTTGCATGATGGCCATGGAGAGGTGTTGTGTATAGGTAGCTCCTTATGCAACTGTATAACCATGAATTGTAGAAGATTGAGATACGCTTGCCCCTCAACTTCTGACTCCAGACCACATGGGAATTGTGAAGCTGCATGCTAGTGGGAAAGGTGCAAAATGACCGCTTGTCTTGAGGTGATTCAGAGAGATTGACAATGACCAGGAGAAGTATTCTTTCTGCCACAGAGGCATTTCGTAGAAGTAGCAAACAAACAGTTTGCTGCTTCTTAACAACCCACCTGGTTTGGTTTAATGCCCTTGCAAAAGCAAAGAGTTGTGTTAATTTGTTCTACTGTTTTGTGGGGCACACACACAAAGAAAGCAGATCAGGTAAACAAACAGGTCAACAGAGTGTTAAAAAAATAGCGAGTACCTGTCGATCTAGGTAGACATCACCAGAATATGAAAAGACTTCATGTGTTACAACTTCATCTCCACTCAAAAGGCCTTCTAGCCAACGGCCTGCTGCCTTCTGTGCTGCCATGTCTTCCTGTGAAGCCACAAACATTCACCTGTTAAAGATACCAGTCCACTGAGATGACACATCTCAACCTCTTTTTCCCCTTGCAAAGTTTGTTAAGCGTCTGTACTTGGATATGTGGAGAAAGCAAGTCAAATTTCCTGAGATCTATCTGGTTTCACATACAGAAGAGTTTGATGTTAGATGTAGCACCTGGGAAATCTTGGCTGGAATAGTCTCATCACTAAAATCTAGTTCATTTGGCTCATTTACTGGAGATGAATCAAAAGTGCTAGGAGGATCACCACCCTTCCCAGCCTTAAGAACAAGGTCCATCAAAACAGGGTCCACATCACGAAGTAGCCCCCCTGCAGTGGCAAAACCACAAGTCAACACACCCAATGCTATTTGTAAATTTCATCCTGAATGAGCAAGAGCATAAAACACAATTACATTGCCAAAAATTTCCCCAGACATATTTACGCAACAAACATAATGATTTCTCTGTCTACTCCTTGGAACCAGAATGGTCATAGGTAAATGAACAAAGGCAATTTGAGCTCGTACATACCTATGTAGTTAAACTGTCTCCGCTTTCCATTTCGTGCCTTTGGGCTCAAGGCCTGCCACATAGATAATGCAAGGATAGCCCCTTCCGTCAATAAAATTAAGCATCACTCAAAGATCACATGAGAAATCTGTTTCAAGTTTGATATGGACAACCTTCCCTAAATCGGAGAAATCGAAGGAACCCACACTAGTTAATCTCCCTTAGCTGTGTCTTTCAAAGCCTCAATTCATTACATTATCATTGTTTGAACTACCACCATCGCTAATCTTGAGCTCTTATAGAAAATTAGCATTGTAGAGCTACCTTCACCAGCATGATAGACTCATAAACTTCATCTGACAGCTTTGCCCACCTGCAATTTCCATTCCAAGGGTAACAAACATTGTGATGAAAAAGAACAAATCAACTCCGCAAAGCCTGATTCCACATTGGCCAGCCATCCACATCAGTTTCTCTCTTTTTTGCCTCAAGAACATGCAAACCTGATGAGAGCAAGGGGAAATAACATTGACATATCCACAAAATTGCAGAGAAATCTCCACAACAGCAATTTGAAGATAAAATGATGACAACTGCAGTCATAACCTTATGAGAGTCTCTCACAAAGTGTCAGGCTATCACCTTCATCACACAAATAGCAGTGACACACTCGGATGACTAGCCCTGGACTTCATCAGCTTCCAACCATAGGTGTAGAGCTAGAAAATCATACACCCAAAATCTGAGCAAACCATTATACAAAAAACTGTGCCCTGTGTCCAGTGTTTCTGTCACCCTTCCAGAAGCAACAGGAAGACTCAGTCATCATGTTGGATACCACTCAAGAGACATAGCTAATCAAGGGACACAAGGTCTACATCCACACAAAGAAGCCCTGATTCACAAGTGCATGGCAGTTTTGCTTGTGCACCTCCATTGATTTCATTGTGTGATATGTTTCCAATTTCAAACCAGTGGTGAAAACTTGAACTCAGCTTTGCTCAGCTTCTATAGCTGCTTCACCAAACATGAGACATGAGCAGGAGCCAAGAAACACCAACCTCACAGCCAGTTGCAGCTGAGTTTGGGACAGAGATGCAAGTTGAACACCCCAGTGTCGAGCTTGCAAGGATCTTCTTTTACTTTGACCCTTGCTCTCCTTGTCCTCACTATCCAAAGAGTAGTCTTCATCATCAGCATCATCTTCTTTCTCAATGCCACTACTAGTAGGGTTAGCAATCTGCACAGCACTTAGCTGTATCTTCTTCTTTCTTCTTCCCTGGCTTTTGCCTGCAGTTCCTGTGTGTAATTCCCTGGTTTTGTTTGCAGAAGCAACAAGCACTCAGTGAACATTTCATATCACTACTGCCTTCCAATCTCTGCTCTACACCATATGTATAGAGTCTATCTCTCAGCAGAAGCATGTTGACAATCCCTACACATGCAATAAGCTTGTGCACCACTAGAGCTGCTACAAAGAAAGCAAAGGCGAGCTGAGAAGTGAACCAGTACCTGAAGCTGCAAGGAGCTCCTGCAAACGCTCTCGTCAGATATGTGCAGGTAAGAATGTCATCCGAATTGCGGCTGCAGCCGCGCAATGCTCCTCGACATAAGCTACTGCTAGTGCAGCCAAAGCTCGTATGCAGATGCACAGGCGTGGAGCAGGAGCCAGGCAGCATAGCCTTGAGGTACAGATGGCTGGGAAGAAGCGTGAGCACTGACAGATGCTGGTTGCTGGATGGCCTCCACCACAACTGCTTCCCTACATGCAGCAGCATCCCTGCAACCCTAGTTTTCTCCCTGAAATCGCCACACCTGTTCCTTCTACACGTCTTGTCTCTTTCCTTCTGTTGCAAGAACTTCCTCTGCTCATTTCTCAGCTTCGATGCAAACAGAGAAACAAGCAAACACATCCATACCTATTCACACAGCCGAGAAGAAAACCCTCGTGATCCTTGAACCCTAAGAATGTCGCTTGATAATTGCGTTTCTCGCTCTTCGTGTGTGTGGGTGTTTGTTTGTGTCTACGTTAACCTGCGATTGTTGCCGTTGCTGCATCAAGCACATGGAGCTTGTATGTGCGAGAAAAGAAGCTGGCTGCAACGGCACCGGGGTTTGATAGCCATGTGTCTTGATGGAATGCAAGGCTTGGGAGGTATCGCATGGCTGGGCAAAAATGTAAGAAGACCATGAAAGGAAGTTTTTTCAGCAAATCTAGCAAGAGAGTATAAGGATCCAAATTGGGTTTTCTTCAAGTGGTCACATGCATGTGCTAGCTTGTAGCCATGCAGGCCTGGTATCCAGAGGAAAGCCTGCAATTCCTTTTGAATCCATGAGGTCAGTTTTGTGGTATTTCTGGAGAAATGGAGCATTGTGCTTCTTCTTGGGCATGCTGGCCATGTGGATGAAGCACAGGATCTGATCAAGGGATGTGTGCTGTGAACCCCAATGCTGCTTTGTGGTGGGCCTTGCTTGCCACTTGCAGATTTCCTTTCGATATTGGAGATGGGAGAAACTGTTGCAAAACATGTTGAATTAGACCCTGGAGATACAGTGGGTTTCGTGCTGCTATCACACAAACATGTATGCCCATATGTATTAGCAGAGCTGTCTTCAGTTTTTCCCGGGTGACAACTGGGCCAAAAACCAGAAGGTATGTCAAGGTGAACGAATCCCCAGGAACTGTCATATAGCATGTGCTGACCTGAGGAGCATTATGGCAGCTTCCATGACATTCAGACATAACGTGGTCTTTGTGGTACAGGGGCTACAATATTCTCAACGGAGGTGTTTTGGGCACACATCTCTTGCTTGTTTGAGTTGCAGTGCAACAAGATTGTCTTCATCATAGGAGGAGGCAGGTCACTGGTTACCAATCTTCAATTCTGTCAGTATCGCTCCTTGTGTGCTACCTTTGGTTTCGAGTTGCAGAAGAGGATGATCTTCCAATACCCAGCAAGTCCCTTGTTCAAGACTGATCTTCACTGCCTTTTTTTGTCTCTAGTTATCCACTTGTTTTGCAAAGTTTTCATCAGCCTTCGCAGACATCAACAATCCCCTGGGTTTTTGCCTACATGATGCTGATCAAATGGTTGCATGATTATGAGAAACTGTGGTTGTAGAAATGCAGAGCAAGGAGTGGAGTGCTGAATGTAGAGCTTGCATTAGCAAAGATAGTTGTAGTACCTGTTGGATCAGGGGAAATGTGAAGGATGAGTCTCCAGCTACTGATTGTCTGTGGTGTGGGTATTCAGACCTTTTTTGGATGTGGGCCTGCAAACAAACTTGTTCAGCATTTAAGGACATCTTCTCCACCTGTGGACTCTAACCTTTCTATCTCAGATTCATCCATATGCTTTTGTAATCTTCTCTGCACATCTTCTTTCTCTTTCTTGAGTGCTTTATTCCTAAAAGTAGAAGGCAAACCATCAACTCCAGTCTCCTTCCAATGTGTGACAGTTTGGAATTCAGGAAGTGAAAAAACTGGATGTTTTAAGTGAAGTGTACATTTTGACTTCACTAGAAGTCAGTTGATATGTTAAATCATTTTTATCAGTTTCAAATAAGAGAAAATCATAGCTTCTCACTCACATTTGCTGCTGATGTTGTATCAACCACCTGAATAAAATTGACAGTAGTGAGGTGATCACTATGCCACAGTGTTGCAATTCTTCGAAGAAGATCCCATGCTCCTTCCACATCCTGCTGATGAGCTCTCATTGACCCTTGAGCAGCCTGCAGATGAAGCTTTTCCTTCTTACGACATCAATTTTGGCCACATGAAGACTAACTAGCATCAATGAACAACCTTCTTCCCCTGCCCAACAATACAAGATGTAAAATTCCAACAACTGTCTATTGAGGGCAGGGAAATCAATTTTCAGGTAAATGAAATCTTTGACCTCTCTAGGAAAGAAAGAGAATGACTGCTGTCTGCAACTGTAGAACATGTTAGCTTGAGATTGCAAAGGATTCAAAGCAGATGCAAAGAGTGTGGTTACACGTGAGATATGGCATTTGGAAGATTAATTTGTGACTGTGGCAATCATGTTTCATTATGACATTGGGTAAATCCAACATTTAGGGTTTGAGATATTGCATGAGTTTTCGACCTCCTGATCTGTGGATTTGGCAAGAGCAATATGGAACCTACCAGTGTAACAAGGCCATGTTTGTTTGTGTCATCTTGGATCCTGTCGTTGGCTACTGTTGCCAACTTGCTGCAATGCCTGCTCTACAGTACAGAACTTATTTCTGATTTACCTTTCTCAGTGCTTCTTCTGCATCCAACGGTTGCTTGAACTTTTTAGGCATCACCGTTTCTCTCTCCCTTCCAGTTTCCAATAGCTTCTGATTCACCGAAACAGGTCATGAATCCCTTGATGGAACCCAATCAACTTTTGACAACCATAAATCAACATGACCCAGGAACAAGTACCGCAGCTTGAGTTCCTTGTGCCTGGAAACAGAGGAGTGCCCTCTGGCGCCGCTCTTCCCATATGTAAACATTGACTTAATTTGGAAAGGATCTACTTGTAGGACCTCTACAGATTTGTAAAGACTTAAGAGAACTGCCAAAAACATTCTAGTGTTCACAGGAGGGTAGGTTTCACAGAAGCAGGACTGTGCTCGGCTGCTGCATTGAGTGGCCCCTTCTTCTGGTAATGCTCAGGTCCTAGGGCCTTAGCTTACACATAAGGGAATTACTTGCAAATACAAACGCAAAATTCGGTCAATGGTATAACAATGCTTGAGATTTCTGAACTCCAAGGAAGCACAGCAATTAAATTTCAATAACCTATATGCATTATGCTAATTTATTGCCGATCAATTAATAAGAATTCAAGGCACTATGGAGCCTCATCATGATTACCACCCATTATATATGAGCATTACAAAGCTGGAGATAGCAGGTTGGAGACAAATAGGTAACCAAGAAGGATTGGACAAAAGAAGGAAGCCAAGTGGGATTGGAAAAATGATGCAAATGGATGAAACACTCAAGGGACAAGAGCACTTGTAGAGTATTTCAACGAATAGCTGAGTAACTTCATCCACATCACAAATACTTTGTGGAATTCTTGAAGCATAAAATGTAATTGATGGGCTATCAACTTAAGCTTTGCATTGCTACACATTACCAGTGGCAATCAACTAATGGAAAAACTAAATTGATATTGCACAAATTAAATTCCATTAGAATCAAGATATCGAATTACATTGCATGTAACTTGAATTTAATTCAAGTTTAATTTAATTTGATTCAAATTCCTAAAATTAATTCAAGCACATTCAAACCCTATCCATTTTATGATGGCTGCCCACTATTTTGTTGGGGTGTCACCTCACCCTTCTCGCCCACCATAATAGTGGGCAACCCACCAGACCAACTCAAGTGCCAGGGCACAGGAAGAGAAACTCCCTCCTGCTTAGCCATGCTCCTGCCTGCCATCCCAACTTACAAAGGGGCGGTAGATTCCTCTCTAGGTTGAGGAAAATTAAGAACACATGGAAATGCCCTTCCATCATTTGATTGCAGTAAATGAGGTTGGAACAGTTGGTGGGTGGATTTCATGGCAATGTACCCTTACCAAAGCTTCTTATGCAATCTAGGAATCCTTAAATGCCTAGGACCCCTTTATAAAGCACTTTTGACCCTCTATAAGTTAAGGGTTTTAGTTGGGGACTAAAAGGTGGTTGCAGGTTTCGCAGGAAAATATGATAAAAATTTAATCAACTTGCCCCACAGTTTATTTCTTTGGGACAAAACAAAGAAACTTCAAATAGAAAAAACAGCCAAATTTGATGAGAAAAGAACTTATCTGATTTAGGGTAACTTAAAGAACAAGTTGGGCACATTTGGAAGTGGGGATGAGGAAAGGCCAAATTTGTTTGGTCAATTTTTTTGCCTAAACCCTAATCCCGTGGAGCCCAAAACAACAATGTCATGTTAGTTGGAGCCTGCACCTCTCTGAAAAGGAGTAACTTCAACTCCTAGTTCAGCACCATTCTTCAGGTGAGTCCCAAGGCACCAAGTGCCAACCCACTCCTGAACACACCTTTGTCGTATTCCTTCAAAAACAACATGCCCAGAAGAGTAATTTTAATGCTTGAGTGCTACAGCTCCCTCCAAGGTCCCATATTCCAAGCTAGTCCTCATCCACCCCCACACATTCAAGCACCCTTGTTGTCCAGTACGTTTGAGAATTTCTTAGATTATGAAGAGAATCGATCTCAACTGAAGTTGAAAATTGAACTTGGACTATTTACTCAGTACTCCTTACAATTTAAGTCACTCCAGCAATGACAAAGATCATGATTGTAGTCACAGTGCACACAGTTAAGCTCCTTCCAGTCAACCGCTTCACTGGTACCCTTCAAATATGCAAGGAGAATTTCTCTTGCTCAATTGATTTGCAAAGTTACCAAAAAATCAATGGAATTGTCTTCTTCTTGGCTTAAACATATGATTGGCAAAATATAGCTTTAATTCAAACCTTGTAAAACACCAAAAACATCATCACCCAAAGGACATTCTCCAATTTATAATAGATTATCAATTCTTCTCATTACTTGTATATCTACTTACAAAGTTTTAAATGTATAAAGTAGCACAAATAATTTTACCATAATTCAATTTAGTATGGCATCAAATCTTGAAGGTTATGTACAGCCCATAGTGTCTTTAATCATTTTTTAATTTCACGAAAGTGGTAAATTTCTGTTGAAAAGAAACATTTTGCCAAGTTTTTCTCCAAAAACATTTTACAATATATTGCAAATTTTCCAGCAAAAACTTACTGGTGCAACATGTAATTTGACCATTAATCCATAACGGTTAAGGCAGCCAATTTTAGCTGCAGGCCAAACTTTGACCAGCCATTCCAGCCAGATCTTCTAGGCAAGCTTTAATGCCAAATGAAGAAGTGCAACTTGACTGCCTGGTAATGGGCAGTTTACACGTGAGCTTTTGAGCAGTGGTCTGGTGAAATCTAAAATCACTCATTGATCCATTACGATGAGGGATCTCCCTTTGGGTTTAAATTAGAGTAGTTTGAGGCCACAACCCAAGAAAATGGTACTGTGGGTGAAAAGTCCAAATGGGATCCTACATGGTTGAAGTGGATAATGTTGTCTTAGGCTCTAAGGGAGTTTTTTCGATTATATTTGCACATCTCAATTGTTTTGAGGCCAGAGGTGCAACTGGCATTCATATTTTCTTTAGATCGCATAGTGCAAGACTAGAGTGATGTTGTTG
Source organism: Sphagnum tenellum (assembly GCA_963921925.1). Lineage (NCBI taxonomy): Eukaryota > Viridiplantae > Streptophyta > Sphagnopsida > Sphagnales > Sphagnaceae > Sphagnum > Sphagnum tenellum. Next base: position 6,028,244 of record OY998154.1, read on the forward strand.
CATGGCATCATATTTTATTCCTACCCTAGTGGTGCCTTCTCCTACCTGTTTGATGGGGGAAGGCTGGGCCTACAAAGATTAGGACTTGGTTTCGAAGATTTTTTCTTGGCAATTGAGAGGGATTTCATGCAAAACATTTGTTGTTGTGCACATAAGCCTTAGTGATTATTTTACTTTGGTCTCCCACTTTCACTTTCAGATGGTGCTTTTCCTCCAAAGGTGTGATCCCACTCTTCCCACTTAGGCCCCCTTCATTTTTGTCAAAGTTTAACCTTCGAACGAGCAAGGCAGTATGTTCATGCTCTAAAGGCCTTGGTCCCCTTAGCCCTTGCTTCAATCTTTTCAAAGATCATTATTTTCTATACGCTTTTCATCCTCCATATTCATTTTTGTCATGCTCAGATTCTTTGATGGAGTTCTAGCCAAAAGCAAATTTAAATTTTTTTTTAAAACATGTCCAAGTTGACATTCACCCATTTGGTTCACCTTTCACTTAGGATACCAAAAATGTTATTCTACAATTGGTCTTTATCAACTATATTAATTGTTTATGCGATTTGCAGTTGATTCATACCTATTGTTTATGTCATTTTAAATCATTTATCCATTTGTAATTGTAGAAAAATAATCATATAATGACTTTTTTGGTGGAATGTGGTGGGTTTTCAAGCATGGTATTCAAGCACCTCGAGATATATTTGACCCAAAGGATGTTGTTAGTAGCTTTTCCTAGTTATTTTCAATTTATTCTTATGTTGTTGCAAAATGTATCATTGGGAATATAACTAGGCCTTTGGTGCTAGGAGGTTGTTAGCTTTGGCCAAGCCTTCTGGTGGCATTCAGCCAATAATGGCAAGTGAAAATTTATATCAATTGGTGAACACAACCTTTTGCCTTTAGTTTTGCAATTCAGTTTGAGCCCACTTGTCCCCCCACCAATTGAGGTCATAGTTAAGGGAGGTTGTGAAGTGATGATGGATAATATTCAAGCAACCTTAAATTTTCATTTTAATTACATGGTGTTGCAAATACACATTGCAAATATTGTCAACATTGTTTCTTGTAAGGTTATATTCCAAAAGTTATATGCTATAGATGGGTAGTTGTTTTAATTCATTTTTTTTGTCCATTCCTTTTATGCCCCATAGTTTTTTATTTTTTTTAGTCACCGCTCCATTCAAAATGATGTGTCTATTATTCAATCTCCATTGTCACACATCAAAGGGATCCTTTGGGTGGTTTTTTTTTCATCTTAATTCATTTTCACACCATTTGTAGTTCAACTAGTCTTTTTCTATTTTGTTTGTTTCCTTTCATTGTTGATGACACCCACATCATTACTATTTTAGTTGTATTTCAAGTTTTTCATGATTTATCTTCCCAGTTCGGTAAACCTTGTGGTTCAACCCCATAAATGTGTTTTTTAGTTTTTTTTAAAGTTGTTTTTGGGGTTTTTTCCTCCATCAAGTTTTAGTATCCCTTTTAAGGGAATTAAGGTTTTGGGTGTTCTTTAGGATCCTTTTCCTTCACATCTTCTTTTCTTTAGAATGCTTTGGACGATGATGTTCAACACATAAATGCTCTTCCTAGGTTGGGAAATGTGTAGGTGGCATTTGGGGTTCTCACTCGTTGTATCACTTATAGGCATTATTATTTTATTGTTTTTCCCCATTCCCATATTTTTAGCACCAACTACCTTCTTTTGATTCAACTTTCATTTTTGTATTTGGGAAACTCATAAGGCCAAGTTATTTGGAATGTCCAAAGGTTCCCATAGTTCATTGGCAAACTTTTTTTCCCATTTCTAAAGGTGGGATATGTCTTGTCTTTATGAAAGGTACTGCCGCAACAATGTATTTAAGGAATTGGGGGCTTGTGGCCCCAACTATTGTATCTAAATTTTTGCAAGATGACCACCCATTTTTATTGTGATTTATAGGGGCTAGTAATTCAAGTGCATTTCCATTCCATGGTCACCTTAGGTGGGTTCATCATGATTTTTTGCTTCCAACTACTTAAGCTTACATCCCTATATTTAAGTAATTATTAGGGGAAAAAAAAATCATCTTCAATAAAACATTTTAGAAAGTGTGCATGAACTCATTTTCCAACATCATCTTTAAAAGAATTTCAAATTGTCATCGCACTTGGTTGAAATCTTGCATAGGCCCAAATTTTTTTATTTGGATTTTTGCCCACCCAATCATCCCATCTTTTAAGATGACTTTTAACATTTTTTCCTTAACACTATGCACCAAATTAGACCTCTCCCATCCTATTACTTGTCATTTTTCTTAATGCATATGTGGTCAACCCATAGATTTGACATGGATACACCTACTTCGTTATTCTCATGGGGAAGAGCACACTACCACACATGATGTAATTTGGGATTCTTTTGCTTCCGTTGCTAGGGATGTCAAGTTCCATGTTTTGTGCAAACAAATTCATGTTTTCATGACACCATTTCTCCGGTCATTGTGGTGACAATCGAATATTGTGTTTATAACAAATGGTATCTGCACCTTGGCAAACGTAGTCATTATTAACTCAGCTCATGTAGATCTTGTTTTGTAAGTTGTTTTTTTCGATGAATGGTCAAGATGATTGCAACTGAAACAAAAGTTGTGTCATGTTGAAATTAACACCTTGAAAAATGATGTCATCCTTTTAATAGTAGAGATATTTAAATGTTTACACTAGCAAGTGACCAACTTCTTTCATCAATGAATCAACATGGCATGGTTGATGAAAGATTCTAAAGCTCTTCTTTTGATTCTATGTTCATTATATAAGCAAAAAATGTCAATGGCTTTTTAGAAAGTTCAAATCACCACTATTTTACAACAGGCAATTGTGATAGCAAAAAACGCCTCTTCTAAGCTTGATGTGCTTTTAAGTTTTCCATTCATCTCCTTGCACAAGTTGTTTCGTACTATTGGTGGTGGGTTTAGGTCGTCGGTTTCTTGATTTTTCCTTCTAGGGCTCCCCATTGTGCATTCTGCGCTTTTGGGTGTGATCTCTTGTTTGGACTTTGATCCTTCCTTTTTTTCTTTTCTTTGTTCCCTTGCCATGTGTTTTTTCTTTATTTATTTATTTTCAGGCCTAGGTACCTTAAAGAGGTGGGCTTGATGGATGTAGCAGCAATCCATGGCAACCAAAGATTCAGAGTCAATCATTTATACTATTTTATTTTAAATTTTTCTGACAGGTTAAGTTGGAAGGAACTTTTGGTGGCTTCCACACCTCCCCTAAAAATTACTAACCCTGACAATTATGAGGTTTCCTATGGTCTTTTTTTTGGTCCAATTCAAGTTTACAAATAGAACAAGGGCTTTTGGGCCATGGCTGCGTTTGTTGGTTTTGTCTAATCACCTTGATTACCCATTCATGAAAATTGCAACTGAGTACCAAGAAGAAACTTGCACATAAGATGGGCTGCAGTGAATCAGCACCCACCAATGCATCATCCACTGCATGCCTATTATTACTCAATTATGGATGAACCTCAACTGAGTGAGTAAATGGTTTCACCTTGGTAACCAATTCTGTAAGAAATAGGTGTCATATATAGATAGGTAGGCAAATAGAGAACTACTAGGCAAGTAGATGGTTTATACATAGGTAAGGGCTGTTTTTACTACCTACCTACTAACAACCTGCTTGTGGGTTGTTAGTAGGTAGGTAGTTTAAAAAATCAACTGAGCTAACCACCATGGTTAGCTAAGGAACTGGAACCCAACAGAAAATGTTTCCTGACTGCTTACTGTCCATCCTTCATGGTGCCCTGCTGGGTGCTGATTCATTGTTGCCCATAAGATGATAATTTCCCATAACAAATTACAATCTATAGTTTATATTAAGACATTCATCCAAGGCATATTCACATTAAGACATTCATCCATGTGTCAGACACATGACAAATGAATCAAAGGTTCTCATACCACAAACCCTGGACACTGAACAGGTATACAATTACCACATCCAGGTGCCAAATGGAAGTGACCATCAAATTCACATCATTAGGGTACTGGGTGCATGGAAGAAAACAAGTGTAGCTTACTTACAACTCTGAACAGAGTACATAATGGAACCCACAAAGGACTCGTGAGGATTTAGGGGAAGTGGTAGTAAAATGGACACTTGATATAACCACAGATACCCGGGTGTCTGACATAACATATAACCACCAAATTAACTCTTTAGATGCTTCCTGGTCTGAGAAATCAATCATGGTTCTCTCAGTCCAGGTAATAGAAATTAGGGGCACATCTGGGGAGTGTTGGAACTTGGTTGCCAACCGAATTTTTTTATTATTTTCATGAATCAAAAGTGATGATTTTATTTTTCTATTTCTAATTTGGTAAATATAAATAATAGTAGTATTTTTACCTTCTTTCTTGCCCTTTGAGAATTCAGGAACAAGGAGTGTGTGTCATTTATGATCCATGAAACTGATCATGAAAAGATTTATGGGCAAAAGGAATTCTTTTGTATGTACTTTGAGTGTGGGCTTATTCTCCTGAACCTGCCTGGACTCTGAACTCTCTGGAGCTTGCTAGCATGATTGGAATCCACTAGCAAAGGCTGGCAGTGTAAGTTAAGCTCTCTCTGCTAACAATTTGATTCTCAACCTTCCTTCTTTTCTTCTTTTTTAAGAATTTAAAATTCTTTAACCAAGGGTAAAAGCCCACACCCTTCTGAGAGAGACAGGATTCACAACTTTGAGCCCTGTAGACTGGCCTATTGGCAAAGCTCTAAAGCAGTTGAATCATGCCCTTCTTTAACACTCTCTACCCCTTTCCCCCAGAGAGCCTTAATTAGTCCTAGGATGGAATATTTACAAGCAGCAGTCCCCCCAAAAATTGGGGTTTTTGCCATGATACCAGTGCAGGATTTTTCTTTTCTTTTCTTCTCTTTTTTTTCCCCAATTTTTGGTATCTGAAATTTGGCCAAAAACTAGGAAAAAAGTAGTTGAATTTACACTAAAAGACAAAACCTTCCCAATTCCTTTGGTCCAAAATATGACAAAATTTGTACCAAAAAAAACGGTGTGATTAGTGTAAGTGGAAAGGAAACACCCTACTCATGAGGGTGTTGCTGAGCTTAATTAAAGACCTAAGAGAGTTTTATTTTTTCATCTTTAGCCCATGAAACAAGGCAGGTATCATGAGAAAAAAAGTAGAGAAAGAGGGCAGGAATTTTGAAATCCTGTGGGCATTTCTGCTTTTCAAAATGCCCACAAAAGAATCCACTTTGCAAGGTTTACCTGAAAGGCATCAGATATTCCACCAACACCCCTGGTCAGCTGAAAGACAGCTACCCAGTTAGTTTCCAGCAACCCCTTTTGTTTTTTTCCCCCTTCTAGTTGTTTTGGTGTTTATTGGTGGGTTCCTGAAATTGGAAGGAAAGGAAATGGAAGATCATGTTTCCCACTTACTTCCCTTTCTCTTGAAGTTAGTGTGTTTTATTGTCAGTTGGTTCAAGCGCCATCGATGACGGCTACTACAAGGAAGGAAAAACAAAGCCCATCCCACCCCCTCCCCTTCAATCCTTCACTGATTGTGTAGCAAGAGGATTGATGAATTATGATGATGACTCCACTTACCTGATGCAACCCAAACACATCAACAACAAAAATCAAAAGCAAATTGAATTTTGTTGTCGCTCTATGATTTTATATTGATGGTTTTGTATTGATGTTTTTGTATTGGATTTGGTACATTTTGAGGAGAAAAGCAGAATTTGTACAAGACTTTGCTCATCGTTGTCCATAGATTTTCAAGATTTCCCCATTGTCGCAGATTCTCAACATTTTGCCCATAGTTGCAGATTTTCAGGATTTCCCCATTGTTGCAGATTTCTTAGTGGTGGTGGAGCTGGTTGTTGCGGTGGAGCAAAAACATGAGCATGGCATTGGCAACAAGCTCTTCTTCCCAAGCTAGATCACCATTGTCATCCCAAGATATGGAAGGAGAAGAAAAAGAAGAAGATAAAGAGGTTGCTGCTGCTTCTTCGTCTTCCCTTGTTCTCGATGATGCAATTGAAGCGGAAAGTAGTCGCAGCTTTCTCAGGGCTTTGCAGGTATCGTATAAGTTTTTTCTTTTCTGGGTGTGTGTGTGTGTGTGTGTGTGTGTTTTGGAGCTCAAATTTTGGTTGTCTCATTGGTGATCATTGCACTTTTGCTCTGCATTTGACAGTTTCATGCAGTTCCAAGATTGCAGTGATTTTTGGGAGGAATTTCAAAGTAGTTGCAAGTGTGCTCCGGAGGGATCATTAACTTTCTTTCTCTCCCTCTTGCATGCAGGAGCTTCAGAGTCTGCGGCCGCAGTTATATTCAACAGCCGAGTATTGTGAATCTTCGTATCTTGAAAAGGATCAGAAAGACGAGTAAGCGTGTCTTGTACTACGAAGCTCTTTGTGTTTTTTTGGTTGTTTCCGGATGTTTTTCCTTTGGGACTGACTAGCTACCTGCTTCACAAGTCCGTTTGCATTTGACATCTTGGTCTGAGCGGGAAGAGAAGAAACTCCCACATGTTTTTTTTTCCCCTGAGAAGTGATGTACTTTTGCATTTGGGTTTGTATAGGATGTTTGACAATCTGAAGAAATTTTCCATCGAGGCATTGATGAATGCAGTGGATCAATTGGGTAATGCGGTATACAAGCTGAATGATCTGCTTGCACAGCAGACAACCTGTGTTACAGCAGCTGAGCTCAGGACAGCAGCTCTTGCACAAGTAATAAACAATTCTCACATGCATGTGCATGCTCTCCTCCATTACAGCAAAATTCTTCACACCCATTCCAATGTCTGCCAAACATCAAGTTTGTTCTTTTTCTTTTTTTTCGCATTTTGTGAATTTCTTCTAAAACTGCAACAAATTTCAGATCATGCACAAATTTGGGGTCAGCTTTGTTTTGTTTTGTTTTGTGTGGGGTGGGGTTGTAGCGTTTTCGTTCCTGCCAAGATCATTGCAACAGTGAGGGATTGAAGCAGCAATCCATTGTGAAGAGCATGCCTGTCCACTCTAGGCACCACACTCTTCCAGGTAATGAATGAGTGCACCTCCCTCTTCTCCAATTCTCTCTTCCTTGTTCTCCCCTACTCCCAGCCACCCTCAGCCCTTCCATTCTTTTTATCCCCCCTTACACAGAAAATTGTTGAAGCCTCTTGTTTTGTGTGATGATGCCCTGGTTTTGTAGAGACCACAGAAAACAGAGTGATCCTCCTGCATCAAACATGTCATCTGCGAGAATTCTACACGTAGACATTTCTGCTCCTCCATGTTTTTCAGGCTCATTCTCTTGCAAATTTCTCACAACCTTTCACAAATTGAGCTGAAGGATTTTCCATAGTTTGCTAGAATTTCTATAGACTGGCTTGCTGTTTGAACACATCATGTAATCTGCAACAATTCATCTCCTACGATTCACATTTGGTAGCAAGTAATGGGTTGTTGCATTCAATCTGTTGCTTGATGAAATGGAACCCTAAATGTTTCTGAATCTTCTCATCACATTCTCTTGTTATCAATGGCCAGATTGGATTTTGCCTTGGAACTTGTAATAGAGTGTGTTCTGAAGGCCAAAATGGACAAAATGTGGTTGAATCAGATTGGGTTCATAGGTTGGATTTAGGGTTTAATGAAATCGAATCATGCATGTAGCTACATGATGATTCAAAAAAAAAATTGAAATTGTATTGTCATGCTTCTTCACTGAAATATAGTTTCATCTTTTGACAGATTGAAGCTGCCAGAGATGGAAAAACAGACTACTAACATGCTGACATTGGCACCCAATTGCAGATGACACAGATCCCATGGTAGAGGCTGTGAAACGTGCAAGTCAACGAAGTTCAATTTTGTTGCGGGAGACTTTTGACTTGAACCAGCCAGCCCAAGTGACACGGACATTTCTACAACCACAGACACTGCCAAATCAAGAGGATTTAATTGCTAGTAAGTTCCTTATCAATTGCAAATCCTTGCAATCAGGGATGTGGTTCCACCTGGAATCACATCCTAATCAACATGGTTTGGACAATGGTCTTGAACAACCTTGATTAGTGGTTAAAGTCACAATTAGTGTTGCTAGAAGCTGAAGCGGAACTTGAGTTTGCTCTTGCGTTCAATTTCTTAAGCTTTGCACCAATGCCCATGTTGTTGACTCAGAAGAAAAATGATCGGGTTGATTCTGCAAGGTTCTAGTGAGGGGACATTCACAGGGCACTTTGCTATAGAGGAAATAAATCCACCTACCATTGCTACAGGGCATTCACAAGCTACCAGGTTTGTGCTTCTTGTTGCTTGCTTTATCCTTAGGAATTGAGTAAAGATGTAGAGATTGCTGCTTTCATTGAAGTACAACAGGTTTGTGCAACACTCAAAACCATCAATGGCTGAATTTCAGGCTTGCTTGCTAGCAGCTGTTATCTCCTTAACAAGCCAAACTCAATTTCAATATAGTCATAGAACCAACGTTTTTATTCTCTTGAATTTTTTGAAAAATGATGATGGTAGTAATGCATATGCTGATTGCACCTCACAGCATGGATCGACAACAGCTTCTGCCACCCAGACTTGGAAAAGTCCTAAAACAAACATTGTCAAGGGGCTGTAAGTACATCTGCACAAAACCAACTTCTCCTTTAATGCTGTCCTAGGCTTGTACAAAACAGCACAGGATTGAATGGGCACAATTGTTGAGAATTCTGATTCACAATTTCCGATGGAGGCTTGCAGGGAACAACACATCAATCAATGGAACTGCTGCACTACAGTCTTCCCCACATTCTCTATTGCCATCAAAGCACTGATCATGTGGCAGCATCAGCCAGTGTCTTGACTCCAGTGAAACTGAACGGGAGTTGTCTGGGGATGCCATCTCCATAAAGATTGCAACTTCTTCCAAAGGCCAAATTTTCACCACCCTGTCACACTGTGAACCCAACTTCCACAACTAAAGATAGTGATAAGCTCAACATAAGATTTCTTCTGAAAGTAAAATCAATGACTGGAGATAATTGTGTTACACCACTATTTAAGTCTCCTCTCTCGCTGCTACAGGAATGCTTGTACAATAATCATTTTACTTAAATACTGAAAATGGTCACTGAATTCAGTTTTCTAGAGCTCACACACAGACATGCTCATTGCCCAAATAATCATGCAGATAATGATGCATGCCAATAGAAGTACCATTGGACTGTGCACAAAACTTTCTCATGTTTTCATCACCATCTTTCACTATTGAAGCCAAATGCAAACTTCTGTGAAGGGAGTGAGTTCCTGTCATGACACTGTTTCACTTGTGGGATTCACTCACAAAAACTAAATATGTGCCTTCCAACATTGTGCTGCTGATAGCATCTGAATGCATCTCTGTCCCATGATAGAAGGGAAAGGTGGTAAAGCAAAAACCAGACCACTACTGAAATCAAATATGAATGCAAGATTTCATATTTAATTTTGTAATAGGTTTGGTTGCCAACTGAACTTCAGAACCTCACTTCCATGTCATAGAAACAAAACAAAACAAAAGGAACAACATAACCAGGAACACAATTTAGACCATTGTGCTAACCAGTCCAATCCATACCACTGACTTACTAACTCCTTTTGTTGCAACACTGGAGCTCACTCAACAAATGGAACATGCATTAGAGAGATAGGGTGGCCATCTGATGACATGAACTCCTGCAATGTTGAGTGAAATTGGTTTACAAGATTTTGATGCCATATGCTGCTGACTTAGCTTGGACACAGTTGGTGAGTGAGAAGATCTTCTCGCTAGTACTGACACCTACAAATATTTACAAACTCACTTATGCTTCCAATAAGGACAGCCTAGTATATGACCCAAAGTGAGTCTCCGAATTAATTGTCCAGTCTTACAGCTCAGATAAAGATGGGTACAGAGAATATGCTGGAGAGGCGAGAGAAGGATATTTCAATTGCTGAAGCTTATTAAAGCCATATGAGCAGTTTGGAACTAACCTAAGGAGACAAGACTGCACTGGCAACATCTTCTTCATTGACAGTAAACCAGTCATTGAATTCAACCCTTTCAGATGTACTCCCAGGTGTTGCATCACCTGGAAGCTCTTTCTCTGGAGATGGATCATTGCTGATGCCCTTTCTCTGGTTGGTCTCTTCCTCATTGTCTTCAAGGTCACTGAAAGAGACATCCTCATCAGCATTCTCCATACCTCCTGCATTTGTAATTCGCACCCATTACAATTAGAAAATCTGATAAGACCAATTTTCTTCACCTTATTACCCAATTACTTTTGAAGCCAGATTGCTTTTCATCGAAACACTATCTGTTCTGCAGACAAATTCGCCTGGACACAAAAGCTCCTTCTGTTTACCCTTTTGGCACTGGACTAATTCACACAGGCTCACAGTGATGATCTGCCTGGTGAAAGGGATCAGCAAAGGGCACAAAAGAAAGTTCATCTTGAAAAGAATAACTGAAGTCTACTTGGAAATATGGAAGCCCTTTAGGTCAATTGTCGACTGGGTGTGGTAGGGCCCAACTAGCAGTGGTGTCCATCCATATACTATTTCTACGAATTACAGTGCACAGTGATAGTGTTTACCAGAATTTGTTTGTTCCTGTGGTACCGTGCCCTGAATGGCTGCTTTCCCATCTGCCTTCTCATCATCACTGTTCTCCAGCCACTCATTGACCTCAGTCTCATCATCCACAAGTCTAAGAGCTGCAGATTTGGCACTGTTTGTTTCCAGTAGCTCTTCTCTCTTTTGTGCATCTGCAAGAGAATCTTGCCTGGCGATTGAATGAGCATCTGTAGTCACCAGATTCTTAGTTATATACTCCACATCACTTTCCACAATTTGCTGCTTGTTAGAGCTGTTGCCCACATCTAAACTCCCCGCCACAAGCTCTTCCTCTCCAGACTGAGCTGGACTTCTGCCCATGGCAACTTCTTTGTCCTGAAGTTGTTGAAGAAGGCCACGGAACCTAATAATCTGCCAAGGTAGATCTATATAAGAATTTGTTCACAAAGAAACTTTTGTTCTTCCAAATCTCAGTATCTCAAAAAAGCACAGGGTCCTCTGTAGATTGTAGCAATTGAATCCACCATGTGGGACTCAAACTTCAATCAGAAAGAGTGAACTTGATGAAAGCTAGTAAACCGGACTCTCCCACTTCCCACACCTACTTTTGCAAACTGTTTCCTGCAATACCTGGGGTGTGGACAGAAGATCTGCATCTTGCTTGCTGAGGCGTGAGTGCAGGAGCACAAAGTAGATTTGCCAGAAGCGCCCATTGCTGATGATGTTTGGGCAAAGCTCAGTGTACAATGCTCCCAGTGTGGCTGCCTCAAGCTTCACAGCATTAGCATGCTCTTGCTGTGCCTCTGTCATTTCAAAATCTGCTTCACATCCAGCACAAACAAGATCAGGGAACAAGTGGGTCAATAATTAGACAGTACCAGACAAGCACCAGAAACTTACCATCATCTTCATCTTCATCTTCATCTGCCAGGGGAAAGTCAAGCCAGGTCTCAGGGTGCATTGCAATGGTGTTTGCAAAGGCCACCACATCCTCCGTCACACCCACAGCATACTCCCCATCAGAAAATTCGCCAACCATGTCACGGGCAAAGGGGAGCAGGCTTGAAGCAAACTTTGACAATTCATCAAAGCCACTGGCCAGCACACTGGGATGAGAATCCTGTACAACAAAATTGTCCTCAAGAGTGAGTCAATCCCAGAGTTGCCAGAGTCTACAGACTGTGATCACCGGCATCTCACCAGATTTTTCTGGCAATGCAGACCTGTTGCATGAATCAGAGCCTCTAGCAAGAAGCTTCTAGCAAGACTGAGAGCAGCTATCAGTTGGACTATGGAAATGCTCAGATATCCAATGCTTTCTTGCCTCCAATATTCTCAGAAATTGCTGTTGAAAATACAATGCTTTTCCAAAGAGAGCACATGCATTTGCACCTCCTATCAGACCAAATTCAGAACTTGCTACCCATCATTCCACATAAACTGCACCTGCAAAAAACTAAGTCATGGCAAGTGGTGCAACAACACATTAGAAAACAAGACAGCAAGGTACGTGAATGAAGGAGCTCACCTCAGGATGTTGTTCATATTTGTCTCCCTCTTCATCACACACCAAAGAAGCAAGAGGACGCCATGTTGATCCATCGCTTCTGTCAGTCTGTGGTGGCCTTTCTCTTGAGAGCATACCATCAAGCAAAGGCTTGAACAGGGAGTTGAAACCAGAATTACTAGAGCCATGGTCTGCAGGGCTTTCTCGATCACCATATTTGCTCTCTTCTGGAGAAGTCTCTGCAGCTCCGGCTTCATCTTCATCATCCCCAGTCACACTTCGAATGACAGACTGAATCCGTGAGATGCCAGTTGCTACAGTGCCCCTCAAGTCTGCTAGGTCACTGTGAAACCCTGTTAATCTCTGGCCTCCAGAATTTGGTGAGGAAGTCTTCGAACTACTGAGAATGCCAGAACCCTCATCCATTGCACTGACTCCAGCTACGGAAAGGTGGGATGTCAGGTCCTTTGCATCACTCTCTGCCTCAGCATCATTCCCTTCTTCTTTTTCCTGGCCAATTTTCTTTAAAATTCCTACATCTGTTTGCGGCACAAGAATGGCCTTTGGTGACATACTCGATTTCTCCAGCGCTGGAGGAGGGTTCAAGAATGATGCCACACCCCATAACTGGCGGGTAAGACTCTTGGTCAGCTCCGACAAATCCTCTTTCACGCCCTTTCCTGCAGCAGCATGTTGGCCTACATCGCTTTCTTCTCCTTCTCCTTCTTCTTCTTCATCTTCTTCTTTGTTATTTCCGCGTCCGTGCCGCGGCGAGGACGGAAGAGAAAGAGATAATGAATTGGCAAACCACGACATCGGTAAACTTCCCACAAAACTATCTCTCGGGACAACAGTAGCAACTGCTGGAGATCGAGCGTGTGAAGAACCACCAGCAGAACATTACACAGGCATCAGCCGCATATCCTTTTCAACAGGAGAGTTGCCGCATTTGTTCATAACTGTGTCTCTGCACATACCTCCAAGCAACCGAAAAGAGTGATAGTCGTCACACCGCCGTTATCGCATCCAAGAAGCAACCCCCTCTCCCGATTGCAACACGCCACAAAACACGCATCCCGTCTTTCTTCTTGTGCACCATAATAACGCAACCTACAAAACCTCCTCCAAGCAAACCACAAAAAAGAAAGGTGTTCTACATACTAATATCGCAAAAATCGCTCACTTCTTCCTGAATACTCCTTGGACCAAAGCATGAATCACACGCATCTCTCTGTCTGCATAACACTAACGCTTCCAATACCGGGCTTCGTGAACGCAGTTCTGCAGCTTCCGAGCCGGCGTGTAGTCCCAAACACGTTCAGGCTCTCTCAGCCTCTTCTCTACTAGATGGAATTGAAGAATTCGGCGAGCAGGCAGGCCATAGATATCAAGGGGAGGAGAGGCATCCACGCGAGAGAGAGCCCCAGAGCCGGAGGCCGATGACCATGGCCAAGAATTCTTTTTGTGCGCTCCTCCTCATCTCCCATCCCAACATTCATTCCGCACGCTCCATTATTCATTCACTTGGAAACTCCATCCCATGTAATTCCTTCACAAGTAGATGAATTGAGAGCGTCTGGGCGTACGCTTTTCTGTTCGGATATGGATGATGAAAGAACGCCGCTGTGTTCTCCGCTGAAGCGACGCCTGGGAGGAGGAGGAGGAGCTTGAAGAAGAGAGCAGCTTTTTCCTGCCTGCCGCAGTTCTCACGTCCTCCGCCTTTTACTGATTTTTGTCCAGCAATTGTGACGTTTTTCCATTGTTCTACTTCAGTTTTTTGGAGTCTGACAGTTTAAGAAGAGTGCAGAGTGAGAGAAAAACTAACATCTTGCTGTTTTGGCACCTTCTTCTGCATTCTTCTTTCTGCGGCATTTTGGTGCTCTCGTTTTTCTTCTTCTCTCTTCCATAAGCTAGAGGTCATCTGTTGCTCTCGTTTTCCTCTTGTTGTTTCTTCATCTCCTTCCGTAGCCAGATGTAATGTCCAAAGAGCTCCTTGAAATTGCTGCTCTAGCTTCTTTTTTTCACGCTGCTACTTCCACAGTATGTGACTATTGCCATCACAAACATGGAAGTAGCACTATGTTGAAGCTACTTCCATATCTCAAATATGGAGCTTGGAGCCATATTTGCTTGTGATGCCAAAGTCAGAAAACCACCTATTGCATGATCATAGACTATGAACTGAGGTAGCCAGGGAGGAGGAGGCATTGGACCACAGCAACAGAGGTAAGATCCATGTAACCCTAATATTACCTCTTTGCTTCAACATCATCTTCTCCATGATGCTTTCCAAATCTTTTCATAAATTTGAAGAATGTGATTTTGTGTCTGCAATGTTTTTCAGAAGATTGTCAATTTGAGACGATCACAGATTGTAAAATGAGATAGCCAGGGAGGAGACTTTAGACACAGCAACAGCTTATTTGAAGCAACAGTGACATGGTAAGATCCACAGAACCCTAATCTTAGCTCTTTTGTTCAACATCAACTTCTCCATGATGGTCCCAATCTTTTCACAAATTTGAAGAATGTGATTTTGTTTCTGCAATGTTTCAGAAGATTGTCGATTTGATATGATCACTGTAAAGTGAGGTAGCCAGGGAGGAGACATCGGACATGGCAACAGCAACAGAGGTATGATCCATAAATTTGTAGTCTTTAGCTCTTTCCTTCAAAATCAGATTTACCATGATCTCCCAAATTCCTTTCCGAAATTTGAAGAATGTGATTTTGTGTTTGCAATGTTTCACAGGATAGTCAATTTGAGATAATCACAGACTATCAAGTGAGCTAGCCAGCAAGGAGATGTTGGACATAGCAACAGCTCCTTTGCAGCAACTGTGGTAAGATCTATGCAACCCTAGTCTTAGCTCTTTCCTTCAACATCATCTTTACATGATCCTGCCAAATCCTTTCACAAATTCATGGAATGCTATTTTGTGTCAATGTTTCAGAAGACAGTCAATCTGAGATGCATCCAAAACACTGCAAGAACTGCATCGAAGGAGATCCTGTAATCTGTCAACCCATGACTGCCAAGACACTTCTTCTGCATATTCTCAACGGAGTTCTTTCAGTACTTTTGAGCACTGCAAAGTTGGAACACAAAAGACCTCAGTTGTTGTTACTATAAACTCAGCCACATGACTGGAATCTGTTTTCATGAATAAAATTGACACCAATTCTATATCTCCCTGTGCAGCTTTCTAACACACTAGAAAGCAATGCATGATGTCATTGCACAAACTCTCACAAGCATGCACCTCATGTAATGTTTCATATACACATGTAGCAATTTCAGTTTTAGAAGAGTTGATAACAAAGTTAAATTACAAAACTGATCATTCATAAGAGTGCTAGGAGGTTTGTGCGCAGCAATTCAATGACCCAACAACCACACCAAGGGTTGATCCAAAATCTACTTCTCTACAAACATGGATGTCAAAATCATATTTCCAAAAAAAGCCCCACATGGGTGGGATGGGATGTCTGTATAAATGTAATTTCTATATGATTACAAAAGCAAAACAGAGAGTTCCAAGCAAATCCTTTTATAAAGGCAAACCAGAAATTCCAAACTCACTTTCTCCCATGTCAAAAAAGCTTGAAGAAGAGTAATTGTTTTAGATAAAATAACCAGAAAATAACTAAATATGGATCACGGCCTAGAAAATCACCTACTCAATTGTGAACTTGTCTACTAACTTCATTCCAAGTTCACATGGTAGCGGGCCTTTCAGTTTTTTGCTGCAACTAAAAAAGCTTTCAAGAAAAGACACTAAATCTAATTACATTCTAATAGACACATAAGATCCTAATTATGCTCATAGATACATAAGGTCCTAATTATGCTAATAGATACATAAGTTCCTAATTATACTAATTGATTAATAAGATGCTAATTATGCTATAAGCAACAATAATTAAGCTAATTGAGTGATTGGGTTGGTAAGATGGTAAACTTAATTTTAATATAAAGATGGGTACAATTGATTGATAAATTGGCAAATTGGTTTTCTTAAACTACTTACACCTTGCAGTTTTCTGTACCATATGCATTGTTTGCATTTTCAAACACCTTGGCTTGGACGGCTGCGGCAGTTCTGGACACTAGGGCCCGGTTGAACTGGTCGATGACTACAGTGTGCGAGAACTGGTAGCTGGTGGGCTTCGTGTACGCGTTCAGGAGAGCCGCGACTCCGTGGTTTGCAAGCTCGCTGAAGGCATCGAATCTGCCGTCGTTTAGCGCTTGCAGCATTGTCGTGGTTCCGTATGCAGTCCCGGCTCGCGTCCCGAAAGCATCCGTGACTAGTGATCTCGTGGACACGAAGAACTTCGGCCAACTCTCTGTATGTGTACTCCAGTAGCTGCGAAGGAAAACATAACAAAATTCCCAACACCACCCACGAGAGTCGTTGCATTTTGTGTCAGTTGTTGTTGCAGATCGACATTGCAGCTGAAAAGACCGAGGACAACCAGATGAGACTAAAGACCAGTTTAATTTGGTTTTGGACACTTGGATGTGCGAATGCTTACCTGCTAGTGGAGCATCCTGTTGTTGTTGCTTTGGTATCAGGTCCTGCTTCATTGATCTTGGAAGAAGAAGGTCGAGAATTGGTGAACTGCGAGTACACGGACTGGTCTACGGGGTCTTGGGTTTGGAACTGGTTGTCACCGAAGGTGGTGCTGGTCTTCGAGAGATCCTGGGTGGCGCTGCTGCTGCTGCTGCTGCTTGTCCTGCTAGTTGTGTCGCCGAAGCGATACGCGGACTGATCCGGGACTAGCGATGGATTCCTGGCGAAGAACTGCTGGCCGTCGTCTGGCTGAAAGTTCGTAAACAGCTCTGTGTCCGGCTGAAAGGAATCAGCGTGCTGCTGCTGCTGCTGTTGTTGCTGTTGCGTCTGTTGTTGTGTCTGGTACCTTGTATTGGTAAGGTCGAAGGAAGATGGGTACCTGCCGCTAGGGTCCGAGCCCCTGTAGCTGCTCGAGCTCGAGCTGCTGGCGCCGTTCTTACGGGCGTTGGTAAGGTCGAAGGAGGATGGGTACTTGCCGCTAGGGTCCGAGCCCCTGTAGCTGCTCGAGCTCGAGCTGCTGGCACCGTTCTTACGGGCGTTGGTAAGGTCGAAGGATGATGGGTACTTGCCGCTAGGGTCCGAGCCCCTGTAAGTCGCAGTCGGAATGTCAGTCCAGAAAGCACTAGTGTCTGTGGAGCTCGACTGGGATTCGGAAGAAGAGCTCGCTACTGTCTTCTCGCTCGATAGAACTGCAGCGGAGGTGGTCGACTGATCAACTGGGTGGGAAGATGTTGTTTTGTCTTTGGACTCTGTAGCGGATGCCTGACCGAATTGAGCTCCAAATTTCTTTGCTTCTTGCTCGTCGTAACCGTTTACGAAAGGCAAATTCCTGCTCCCGGCGGCAGATGCGCTTTGAGACGAGCTGCTCGACTGCTTGAACTCGAAGTTCGGATAGTTGTTGGGCTTCACCTCCTCTGGTGTTGCACTGCTCGACTGCTGCTTCCCTTCTGTCGAAGACACTTCATCAGTTGTCTGCTTCGACTCCTCTTTCGTCTGCTTGAACTCGAAGTTCGGATAGTTGTTGGGCTTCACCTCCTCTGGGACCACATTGCTCGTCGATTGCTCCGGTTCCGTAGAAGCCGCCGCTGCCTCCGTCGTCTGCTTCGACTCCTCTTTCGTCTGCTTGAACTCGAAGTTGGGATAGTTGTTGGGTTTCACCTCCTCTGGCACCACATTGCTCGTCGATTGCTCCGGCTCCGTAGAAGCCGCCGCTGCCTCTGTCGTCTGCTTCGACTCCTCTTTCGTCTGCTTAAACTCGAAGTTCGGATAGTTGTTGGGCTTCACCTCCTCTGGCACCACATTGCTCGTCGATTGCTCCGGTTCCGTCGAGGTCGCAGCTTCCTGGGTCGACTGCTTCGAGTCCACTTTCGACTGTTGCGTGAACTCGAAGTTGGGATAGTTGTTGGGCTTTACCTCAGCAGTGCTCTTCTCCTTTTGAGCTCCATTGCTCGCCGATGGCTTTTCTGTTGTCGCATCGCTCGGCTCCTCCTGGGACTTTACTGTCGACCCAGTCGTGAACTCGAAGTTAGGATAGTTGTTGGGTTTCACCTCCTTGTCTCCAGAGAGCTTCGCCTCTTGCGTTACGCCTGCAGTAGTACTGGTGCTCGAAGTCGTCGCGTCTTCCCTTGCGGTTCTAGAGCTGGTTCTTGCAAAGTTCGTATGAACTGCAGCTGGCTCGGATCCGTCTTTCACCGAGTCCTTCTCCGCTGTAGTAGTCTCCGACTCCTTCTGCTGCTGCTGCTGCTGAGACGTTTTACTACCTGCATGCACTTCAGTACTCATGGTTTGCACAGCAGACACAGTCTCTGGCGGATACTCAAAACTCCTGGCGGGGATCGAATCCTCCGCAACAGCAACAACACCATAAGCAACTACAGACACCAGGAGAAGCACAAAACCAAACAAAACAGCTTGATTCTTCATGGCGGCAAAGCTTCTATCAGTGCTGCAGCGCCCGGTTAGCCTTGCAATGCTACACTAGATCAGCTACAGCTTCTAGTAAAACAACACACACAACTTCTTCAAGATCTGATCTGATCTGATATTCCCACAACCGAAATTCTCCAAAGACCAAGTGCTACTTAAATCACCGATTGCAACACAAACCTCCGCAAAACAACAAAATATTGTAACAAAACTAGTACTACAACCACTCCACAAAACTACTACTGCCTCAAAAAAAACTTTGCTGCTGAGCTCCACCACCAGATCCGGACTACTTACTTACTTACTGATCATGTTCTCCAACCCCACAATATAAAACTAGTTTTTTTTCCTTTCCCTTTTTCCTGGGTTTTCTTTTTCCACCTCAAAGCTTGTCTGCTGCTACTGAACTTTTCTGGAGTCTGCCTGCAGCAACAAAAACATGAACCTGAGCAGCAACGTGAGACCTAAGACGTGATCATACACTTACTGGGCCAGCCAGCTGCAGGTAGCCATTATTCTATCAAGCAGTAGTGTTTGTTGGTTGTCTGGTACATGGATGGGCCTGCTGTCTGGTATCAACGAATGGGTATCAGCACTGATAACAAAGGAGGGGACCAGTATGGGTATGACTTGAGGCAATACCTAGGAGGCTGACACCATGAGTACCATCCGGGTAACAACTAGGGACCTGAGGTAATACCAACCTTGTATCAGTTTTATACCAGTTCCAATATCAAGAATATATCTGGTTAACCTATAGGCTTACATTTGGTATCAACAACAATGGTATCAATAATGGTAGTAAGGAGGGACTTTACACCTGCATATGTGAGGAGGGATATGGATGAAATCGTATGAAAAATGTGAATATGGGATTGACTTGGCCCAATGGCTTAACTTTGTGTGGATCAAGAATGGATTGGGATGAACATTTGGGTTTGATGTGACCTACACACATATGAAATAGTTGACACAAAAATCTTAATCAAATGTAAATGAAATTAAGTTGAAATTAGTTCAAGATTAAATCAAAATCAATTAAAATTATCATATCAATTATAGACTTATTATAATAAAAATATTATGTCTAAAACATTTTTGTTTAGGCAATAAGGACCAGGCTGCTACCAGTACCAGCCAAGGAGGTACTAGGGGTAATACCAGTCTTGTAGCAGTTTCCAATATCAGGGGTATATCCAGATTATAGGCCTGCATCTGGTACTAACAAAGGGTATCAATACTGGTAGCAAGGGAGGACCAGTATTGGGATGACACCAGGCAAATATCAAGTTGATACCCGTACTAGCCTGGTAGGGACCTAAGGTAATACCATTTGATGAAATTTCTGAGATGATAACTTAATTGGATAATGTGTCACATCAACTGCTGAAAGCAGAGAAAATGACAAAAGTTTGGCAGTTGATGGTGACTGCTGGAAGGAGTGGATTTTTGTTTTTGTGTTGCTTTGTTCTTTTGCAGGTTATGAGTTTCCTGGAGTTGTTATGATGGGTGGCACTCAGTATGTTTATGGTTTCTTTTGTGTGTGAGCTTTGTGTGGTGTTAATGTGTGGATCTTCATTGTTGGATGTCAATCAAGAATGGGAGGAGGTTGGAGTCTAAGTTCTACAACTAGGGCAACTAAGTATTCAAATTTTTTTGTTGTTTGGTGTGTTTGAGTAGTTGACTAATTGTAAATTTTTGATGCTTGGTGGCATTAGAAGAATGAATGCTTGATGGTGTAGATTGTGGTTTTTGTGAAGAATGAAGGGTTATAGTAGAACCTCCATATAAAGTACACCCTATTTGTTCCCAAAAAAAATCGTCTTGTACCTTATAGAGTAGGTGTACTTTATGTAGAGAAACCTTAACCCTAGGAAGAATCCCTAACCTTCAACCCAAAATCTGAAACTCTTGCTTTCTTGCAATTGTAGTTCTCTAAGTTTATTCGCTCATTGAAAGTACTAATGTATCTTTGATTGTTTAAAGTAGAATTATAGAGGTTTTTAATAGTCGCATTCAAGTTAAGTAAATCGAGCTTCTCATGGAAAAGTGAATGCGCTTTTGTGAACAAAATCAATTGAATTACTATGTCTCTTGCTTTTGTGATAGAAATGACTTTTGGAACTTCAAGTTGCTCCAAGTCTTCCAATTCAATCATTATTTCTCTACTTCATCGTCATCAGCTACGTCAATGTGCTCTTCAACTAATTGACGAATAAGGTTTTGTTCCTCAACAATCTCGTACTCTGGTAACTGTTCCTCGATGACAAGATTGGGTCGTGGGATGTCGATTCTAACTGCAATGGCTGCGAGCTCTTCTTCTTGTGTAACAATCTAGTTGAACTTTTGAACCTCTTCTCCATTGATAACAAAGCCGCAATTAGAAAAGCACTTTTGGATTGTCTCAGCTTTCACCATTGACCATGATTGTCAATGAATTTGATTACATCTAAAACAGTCAACTTTTTGACAAAGTTCGATGCATGTAGTGAATCATTTATGTTGTCCAATATGGACAGGACTTCAAATTTCTGGGACAATGCCTTCAAACTTCAAATGATGCAAGTGTCAAGGGGCTAGAAAACTGAAGTCAAATTTGGCAAAAAATATCGAAATTCAACATTCGTTAGATTGGTGGCCTCATCAACAATATGCACTGGAGCATTATCCAAAAAAAACACAATCTTGTGCCCTTTTCTCTTGAAGTATTCATCAAGCTCCTTTAGGTAATGATTGAAGATTGGATTCGTCATCTAAGTTTTCACACTATTTGTATACTTGACTTTCAATTTGCTCATGTCTTATCTTTGAAATGCTCCTAGGTTTTTGGATTTATAGATTATCCATGGTGGCAATTTTTCTCCCAATGCAGAACACATCAAGACCATTATGATTCGATCCTTTCCTTGTTTTCCACCCTTGCACGACTGCTTGACATGACTTAAAATTGAATCTAGCACTGCATAAAAGAAGAAACTCGTTTCATCCATATTGAACACATTTTTCAGATCATATCCAATCATAAAAGTTTTTAAAGAAAATTTCCATTGTTCAATGCACTCAAGGTCAACATTTCTAGATTCTCCGCTAATTTTATACGATTGGACATTGTTATGTTGTTTCCATTTTTGTAGCCACCTTTCTGAAACTAAGAAGTCACCACCTTTGACTCCTAGTTTGCTAGCAATTTGCTGGCCTTCCCCTGCAAGATTGGTCCCTTATCGCATATCCTCTCGCACGAGCTATTGCGAACCATCTCCATAAAATAATATTAACATCACTACGTTTGACAATTCTTGTTTTTGATAAGGAACAATTGTTTTCTGCGTCCTTCAATATCAAGTCTCTGTTCTCCTTAGCAGCCTGGACTGTTCCTTTGGAAACGCTAAACTTATCAACAATAGCTCTAATGTTATGTCCCTCATCAAGATGTTTGATGATGGCTAGTGTCGTATTCAAATCCACCACCTTTCATTTATTCTTCTTAGGCTCCATTACTGGCAAAAACAATCAATGCCAAAGAGAGATAGATGTACCTTATACGGAACTGCGTGATCATTCCGTGGCCTCAAGTTGGTGTACTTCTTGTAAAGAGGTTTGAATATAGATAAATAAAGGGGTTTGTGTTATTTTAAAATTTTTGTACTATTTGTGGAGGTGTATTTTATATAGGTTATACCTTATAGGGAGGTTTTATTGTATTTTCATTATGCCATGTAATTTTTTTTAATGACGATGATTAAACTTCTTTCAAATTAACTTTTGAAAATTTTACATAAACGTTAGTATCACCAATAACATATTGGGTTACCTTTGACATGGCATGCCAAAAACATGACCCCACAAATGGATATGTTAGTCGAAGGCAAAACAAACAATCACATAAATTGATGCAAAAATCAAAATGTTTAAATTAAATATTTCATTTTTAACATATGCAATTACTTTGTCAAGCAAACCAAAGGTATCTAACAAATATTTCACTTGGATTTTCATGGCTACACTTGTAATGTCATGTACTTCAAAATTCCAATTGTCACATGGATGGACTCTCATGAATTGTTGATAAAACTCACAACCATGGCAAAGGTATCATAACCTATGTGAGGCATCCAAAAGTTAAATGAACATGAACAAATAATTTGAGATGCAAGGGTTGGGATCACACATTTTTCCCTAATTTTTCCCATCATATAAGAGCATTTCAATCACTATTTGGTAATGAAATGCGAATTGTACATGCCCACCACATTGTTGCAAAACTAAATGCCATAATCACAAATTTTCAACAAAAAACAAAGGTTGGTAACCTTATGCCACATATAAGACCAAGTTCTCCAAAAATGTTTTGTGTACAGGTTTTTGTCACGACCCTAACTTTGGGCTCGCAACCAATGCAAGGGGCATGGAAAGATGAAGGTTGAGAGTGTAACCTAGGAATTACATTCACATTCCTGAAAGTGCGAAAAAAGTCTATAGGAATGAGCCCACACACTTCTAAGTGGGCTCCCACTTTGGAAGTTGGAATCCCAAGGGACTTTTGAATTTTTTAAAAGCAATTTGAAGGTCAAAACTCATTGAAAAGTTCTTTAGACCAATGGAAAGCTTTTGAAACATAAATACCTAAAATGGGCTTACATGATCCATTTGAATACTTACAACACAAGTTATGGCCGAAAGAAAAATCAGAAATCAAGTGTCAATTTGATTTTTGACCACTAAAAATCAAGAATCGCCTTGAATTACATGCATGCAAATGGCGTGCCATATATCATTGGAATTTTTTTGATGAGGGGTATAACTTTGCTTTAGACCTTACGTCAATTGAACGTTTACACAAGAAGTTATGGGCTCCCAAAATGGCAAGAGTCTCCATTTTGGGAAATTTTAGGATTCCCAACTTGGGAATCCTAGGGAAAATGACATTTGAGTGTAACCCATTTGGCCAATCACAAAGAATATTATAAGGGAGAAGGTGGTGGCTTCCCCCAAGTCTATGCCATGATGAGTCTTGTGAGTTTGTATATGACTATGTCTCGTTCTTGCACCAAAGGTGTTCCAACTATGCATTAACCAACTTGTTGTTCAGTTTTTGCAAGTTTGTATAAATAATTGACTTGGTTGTCACTCGTCATAATCCCCATTTTGAAGCTCCAACACGCCCTTCTCACCCTTGAAATGCTACAAGCTAAAGAACGTACCCC
The DNA here is from genome assembly GCA_963921925.1 of Sphagnum tenellum. Taxonomy (NCBI): domain Eukaryota; kingdom Viridiplantae; phylum Streptophyta; class Sphagnopsida; order Sphagnales; family Sphagnaceae; genus Sphagnum; species Sphagnum tenellum. The sequence continues at coordinate 6,052,039 of OY998154.1, forward strand.
AACTCTTGTTCTTTCTGTTGTTTCCATTTTTGGATGTGCATTTGAGTCTTTCAAGGAGTTAAAGGTGCATTAGATTAATTTTGTTGTAAGGTAATTAGCTACCATAGGAATTTATGATTTGAAAAAAGAGGACAATTTTTCACTTTTTTGAAACTTGTTTTTCACTTTGGGTTTTTATAACCATTTGCAACATAAACAACCCCCATTTTTTGTATAAGTTTGGATGTTCATTACAAACACGTTTTTTCAAAGCATTTGTGCCATGGTTTTTGTTGTAGCCCACAACCCCTTTATGTTTCCCATGGGCATCAATGTGTTGCAATTAACTAAAGTGACAAACAAAACATTTGTAAGTTGCAAATGTTCATTACTACAACATTATTCACCACAAAAAAACCCAATAGGTTGATGATCAATTATTAAAACACCATACACTTCAGTTGGCCAGTAAATTTTAAATCAAAATCTCAAAAGCTCATTTTGAGAATATTTTGAAAATATACTTAAAATATATCTACAACATGCTAAAAAATGCCATTATTTCATAGCATATACAAAAACATCCTTTTGCTTCAAGTGTTTCCTAAAATATATAAGCCATTCTTTCCATGGGGTCATGTGATCCAAGTTCAACTTCAAATTGAGACAAAGAATCAATGTCATTTTTTTCATCGCATGAAATTTTTGTTACAAGCTATGCACAACATTTGTGGAAACCATCATAAACATCCTTATATGGGCTTTGTTTTATCAACTACTACCTGCCAAAAAAAAAAACAAAAAGTTTACCTCTATAGGAGCTCAATGGCAACTTTTTCTTCACAAAGTATCACTAAAAGCAATTGAATGTGGAAAAAACCTTGCCAATGCAAAAAAACTAATGAAAGGAAAATAAAGAAAGTGTTGAAAAAAAAAATGGTACCTACAACATTCGATGCATCAACGAATAGCACAATGACCACCACTCAAATGACCACGACAATTGTTTAAATGACCACAATGAAAACTTGTTGAGTCAAATGACCATTGTGATGATGACAATGATGAAAATTGTAAACCTTAAAGCAATGTACCTTAAACCTTAAATCAATTTGACCAAAAAACTATACAAAAAAATATTTTAAAAGTTGCCTTAAACCTAAAAACTTATGAAAGGGTGTTGGTGAAAAACATACTTCTAGCACACAATGATCATTAGAATGAACATTGTGATGAAAATTTGATGACCACCACAATGACAACAATGACAAAAATAACAAAACCTTAAAGCAATGTAACTATACCTTAAATCACCTCAACTAAATAAACAAGAAAAACAAAAAGACTTGCCTATGTTGGTCGCCAACCATCACGATGACCATCATGACAAAAACAAGATGTTTTATTGCAAAAGCTTGGTGTTGTAACTTTGATAATAAAAAACAATGAAAAAAAGCAAAAAACCTTATTTGAGCACAATGACCATCATGATGACCACCACAATAACACTGACATATTGCAATGACAAAAGGCTACAACAAATGTTCAGCAATGTTTTTTAAAAACCTCATAAAAACTAACAAAACTTGAAAAAAACTTAACCAAAAACAATGGTGATGGCAAAACAACAAAAAACTTAATGATGGCAATGGCAATCTAACAAAAACCTCAACACTGGCAATGCAAATATGAGCAACCTCAACAATGTTTCATTTTTGTTTGCAACAATCACCACAAGAAAAATGAAACAAAAAAAGTAGGAAAAGGGTAAATAAAAGTAGAAGGGAAAGGGTAGTGGAAAACATAAGAAAAAAACTCATGCACGAACCTAATTGCAGGTCATTGTGGTCAAATTGGGTGTTTAGTCTATACACTGAAATTTTATTGAGTTATGTTTGTTGGGGGAGAGAGTAGCACTTGTGTGGGAGCCCTGAAATAAAGTTATGTTCCGAAGGAGTTTGGTTGTTATTGGGAAAATCTGTCAATGGGCATCCAGAACATTGCATTATGTTTGTTAACTTTCTAAGTCAATGTACGTCATTTTGTTTTCATTTTGTAGCTAAAGTCATCATACATCATCTGATTTGAGAGGACTTATTTGTGCAAGGCATTGGAAGTCATGCGAATTTCCAGTGTGAGATATATAATATATTGTAGGTCAAATGGTGTAGTCCAACATTGTTGTTATGTGGGGATGGTTTCTCAGAGTTGGGAAAAGTTTGGTCACTGGAATGTGGTCTACCATTATGAGGATTAGCGGTAGCCATGAGAGTGAGATGACAATGTTCTGATCCTTGAAGATCCATAGGTTAAGGTAAATTGATCAAATAAGATACTACTTAGGCAAGTGATTTGTGATGACTTTTTAATTTAAGTAACATAATGTTGGTGCATTTGGGAAAGTTGGTTACATGACTACTTAGTTGTATAATTGGGTAATGTAGTGTCCCTGTTTCTTTTCATTACACTGGTACAAGGTGTTAAAAATATTTTGGAATTGATGGTCATCAGATTCTGAGGTTGAACCCGGATCCTCAAATGGGGTGGATCCCAGGGGAAGGTCCTAGTCCAGGTATTTGAATAGAGATCAGGGTCAGGGTATGTAGAAAAAAAATCATCCAGTATTACCCTGGTTTGCAGAGTATTATCCAGATCTCTGGAGAACCGCCCAACACTGGTAGGGACAAGGGACATGTGGTAATAATACCAGTTTTGTAACTGTTTCATATGCCAGTTTCAATATCAGGGATATAACTATTTGCCCCAATACCAGCCAAAAATCAGTCTTGGACTCAATCAAAACCAAGATGCGAGCTGCTCTGAAAAGTTATCAAAAAGTATCCAATACCCAAGACCACAGTGGTATGAAAAATTGTTGAAATAACCCAAAATACCAACACCAGCTAGATAGGTTCAAAAGTCCATGACACCAGATCAATACAGGTATCATAAAGGTTTTGCTTCGAAAGAAACAAGAGGAGGAGGAGGAAGGAGAAGAGAGAAAAACAAAGGAAAACAAAAAACAAAACAAAACAAAACAAATACTGACACAACACAACGACTAGCGAGAAAATGAATGGAGCATTAAGCTTGGCATTGAAAGCAGCGGTAGTAGTGAGATTGATAATGGTGGGTGGGTAGCAGGCAGGCAGGCAAGGCTTGAGCCTTGGAAGTGTGGTGGATTGCAAGCAGCAAATTGCAGTTGCTGATTACTGACAACAATAGAAATGTCAGATCACATGATAGATGTGCAGAGATTAACAGACACTTCTGTCAGTCTGTCTCAAGGCAAGGTTAGAGAGTACTACTGGGCACCCCCAATACTTTATTGGGTAGGGACTATGGCATGCTATCCAAGCTTTGGAAGTTTTACCTTATTAGAACCAGTTTCATATTAGGTGAACCAGATTTTTGGGTGAAAGTGTTTAGACTGTTTAGTTTGGAATGGATTTTTTTTTTGGTGTTCAGAGTGTGGACACAGTAGGTAGATAGATGTACAACTTCTTGCCTATTGGCAGGGCCAGAGTGTTTGTGATGCCTTGTTAAATAAACTTGCTTGTAAGGTCCTTCACCTATTACTTAAATAAACTTGCTTGTAAAGTCCTTCACCTATTACTTTTTAGTAAAAGAAAATGGCATACAAACGGACTTCTTCTGTTGCTCATCATGTGATTTATTGGTGCTTTCTGGACCAAAATATGAGAGCATGAACTATGAATTGTTACCTACTTGTTAGTTGTATTAATTAGTTGTGGGTGTGCACCAAAAAATAAATTTTTATTTTTTTTCTTTTGGTGTTGGGCCTCATAATGATTGGCCCATCACCAAATTCACTATGGATACTCCCTTTAAAATCAACTTTTTTTTAGGTACCTAGTCTTTTTCTTTGGTCTAGCTATGTGGCCTTGGGTGAACTAGTACCCTCTTTGGTTCTTCCATGGTAAAAATCCCCAAAATCCATTTAAATATTTTCTAAATATTTTTTAATATTACAGATATTCCATTCTTAGACTAAATCAAGTTCTCTGAGTTCAAATCTAACATTTTTGAAAGGCCACAGTGAACCAGCATGCACCAGCGCACTGTGAAGGATGGATGATAAGTGGTCAGGAGACAGTTATCTGTTGCGTTTCAGTTCTCTATCTAACCATGGTGGTTAGCTCAGTTGCTTTTTTTTACTACCTACCTACTAACAGCCCAGTAGCAGGTTGTTAGTAGGTAGGTAAGTAAAAACAGCCCTTACCTGGTTATAAGCCATCTACTTACCTAGTAGTTATCTATTTTCTTACATATCTACCTATATATGAAACCTATTTCTTACATAATTGGTTACCAAGGTGAAACCATATACTAACCCAAGTTAAGGTTCATCCATGACTCAGTAAGAACAGGCATCCAATGAACGGCGTGCTTGTGGGTGTTAGTTCACCATGGCCACTAAGAGGCATCACCTTCAATTGTTGGTGTGACGGTGCCAATGTGCTCGTTCACCCTCGCTATAGCACGATTAAAGGGTAGAATTTTGGGGAACACATTGGGAACAGAAAACAAAACCAAAATATTCAACCCCCGACCCCCTCCCTCCCCAAAAGAAAAACCCCTGAGCATTGTCTTCTTTATTTTTTTGAAATTTATTAATGTAACATCATTAGCCATTATCTTAAACAAGGTTAGCGTTGATTGGCAAAAAGTTTGTTTCCTAAATCCAATTTAACATTTACCAGGTAGCCACTAAAAAGCCTCACTCGAGGCATTACTTGAATCCACTGCACTCGTAAAAAAATTAAGCCCATAAAAATTCTGGTTTCTTCTAAATTTCATACATCATCAGTTTAGAAGACTAAATCGGGTTTCGGAGTCCAAATTTAACATTTCCTAAATTAAATATAGCCACTTAGAGCCTCACTGAAGGTGAAGTTATGAATGCATAGGTGCTGCTTCAATGTTTTTTTTGCTTTTATTTCACCTGAAAATTATGATTTCAACATGCAGCCAAGATTCTTGAAAAAAATGGACGTAGTACCCCAGATTTTCCAAAACAAGAAAAAATTCCAATTCACCAAACTTTCTATAAAATATTTCAGCATGTAGCCAAAATATAAAAGGAGTTTACTTTTTTATTTTGGTATCCGGTCTATAGCCAAATTTGGCTAAATATTTTTTGTGGATGATTGCCAACTTGGCAACAGTTCAAAATTGTTGAAAAGAACTCTGTGCTTCTTCACCTTGTGGCCAATAGAGGTAGCAAAGATGATGAAACCCAGCCAATCCTAAATAAACCAAAGCACCCAAAGGGGGGGAATACGAGGAACAAAATGAAAACAAAAAAAACCATGTAATGGGGTGAACCACAAAGGGAAAATGAAGTTCCAGAAACCTCCTTTTGTCACTAGAAACATATCAAATAAAGAAAAGGGAAGACTTATGAAAGGAGGCCTGGCCTAGAAGAACCACCTAACTTAGAAGAACCCTCACCTCCGACAACCACCGCATGTCTCAAAATAGAGACCGAAAGCAAAGAAGAATATGACAAATTACTTGTAGACAAGAAGGCAAAACAACAGACATTATAACTTTGAAATTATTGGTAGCCAGGTAAATCCAATAAGTAACTCCATATCACACACATATTCGGCTTATGACTACCTACCACAAAGTCCCTTTGTCACCACTCAGTTGGGTGCTTAATTCTCCCTCAAAAAGTACACAGAGGCTTATAGGAGCCGGTTGTTGAGGGTACATATTCTCATTATTTTCTATCATTATATTGTGAGGTGCATCCCAAAGTTCAATTTTAGGTTTTGCAATGAGACTCTTTGATTCACAATATCCCAAAAGAAAAGAAAATTCTGAACCCTTTGGAAACCCTCCTGGTAGAGCTTCTTTCCAAGTGCCTCCCTTTTGGCCCACCTACACACATCCTGAGAGAGAGAGAGAGAGAGAGAGAGTTCAATTTTGAGCAAAGGTTATGGGATAAAGTGTGGTGTTATTGGGAACATCTTGAGGAATGCATTGGGAACTTGAGGTTCTCATTGAGAACATGATGTGAACACATAAGGACTCTGCTGGCAGAATTTGCCAAGGTGGCAGGCAGATTATGCAATTCCATTCAATCTGCCAAGGTAGTAAATTATGCATTTCTGCAAATACAGAAGATGTTCCCTGGCCCACACTCTTGTGTGCAAAGTTCCATTTTAGAGGTTTTCAGACAGAGTCAGCCATTTTGTGCCTCCCTGTGTGCTAGTTTATGGCCTACCTCTAGATGTTTACATACGGAATTTGTCCCAAAGGACGCATTCTGCCTTCCCAATGACAAATAATGAGGCAGAATGTTCCTCTAGAGTGTGTTCTCTCATACAAAGCTTTAAAGTTATTGCTATTGGCCAAATAAATCCAACAAGTAATTCTGTTAGACAAGGATATTCACATTACAATCATGGCTTCTTCTTTTTTTGAATGTCAAATTTTTGGCAAAAAATTAGTGAAATTAGTAGAATTTACACTAGAAAGAAAATTCCAAAAGTTTCCCTACATTTTTTTTGCCCAAAACTGACAAATTTTGTCAGAACATAAAACGCTGCTTACAATAGACCTTTTAGTGGGTAGTACCTGACTGAGGTTAAGTTTTTTAACAGGAAATTTATCCAGTGGTTGCACTAGAACCTCTGCATCTGCACTGCAATTCAGTGACCTTTTCTATTTACTCTTCAATTGTTTAAATTTTGATATATATATATCCTTAAGTACAGGGCCAGCTTCAAGACATGTCTGTTGAATAATCTATTAGTTTTGAAGATTCAATGTTGAAAACTAGAATATTTCAAAAGATAGACTCTATTTTCCTTTTACAAATTTGTTCTTTGAAATTTTAAATTTTTTGAAAGTTCAACATCTCTACCAATGCTATAATTAGTGTCGGAGCTGCCAAAGTACTACTGTATTGAAATTGGGCATAGGTATTTCTTTTTTCACGGTTTGGTCATGTAGCCAAAGTGGCAATCATTGATGGAAAGATATAGCCAAATTTGGCTCCATACAAAATATGTTTTTTTAGCTATCTCCTTGAACCATGTGGAGGAATCTGAGGGGTTTTTCCTAATTTTTCAAAAGAATCTCAATTCAAATTCTCACAAATCATTTCATTATAGCACTTTTTAAAACTTTTAATTTCACCTTTTTGGCAAAAAAGTCTGGCAGTAGAAAAAGGCTGTTGGCCATTCAAAATCAGATATTCCACGCCCCATCATTTATTTCAAAATTGAATCATTTCGGCAAAAACAAAGTGCCAAATATAATGAGTAGCCTAGTAGGCAACAACTACTAATTACAAAATTGGAATAATATATTATAAAAGTTGAGTGTATTCTATGCTTCTGAATCATCATCAAGTGTTCGATTGTGGAGTATGGGTACTACCACTACTACTACTCATACACCCATTTTGAAAGTAGTTGGTTGTTTGTGGTTTGTATGTAATATATTAAAACACATGCAACTTTCCAATAACTTCTCAAGTGGGGCGTTAGATACCCAATTCTCTCAAGTGTGGTGTTAGGCGTTATTAGATACCCACTTCTCAAGTGTGGCATTAGATACCCATCGTTGTTGGTTGTTTGTGGTGTGTATCTAATATATTAAAACACATGCAACTTTCGAATAACTTCTCAAGTGGGGCGTTAGATACCCAATTCTCTCAAGTGCGGTGTTAGGCATTATTATTAGATACCCACTTCTCAAGTGCGGCGTTAGATACCCATTGTTGTTGGTCGCATGATTAAAGGCATGAAAACAAACACAACATAGTACTAGGTCACATGGGGAACGATAATGTGTCTGTTATAACAGAAGATGCGGAGTTGGAGTTTGTTTCCCTTCTGAACAAAATTTAGTGGCACCAACTTGGTCTCCTAAAAGCTTGTGCAAATTGGAAAGCTTTGTTTTTCCGCCGTTTGCCAGACATTTGAGAAATGGTGTTCTGGTTTGGTAGTATGCAGGCAGCATGATCAGATGCTGGGGGCTATTGTCAAACATGTTGGGGGATCTGAATTGCTCAAATAATGAATGTGAGAATAATATAAGCCCTACTATATAGGAGGAGTCCCTTCTCAGTTTTGGTCAACAACAACCAATTGCCATTAAAAAGAATTTTATGGCTTTTTTAAAAGCTTGAAATATATGGGAGCAATTAGAAGTAGAGTTTTGTTTTTTTTTTTTTTTTTGGGGCAGATTTTCATCACTTCTTGACCAAAAAATTCCAGTGCCACTCATACAAGGGATTTTTTGCCAAAAATTTAACTAAAGTCCAAAGGTGTCGAGGATTTTATTTTTATATTTTTTACATCCCCGTATTTAGACAATAGGTTCAAGAGCAAGTCGCCAAAATATAGTGTGATTCTTAAAATTTTCTGCTTTCTTCTCTGACCTGTAGCCAAATTTTCCTTATTCTCCTTGTGGATGATTGCCAGTGTGGCTAATTCACAAAATTGAAAAGACAAATGGATTAGAAAAAAGCCCTGATTACAAGCAGATATTTGGACCAGTGTTGCTCAGTTCAAGGAATTTGGACCAGTCTTGGCCAGGTTAGGGTACTGGATAAAACCTTCAATTCTTTCATAACACAACAAAATGGGTGTATAGTGATGAAGATCATCTGAGTTCCAACCCCAATGACCATTTTAAATTTTCATTGCATTCTTGCATTCTGAGGGAGAGAACAAGAAATAACAGCTTCACGTGTGATGAAATTCATTAGTTTTGTCCTGGCTCAATGTTGTGTTGTCCTACTTGAAACAATTTATATTCGATTTACTGAGTACCCATGTGCAAAAGATATTCCATACAAATCAACCCATATTCACCTTCATTCTTGTTTGAAGTTGGTGTGCTTTTTTATTTGGCCGTCTGTGTATAAAATGGAATCTGCAACGTATTAATTAAAGTTATCTGCAAAGTTAGGCTGTTAGGGGCAAGAACGGCCAATTTCAGCATAATAGGGCATCAAATGCATGACTGGGAATGGAAATTTTACAAAATGGAATAACTGGGACCCAAACTAATTTTTCCATCAATTTGGGTTTTAAACTGAGTTTCATCCTGTGTTTCATTTTTCCTGAGGGCCTGCACTGCTGCTAATTATATTTTCACTGCTCCTACCTGTACAACTACTATAGTTACTCTCGAACCTTGTGCATTAAATGCTCAGTTTCAGCATTTGATACTCAGATTTAATAAAATTTCCTTACTTTGCAGATACCACTAAAAGAGGGGATAGGGGGCGAAAGCAGAGGAGATAGGGGTGAAACAGAGGGTGACTTATGGATCACTCTAATTGTGTTAAGTATCTCTTTTGGCCAGATTAGGGTTCTAGGTTGCAATTGGACATACTTTAACAACTTGGTTCCCCAGCACAACATTACACATATTTCATTTTTTCCCACCAAATTTTGTGCCAAGTGCTAGACAGGCATTGATTCACTTCAAATTCTCTTGCAGCCCCTGTATTGTGTTTGAAGGCAAAATTTCCAATTGAAGCCAACAAGACCCTTTCCAATGGAGTTGTCTTCTTGGTTTGTGCCAAGAATGTGAAGGCTTTTTTTTAAAGTAAGAGTGCCCCAAAATTCATGTCTTCTTGGTTCCCATCTAGATTATTGTCCAAAGGCAAAGTACATTCCACATGATGGTGAAAATTTAGGACTTATGAACGTTTTAAATATGCTGGAAGCAATACATATTGGTTTTGATTAAGGTCTTGGCCATCTTGGTTGTAGGATGTAATTATCAATCCTTGAATTTCAAAGGTATCAACATGGCAATGTGTGCGTATTTGGTTTTGCAAAGTTGTGAGATTGTTCCACAAACAAAAAGACGAAATTCAAACCTAAAACCATGTTGATACAATAGGAACTATTAACTAGTAGCCTATTTCCAAGCACCGTTTTGCATCAACTTCTTTTTTTTCCTTCGACAAAAGCCTTCACCAACATTGGGTTCACCTTGTAGTGGAATCACATGGGCATTGCCTGGCATTGTGTTTTGACCCCATGAAATTTGATGATGGGGTGTTCAAGTTTTATGTGTGGTACCCTACATAGAGCCCTAACGTTCTATCGCATGGTTTGACTATTGCATGCCTAATTAGAAATTAAATAAAACATGGCACATTTTTTGTTTTGGACATTTCAAACTAGGCTATTGGTAGAATTCATGCATGTCTTTCCAAGAGGTCATGAGCTCAAATTTGCTATGATATTAGAGAACATTTGAAACAAAGAGTATCTTCTTCTTGTTTGCTTGCAAAACCACACAAGGCACAAAAACTAAATTGTTGGAGAAAAGTGTTACAGAAAATTCATTAAGTGGTGTTTAACATCTCACCAAAAAAAAGACATTTGATACCCTCTAATGAACTTTATATGAGTGTTAGAACAATGTCAATATATATGTATATATATGTGTGTGTTTCAGAAGATGTTAAACACCCCCGTTGAACTTCATAGGTGTCAAAGCATGACCATAAGCAATGCCCACATGGTTCTATTGCAGGTCAAATGTTGATGTAAGTTTTTGAGAAACCAAAAAAAGAAGTTGATGTAATAGGTGTTTCAAAGTAGGCTATTTGTAAATCATTGTTGTTACCACATAATGCCAAGTATTGACTTCCACTCCTTGTAGCAAAACATAAATATTGATTTTTTTAGTTGTGGAATGATGTGTTCTTCTTTCCAAAACAATTTCGTGACTACATGAGACTACAATATAAGAAATCATAACTTTTCAAGCCTTCCAATGTGATTACCTTGTCCATTTTGACTAAACATTTGGTCAATTTGATTATAAACCCTAGTTGTTAAAATGAAATGTTTATATTAATTTGTTCAAATGATTGAAATGATCTTTTTGACTACTTGGTTAAATGTGACATTTAATGAAATAGGACAAAGTATGGACATTTCTAGTAAAAAAAGGAATTTATTTTTAAAATCATGATGTGAAAATCTATGTTAAGTAAGTAGGTACCTACCTAGCCTACATGTCTAACTTACTTAGGTATACTAGACAAATAGGCTTGTAATGTAAGTTGATAGGTTAAATAAGTACTTAGGTAGGCTAACCTACCTAACCTACATAGCCCAAGTATGGTCTATCTAACATATGTAAGTAGGTATGTAGCCTAGGTTAGGTTAGTAGTTAGGCTAAATTGATAAACTAGGTTAATAAATAGATAACTAGGCTTATTAGTTATATAAACAAGTTAAATTAGGTGCATACCTAGGTTATGGGGTGAATGCACAATTGAATGTCTCAATACTGGCAAAAATTGCATTCCTTATAAGTCCATAAAATATTTTTGACATGGTTATTACTTTTTAAACATATGTTTTTGAAAAGGAATGTTTTTTTTTTCTAAATTGCAACTCATATGGACTTATGAAAATATGGTCAAATTTGAACCATTCAAATTTGAACCAAGGGAGACACTCAATCTTGCATTTACCCTAGGTAATTAGGTTAGTTAGTTAAATACCCTAGGATAGTTAAATTATGTTTCCTAAATAGTTTTTTTTTAATGTTCATAATAATAAAGTGACACAATTTATTGTTTGTTGAAGATATGACAAAATGGTTGAAGACTTGGTCTTTTGATGTAAAAGTGGGGAGTTCAAAAAAAGCATTATTCAAAAAACAAATGTGTTGATTTGACTAGTGATCAATTTGGACATATTGAAATCAACTTGTCTATCATGATTGATTGCTCAAATCAACAAATGTCACAATTTGATTTCTTTTGACCATTTAAAAATAAATTAAAACCTTATTTTCCTAATTTGTGCATGGCGCCACATTGATGTCCATGAAACTCAAAGGGGGGACTATATATTATGCAAGATATTATATTCCCTCTTCAAATATCATGAATATCATGAGCACAATGTGTTGTGGTTCCATGCAATCCTATAATTGTTTTAAAATAAAACACATATCCATGTTATGTTACAAAACCAAAAAACCAATATTTGTGTTTTGTTGTGAGGAATAGAATTTCAAATTAGTACCATGTTAATATAGCTATAACTATTTACCTTGGTAGCCTATTTCCAAACATCATAATGCATCAATTTATTTTATTTTATATTATTATTACTTAGATATCAAAAACATTAATCAACTTTTGACAAACCTTGTAGTAGAACCACATGGGCACCATGTAGGACTATGTTTTGACCCTGTGAAATTCCATGAAGGTGTTTCCAATCTAGCCATTTTGACCATCTTAATAGTTATTTAAATTGAAAGGGATCAAAAAAAGGGAAAAAATCCTTTGATGGATTATGTTAAACGTGGGATGACATTAAGTTTTAATGTATGCATGAAACATTTTAAACATCATGTGTTCTTTTCATTGCAAGGTGGTCAAATCTTTTTTGATTTTCCAAATACTTATTTGTTTAGCAAAAACAATATCAACTATATTGGTAAAAGATAACCCAAAATTATGATTGGTTTTGCCTTATTATAGCATTTTCACAATCATTGTCATTTAAGTATACATAACATGATAACATTTTTGGAAAATTTCCCCAAAATTTAGAAAAGGTAGTCAATTTAACATTACAAAAACAATATTTTCCCCAAATTATTAAAAATAAATGGATTTGATTATAGTATGCACATAAGAAAAAAGCTCCAATTCCACATTTGTTTCGATCTCATATTCAACAAACAATAATGAATCAATTCTTGATTACTTTTTTCTTTTTTCACTTTGGATTTGAATTTTTATTTTTGATTATATTTTGATTACTAATAATCATATTTTAAGAAATTAGGTGATTAAAGAAATTATTTCACTTAATTTCCCAACATTAATATACATTAACATATTTTGAAGTTTAAGGGATGGACAAGGTAATGGATTTTGGAGTAAAAAATGGAACAACATGTTAGTAGAAACTTAAATTAAGATTGGTACAATACTGAATAAGCCAAAAAGTATCGTTGGAGGTTCCTCATGAAACAGGAAGCTCAAAGGGGATCATGTCATCTTTAAAATGATTTCAATTCCTCCATTCAATTTTTTAATTGATAAAAAAGAAATTGAATTAAAAATATGGTTATTTAAAAATATTGCAATTTTTTAATATTAGGATTATAAATTGGGTTTTGTGAAAATACTTCCAATTTTGTAAAATATATGAGGATTTAAAGAAATTGAAAAAAAAAAGATAAATTTTCAATTTGAAAGTTTTTCAATTATCTAAAAGAATTTAAACAAAGTTTCTACCATTTTGGATTTTTTTTTCTTTTAAATACCATGAACGTTTTTCATAAATTGAACTTCCAACTTGGATGGTGAATGAAGTTTTAAGTATATGCTTGGTATTGAAATTAAAATACTAAAATAATGAAACTATGACAATATAAATAGGTTTCATTATTACATACATCCATTTTTGTTGTAGTTTTAATGGTGAAAATACCCATTTAACCTTGATTTTATTCTAAAACCATTGGAAAATGCCCAAAACTCATTTGTAAAAGATGAAAAAATATATAGTAATATTTATGTTAAATGGATGTAGTTATTCATTATTGCAATGTTTAAATTGGTTTTTAAATACCTCATTATTTTCAAGGATACCATTTCTTATTCAATAAAGGTGTTAAGTTAAGTGAAACCCATTTTTAACCCCTACAAGGAGTTGGATCTATGACCAACACATTCAAGATTCAAAAATTGTTCTTTAATGATGATGACAATCAAAGCTAATAAAATGAAGGAAGTGTGGGTCCACATTGCACTATCATTTATTTAACAATTCCAAATTGGAAAATGTCTTCAAAAGTTGTTTAGTCACATTTGACAATTGCATGTCACAAATTGTTGCCAAAGGTGATTTAGCCCATTCCCAAGTGAGAAGGTGACACAAGGAAGAATTGGCCATAGGAAAAAGGCATCATTGTGGGTATTCTTTTGTTTTATTTTAGTTGCATTTTAGGCCTTTATTTGTGTGAGATTTGGGGTTATCAAACTAGAGTTCTACTTCTTTTATTTTGTTCATGTTGTTGTGGGAGCACTAGACTTGAAACAAATTAAGGTCAAAAAAACTTCAGTCTTTAGTTTATGTGGCAAAGAAAATATGGTTGGTATTGTTGTTTTCAATACTTGGATTCAAATTCTAACATGTGGTAAGTTTTAGGTTTGATGAACTTCCTAAAGCTGACAAGAAATGGGGTTTTTGTAAAACTGTCCAAATGAACTCTAGATTTGTTGAAAGGATGTAGAAGACTATGCGAGGGAATAAGGGCAATGGGAAAAACTATCAAGAAAACGAAGACCACAATGGCTTCCACCACCACCTTTTTGTTTTTAGATTTTTTTGGCAACAAGGAAATTCAATCTGGTTTGGAGCATTGCCTTGGAGATTTTTAATTGATGCCCCCTATAATGTTTTTATTAGGCTACATGCTTCAACTCATAATTATCTAGGACAAAATCTCCATTTTTGCATTAATTTAAGATTATTACATGCATTGGGATTAGGATTTGAGTGTAATTTTGAAAATTTCCTCTAGGTTTTGTCATGGAAATGAATGGATTTTTTTCAAGTCAAAAATTGTTGAACCAACAAGTGGTAGAATGATTTTGTCAATGCATAAAGCCCTAAATTTGAAATTTTGTTACTTGGATATAATTTAGGGTTATAATATCTTTGTAATTTTATGTAGGGAATAATTAGAATATGGTACCAAAACCATGACTTGGATTGGAAACTTTCATGTGAGGTGTAAGGTGGTGTGCACTTGTTGATTGGATTTTGGTTTATTAATCTTTTGGTATTTACAATCAATAAGTCTGCCTCATAGTCTAATTAGACCATGTTTGAACATAATGTTCCTTTTGTTGCAAAAAAACACCCATTATTTTACTACCTTACCCTAAGGTTAGTTTGTCATTAAATAATCCTCAAAACAGTGAAATGAAATTTTGTGAAAATATGGAATTAACATGTTGAAAATCATCCTAACTATCATAGGTTACATTGTGAATAATTTCACTACTCATACCACAATATTATAGTAGATGGTGCGAAAATATTTAATTTCAAAATAAAAAACCACTATGTTTTTTTAAAGAAAAATTATTCATTTTTTCAATGTGGATATTGACCGTAGGCTATGGTATATAGTTTAAATGTTCAAATTTTGAATTGTCCACCGATTGTTGGAATCATTAACAAATATGATGATGATGATTATTAGCGGATTAGGGCACTTACTTTCCCCACCTTTGTAATAAAAACTTTAAAAGTTCAATTATGGAAAGACATTCAACAAATAATTAACAAACCACCATGATGCCAAAACCCAACATTTAAGCATGCTATAAATTTCATTGTGTAATCATGTGAACAATATGTCCTACTTAATTAGCTATGTTTAGTCATAGATATGACTATAAACTAAGGTACATAATTACAATAACCTTTAGGACCATGATATGGGACTATTAAAGGTACATTTTGAATTTTATTTTTCAAGTTTTATAGGCAGGTCATATGTATATTCATAGGACATGGGCAACTTCAACAAATGTTTGTTGATAATTAATTGATTTTGAATATACCATTTTCAAAATATTTCAAAATATTTTTCATTTTGTTTACGAAAATGTTATTTGAATTTTCTTTGGTGAAAATGTTAACATTTGTAATAAGTTGTTGCCAAAGCCACGAAATAGGTGTTATGGTAGTAAGTATGTTATTAATACTAGTTATATTAATACTAGTTACATTATTGGTAAATAATAAATAGCTCGTCTATAGATAATACCTATCCACTACCTATTAATAATATAGGAAATACTTATGTGTCCATATTTTTAAGAATAACATTAGTTATCACCAAATGAAAGGTGAAAGCACACTTCAAGGGGGTCAATATTGTTGTCATATTGTATTCTTTTTTAGGGGTCCCATGTTTGAACTTCAACCATGTCATTATTATGAAATATTTTCACAATGCTTTTGCATATTATGGTAATTCAAAATCCAAAGAAGTCAAATACTAAAAAAACTACATTTTTTTTCCCATATGATGTGATGTTAAAATATATTTATGCCAAAATTATATATGTCATGGCATATGAAAATGCAAATATACTCCAAAAAGGATTGAAATGATTTTTGGTCTTTATGAATGTGCCATATCTACTAGACATTGTGATATTCCATATGATCAAAAAAGTTTGTGGAAAATGTGCAGAGTTTGATAATTATCATATCACAAATTGATGTTTTTAAAGGCAATGACCATAAGTACATGGTACTTTAACATTTTAACAAACAATCACTTGCAAATGGAATATGTTAATATATATGTGATGTGGGCCATTTTTAATTTTTTCATTTCAAACATTTTTTGGTTGAATAATTCAAACCCAGACCTAGTGTAATCCAAAATTGAGCAAGCTCTATTATATTGCATATACCATAAATATATTAATTATTCCTTGAAATTATTCTTTTAAACTTTTTATTTTTTCAAATAATACTAGATAACATTACCTTTGTGAAAATCAAAATATCAAGCCCAAACACTAAAAGTGAAACCCAAAATTACACACATTTTGCATGTGTACATTTTATGCACATGTCATGAAATTAGCAAAGTTGCAACCCACCCCCCCCCCCCCCCCCCCCCTCTCTCACCCCAATAGTGTGCTTTCACATTGAATTAATGGTCAAATCATTATGGTTTTGTAATATGGTCAAGGAGGTGAGGTTTTGATTCTCACTACAAACATTTTATACTTGTGACTTAAGGGATGTGGTGCCAAAACAAATGAAAAAATGTAAGTCACTAAACAATATCAAACCAAACAAAAAATAATTAGAAACAAGAACCTTCAAGTGCTTTGAATTTTCACAAGACTCCTCTATGAAGAAAGTTGCAAGGTCAAACATCATGCATATATATATATATGCCTTTCATAATCACCATTTTTTGTCTTTCCATTGGTAGAAGTTATAACTTTGAATGTAGTTTGTAGATATTGTACAAATTAATATAGATATTAAAATAAGAGACATTATTATTGAATGATTAGAGGAGATTCTTGTGAAACCTACATGTGTACTTATTGGTAGGGTGAAGAAACATATTAATTCAAGAAGTAGAAATAAAAATTTGTGGTGAAATACAAAAAAATTAATATAATGCACCAACTTGTTACTCCTTATTTACATTTGCAATTCCAACATGACATTCACATCATTGGGGTAAGAATATGCAGAATTTTAAAGAAAATAAAATGTTTAACTGAATTTTGTGACCTCAAAATTGGAACCACTTGGAAAACTTTAGTATTAAGACTTAATGGGATTACCAAACATAAATTACTACAATGGTTTGTTTCTTTGAAAGAAGACTTCATCAACTTTGACAATCAGACTTTAATAAGGCCAACTAATTTTGATAAAATGTAACTAACATGGGATTTGGGAAGGAGCACTTATGTGTGGAAAATGATCAAATCATGAATGTGTTGTTTTCAATTTTCAAGAAAAATATGAGGTGATTAAACTATCAGTCCCAAATAAAAATATAATGAATTTATATTTTGTGATGAAAAATACACTTCAAATGAAAGAGGCAAATGAAGTCAATATCATGTGTTTCATTTTTCAATAACTCAATAGGATGATCAAAAGACTTTTTGATAAAAAAAATTACAAAAAATACAAAGAATTCTAAAAGAAGGAGCTTAAGCATTATTTTTAATTTTTGTGCAATTTTTTTTTTTTTGGTTGCTAGAAGCTAGCTACCATTTGCACATGTTGAGTATTGTAATTCATGGCCTTGTGTTTAAACATATCCAATAATTTCCTTCTTCACAAAAGTCTTGTTAGAATTTGAAGAAAGAACAAATAAACTATGTGTTTTACATGTGTTGTGGAATTCATGTCTACCATGAAAAAAATTGACCAAATGGGAATCAAACATATTTGTGATGTTTTTCCTAATGTTGGGTGGTTTCATTTTTATTTATTTATGTAAGGTTCTAAGAATCCATTTAATTACATTAATCAATTTTTTTCAAACTTTAGAAAACTAATTAGCGCACAAGTTATTTTTTCTAAATTATTAAGCTAGTTTTTGAAACATTGGTTCTTATAAATTTAAGAACAATTGGTAATGTAAGGTGATTCTCACAACCTAATTATTAAAATTTGTACTTTCGATTTAACAAAACAAAAAGAAATTACACATTAAACTTCAAACAAATAATAATTTAAACTGATAAAAATGCATAAAATATATATTTCCAAAATGTCATAGTTCCATGGTTTCATTTCATTAAAGAGCACCTTAATGCACCCTTAGGTTTGTCAAGTAATTTTGGGGGTAAATATTAACCAATTAATTCTTAATTCTTAATGAAATGCAATCCCGAAAAACAATGCTCCCAAACTTCCCCAGAAAATGGGGTTTGGGAATTTCAACATGGGACCATGAAAAAGTCATGAGGAAGATTTCAAAGTGAATCAATTTGCACAAACCAAAAAAAATGGTAATGCGTTATAACATATTATATGATTTATGGCAGGAATTACATTAAAGAGACAAAAAATCCCAAGATTCTTGAAAATTGTGTAGGTGATTTCTATAAGAGGGAGTCTCAAAATTTCTCATTTTGCCAAGTTATGATTATTGCAAATTTGTGGGCCCATAACTCTTACATACAAGGCTTGATTGAGAAGTTATCAAAGGCAAAGTTGTAGCCTTGAAAAAAAATTAAAAAATGCCATATCACATGTTCAATTTAAAGGTCATTTAACCAATCTTACTTGGGATTTACTAGTCACAAGTCAAATTGCTAGTTTGATCCTAGGTTTATATTTTGTCCATAATGTAAATTTCATATTTTCAAATAGTGAATATGAACCCAATTTTTATACACTTCAAGACCTTTCCAATGTTTAAAAAATATTTTGATTTGAACTTTCTTTTCTATCTACAATTTTCCCCAAATATTCAAAACAACACAACATTTCAACTCTTGAAGTAAGAAATATTGTGGGAAACTATTTGAAAGTGTTGAGATTCATTTCTTTGTATTCTCCCACACTTTTGGGGGTGTCCTTGAGCCTTAGGACACTCTCCAACTTGTTCCCCTTCCCATGTTTTAATTTTAATCATAAGCCCAATGATAGGGTCATGAAATAGTTGAAGTTTGACAAAGGTACCAACAAGCCCTTGGGGTTGGAATTGTCATGTTGAAAAACTAGTATCAATTTGGTAGACCTTCAATTTGAAAAACATTGATTTTAAAACAAATATCACAAGGAGGATAATTTTAAATGAAGAATTTTTTTCGTCTGTTGATTGATTTGCAAATAAGAACACCACTTCCTTATAAACTTAGCATTTTTCAAACAAAAAACTATTTGTTTTCCTTAAAAACAAGAGATAACTCACAATATTTTTTTGAATATTTATCTTTCTTTTGTTATTGGCATTCAATGTTCTTCTTCATTAAAGCTTATATCTTTTTAACATTCTAAAATCATCATTTCCATTGCAAAAATATTTTTTGATTGTTTGCAATCCCAAGATTTTTTTTTCTCACCACCCAACTCCATATTAACAAACTAATGTTGAAGTTGTTTCTTTAGCTTGTATAGAAATCACTTACATCATATGATTCCCTAGTTTTACATTTTGAATGACTACAAACTTTTTGTAGAAGTTTTTTTCTAGATTGTGATTTCAAGCATATTAGGTAGTCACCTTAGAACTTTTTATTGTAGGAAACCATTCGTTTGATAGATTTATTGAGTGGCCCTAATAGTGACCTTGGACATTAATTTGTTTTATTTTAATAACTTGAAAGAATAGGATAAATAAAATCTAAATTTTGTCACAACCCTTCATCCTCTAGGCTTTATTTGTTTACGTAGATACTTTAATATTTAAATTAACTTAAGGCACATCTTAGTGACATTTAAATTATTGAATCAACTACCACACCTCATTGTAAATATTATGTTAATACACACATTATAGTTTGGTTTGTGAATTTTTTTATTAATGCATGTCCCTTTTCACTTTAAGAGATACCTATTTATATTTATTTTCCAATTAAAGGTGTTATAATTAATATCAAATGAATTAGGCATGAAAATGTTATTCAAATTGATGAAGTTCTATAAATATGATATGAACTTGAATTTTTGCACTTTGTAAGCCTCATGCTTGATGAATCTTTTGATGTAATTCAAACCAAAAGTTTGAATTAAATAGTAATATTTTATAATCTTACACATAATAAATTTATTTTTAAAAAATTAATGGCTTTTGGAATTATTATTATTTATTTAAATTAATATTTTTCATCTTATCAACTAGAATACATAAATATTTAATCACCTTTAAATGAATTTGTATTAGGTTTATTATCTGACTTACTAACAGCTCGTGTAACTAAATTTAAAACTTTATCTTTCCCCTTACAATGTTTCAAATACAAAACGTTCATTGTTGAAATGGGATTTAAAGTGTGATTATATTATGACTCATATTAATCAGTCAAGGGTTCATCCATAATTCAATTTTTCTTTTGGTTGTGAGTGCAATTATGTTGATAGGAGCCAAAAGCAATGTAACCCATGTTTAATTTATTTATTTTGACACCAATTCTTTTTTTAAACAATTTAACTTGAAAATAAGTTAATTTTTTTTACACATTATCAAATCTAATATCTTATTTTATAAATGTCCAAATCTGAAATTATTTCATAAATATTTGCATATTTAAGAGAGGAAAAAAGACTTGTAAATGGTTTTGGAAAACTTTGAAAATGACATATTTTTGGCACATTATTAACACAAACCTTAATGAAATAATACAAAAAAAATTGAAGACTTTTTTGGAGAATATTTCAAAAAATTCCCAAAAGGCAATCACCTAAGGGGGCACCAGTGGCTCCTATTAACCCATTTGCACCTAATGGGTTTTGTAATATTGTTACATTGATGAGAAATAATTAACATTTGGAAGATTCCCAAAGTAAAAGATCATGTAGATTATCCATGTGACCCACTTATGTTAATGCAAAGAATATAATTGTTTTAAAATCTCCATAACCACTTTGCAAATGGATTCAAAACAGAATTTTGTCATCACTTCTATTTTTTCCTTACATTTATATGTTATAGAAGCCCTAAGGGAAGACATGATCTTTGTGCAATTATAAAACAAAAGCAAACAACAAAAAAGATAATATCAAGAGAAACTTATTAAAAACAAAAAAAAGGGAAGGACAACTCTTCAACAGAAACAAACAAAAAAGAATAAATTAACAAGAAAGGAAAACAACAAATTCATAAAGATGGTTGATGAAATTAGAAAGTACATAACAACATTTTTTACCTTCAATTCATGTGGAATTACTTGGCTTGTTGCCAAGATGTTACTCATGCTCCCTCCTTAAAACAAAAGATTATTTATATGTTTACCGTGCAACCATAACAAAAAAGAAATATTCAAAAGACATGTAATGTAGATAGATCATTCATTGAACATTTAATATTTCAAAAAGCTAGGGTTTAGTGATTGGCATTAAATTTTATATATTTTTAAAACACTAGTTTAACCACAAATTAATAGCCCTTCACAAACTCCAAATTAAGTTTAAAATGCAAAAGTTAGGGCCTCCCAAAATGGGGCCGGGGGGGGCGGGGGTTCTTCAAAAAACAAATTACCATAAAACACACTCCAACCTTGTAACAATGAAATAAATGTTTTAAAATTATTCACTTTACACCCTATATGCTTATACCCCCCCCCCCCCCTCCCCCTCCCCCTCCCCTTCTAAGCATTTAAATCCATACTTGAAATACAAAAAAAGTTATTCATAATGACCAAACACATTTGTATTTAGGTCAAAACTTCCCAAATAAATTCACCCCTTGTTGAAATGACCATATGACCTTATTATTGAAATCAATTGCTAAGTGCTAGAATGATCAAATATACCCATTACCAAACATGTTTCTATGAAGACTAATCAAATGTATCCTAATAAAATTTCCCCATTTACTCATTTCATAACAACATATTATTCATGATTGTTTAAATCTTTCAAAATCTACAAACACAATTTAGTTAAGTATTGGACATTTGAGAATATGCAATCTTGTTGCACAATTACTAGTGGCAAAAAAAACCATATGGCTTGCTGTGCATCATTGTGTATGTCAGCTTATACTAAAAGGTTATTAGGTTATTAACCTTTGTTTGGTTGTGGACTTGTTTACCTTAAAGTTTTTAGTTCATTTATTTTTACTTGGCTTATTGTCAACATGTTTGCCATGTTTTTTGGGCCTTCCCTAACCCCATTTGCCCCCAAATTAAAAATCATGAACAAGTTTGCTATGCACCGATCACAAAAATCAAAATCAAACTCAAACCCCCTCCAAATCTTCTCAACTTCTACTAGTTTTCTTTAATGGTTGGGTAAAATGTTTCTTCCCCTTATGTTGAAACCATTTTTGACTTTGGCTAATGGGAGGGGAACCAATTGTGGGGACGTAATGGAAAGGTTAAATGTGTTTTTCAAACATTTTGAAATTTATTGGCATCACCTAAAATAAATACAAATAATTACAATCCATGCATTTAATTGCAACGTATTAACATTCAAAAAAATCTACAATCATGATACATTTTCTCCATAAATTAAAAGATGATTAGTTATTTTTAATGTTGAGTAATTGAATGATGAAACTTCAACAATTGATTTTTCCATAATAATTACTTTATTTTATTTTGTATGAAATTTGATGGTTTACGGTTTTGAATCGTTAATTTTTACAATCATATATGAATTTCTTACATTAAAAACTTAACCACATTTGAAAAAAAGATGCACACATTTATCCATGACAAAACTATGGAAGGTTTTTTAATTTTGTTTATATAATAAAATAGTGAAGTATGTTTGTTTAGACATATTTTTAAACCTACCCTTCCACTACCTACTTTTCTTTTTACCTTACTTGTGGGCCATTCATGTTACTAAGGCAATGGTTTTATTTAAAGTATAAAATGAATGAAAAAATAACATTAGAAATTTCAAAAGGTATTCCACTAGGGTGGCCAAGATCTTACAAATTTTGTAAGGTCATGTGAAAGAATGCATTATGTAAACAACCTAAAAATACACTAAAATCAGCACTTGTTCTTTACAAAACATTTTTTGTTTCTTAATATGAAATGTTTTGATCTTTATGTGGCCGAATCACAATGTGTAGAATTATGTAAATCAAATTCTTAGTGCAAAATTGTATTAATGTCAAATTGAAATAATTGTGAAGAGGTTTTGAAAGCAATCATTCAATGAAGATCATGAAACTATTAAACAAGTTGATTGCTTTTGGAAATATTGTTGGATTTTAATAATTTTTTTATATTTTGCATTGTGAATCATGTGTTATGTAATTGTAGATTAAATGTTTGTTAATAATATTGTAAATTAATTTTTGTGCTTAAATAAATTAAATAACACAATTGTTTTGTGTGTGGATTGAATAATTAATCTTTGGAAATTTCAGTATATCATGGATTATGTGTGACATTTGTGCATTTGAGCATTATAAGTATGCTTTTAAATTCTTAGATATGTTACAAGTTTTGTGTCTTTAAAAAAATGTGGGGATTTACAAGATGATATATTATAAATAAATTAGTTAATTGGTTCCATTAATTGATGCTAACACCATGATCAAACTCTTATGCTTTGTAAACAACATTATTATTTTCATGGATGATATTCCGTATTTCTTATTATTTGGGTATGTAAAAGTTCCTAGTGAAAAGGGGATGTCAAAGAGTTGATGATTTTGAGAAAGAACATGCCCGTGTTTCTTCAAGGCTCAAAAATGTAACTGCTCAATTAGAGGTGCTAGAATTCCAAATTTCATGCAATGTGTTGTGGGCAAAAGGTCTTGCAAAACAAATTAACCTTATGTCCAATGGGGCCAATGTCACTCCTACTCCATTACCTTTGTAGAACCTTAAGTCCATGTCTATTGAAAGTCCTAGTGCCATCATTGTTAAAACCTGCCCTATTTGCTCAAGTTTTTATGCTTGCAACAACATTTTTGTGTTGTCTTGTGGTTGTATATATCACCAATTTTGTGCAAATTTACATTTAGAATCAAAAGCCACCCATTGTGTGAACCTTACTTGTGGGAAGCCCATATCTAATGATTGGATTGTTATTTTTTGTTTTCAACATAAAAATCTATTGTTGAAGAGGCCTAAACAAGATAAGGGATGCAATATTATTGTCAGCACCACAAGGAGCATACAAGGCTCAATTTCACCAAACAATAAATTTCTTCCAATTTTTTTTGCTTGATCTAGTTGGTAGGAAATTGGTCACTTTGGGTTCCAATGATGGTTCACATGTGATTAAGTGATTATACTTATGTTACTTGGTGGCGTATTGACTCCTTGCTTCTTGATTTGGATTGTTAGGGTTGATTTTAATGTTCACTTTCTTCAACTAACATTTAAGTGCTTATTGTTTTTATGTAGTTAGAGCTATGTTTTTGCACTGGTTGTAACATTTTATCAAGTTATGCCTATTGGACTCCAATTGTTAGTTCTTAGTTTTGGTTAGTAGGTACTAATTGCTAGTTGACTAACACATGCTTACTTGTGTAATGTCAATTGCCTACTTGCAAGGTAAGTTGATTACTTATATTTGTTACATTTTGGAAAGGCCTCCTTGTGAGCATTTCAATGCTACATGGATATTTGTGTTGCATATGTTGAGTACTTGTTGGCTACTTGATGTTAATAATAAACTAGCTACCCAAGTCATTAACTATGGATTTTTTGTTTCCAAGTGTTTCATGCCTACTTGCCACTTGTTATGTGGGCTACGTCTACTTGTGGTTACTTCAAATCTAGGTGCTACTTGGTTATGTTTAGGGCATTCATTTGCTGCCCTTCCACACCTTATAAGGATCATTTGGCACTTTATTAGTCTTCGACTTTAATATGCCTACATGTTATGTGGGTAACATTTTGAAGTAAAACAAGCTTGATAGCGAAGGATGAGATTTTGATTGTATAACAACATTTTGTGTATGCCTTGAACCTTTGGTTTTGGTTTATGGAAAATGAAAATATAAAAAAATAAATTAATGTTTGAAAAATTAAGATTCAAAGAACCTTTAGATCCAATTATTTCAATTAAAAACCAAAGGATCCATGAAAAGACTCCAATGAATGAATAAATTCATGAATTGTTAGTTCAAAACTTGTTGGTTTTGATTTTTGAAAGTTTATAAACAAATAACCTCCAATTTTAATAAAGTAACTACAGAATTTCATGAAAGAACTAGGATATACATATGTAATTTTAAAAAAATTAAAACCATGATTAATATATTTAAATTGTTTATTTGATTTTTTGAGACCCATGAACTGTATATTGAAAAACACCATGTTTTTTTGAAATTATATGTAGCATGCATATTATCAAATAAAATCTACCTTTTGTAAAAAATGTGAGATTTCAAAAAAACGAAATGTTCATCCAATGAAAATTTCATTTTTTGAAATGCCTAGGCTCTTCTTTCCATTTCCCCCATGATATTAAGTGGATATGGATATTATAAAAAATGAAATAAAATAATTTTGAATGATGTTTAATGTAAAGGAAAAGACAAAAAGAGCGGTGTGTTCTTGAAATAAACACCAATTGTTTATTTCAAACACATATTTATTTCAAGAATGCACCATTACAAAGGTGTTACCTAACACAAAAATTCTTTTTTTTTGGATTTTTTGAAGAATCATGGTTACACATCAAAGCCTCTTTTTCTTTTTTTCAAAAACCATGATTTAGATTTCAAAACTAATTTTTATGCAACCTAAAATTAATTCATATGAGTTTGTGGACATGCAAATTAAGGGTTTAATAACTAGATGTTGATAGAGTTTTTGGTGGCAATTACAAAATTCTTTTTACCTATGAATAAATGACAACAATGGCGGTCCAATTAACAAGAGAGCACATGTGCACACATTTTGCCATTTTTGTTGAGTGTATTTATGATGTTTGGTGGACCCAAAAGTGGAGGTGTAAAATTGATGGGGCTAAGTTGCTAACTATGGAAAAAGAAGGGGATATTTTTTATGATAGAAATGTTAAGTATCGTATTACCTTCTTGTTGGTGTGATGGAAAGGATGATTCTATGTTCTTAAACTATCACTTTACAAAATGAGTTGATAATGTTTTTTTTTTCACAATGCAAGGATTGAAACCTTTTGGTTTTAACAATATGTAAGTAGTCAAGCTTTATTATAATGTTCTTTATGACAAGAGGATATGATGACAAATTGAAGAATAAAAGCTAACTAAGTCCTAACATTTGTAGCGTGTTGATGAAGGAAGCTTTTGGGAATTGAAGTATTGCCAATAGTAATGTTTAAAGGTACAGTTATTGTCATTTTTCTATATTAGTATTGGGATCAAGCATGCTCTACATGTGATGGGAAGTAGGGTTTGGAAAAAAATTGTACGTGATTGATGGAAGACAAGAGAATACAATTGAATGTGTTTATCATGGTGGAAGAAAAGTTTCATTTATGCTTGCATTGTCAATGTTAGTGAATGAAACAAAGTTGCATCACAGTTGAAGGTTGATGATGTGTGTATTTAAAAAAGGTTGAGAAAAGTAAAGAAGATAGTTGATATTGAATGCACACGAAGATGAAATATTCATATTTAGAAAGATAATGGGAGAAATATGTTTAATCAAAGAAAGTGTAACATCAAGATTTGAAGTTGAAGGTGAGAAAATTTGTGAGAAACATATTGTCAAGACAATATCATTTCAAGTCACATAAGCTTAGAGGTTGGAGCAAAAGAAATTGAAAGTCTAATCTAACTTGTCAAATAAAAAATTATAAATCTAATGTCAATTTGAGATGTGTGTGTGAGCCTTAGTTATGAAATTGTTGTTAATGAGACCTTTAAAGAATAGCTTTAGTGTGGTCATTTGTATCATGCAATAAAAGGTAATATATGTTTGATGAAATCCAATGATGTTACATTCTAGAAGCAAAATGTGCCATTGCACTTCTTTTCTTGTAAAGCCATCCTCTTTGGAAACATTTGAGTCATAGTTCATATTTCACAAAAACTTGGGCATTTCATCTTGTTTTAATGTAGTTGTATGACTCATTATATTAGAAAAAAAATTGTCTTTTGGAACTTGTTTTATGCAATTAAAAAATATCACATATAATTATTTTTTAATTGCATGCAACACACGTAGTTGCATGAGACAAATTGTAAATAAATTAAAATTTTCAACTCGTGTTACAAATTGTTAACATGTGTTATGACGATGCATTACAAAACGTAAATGTGCTCTAAAATGGTAGGCATTTTGAAAAATGAAATGCTTATAAAGGCAACTACTTATTCCATTTTTTGAAATGCATGTTGCTTTTGTAATGTGATACCCGTGAGGTTTTTACCTTCCGGGTATCGAAAGAGGAAAAGCATGACGATGTTTTACACTATTTAAAGGCCTTGGGGGGGGCGAGCCTTATTTACCCTACACAAAGCCGGTTCTTTGGGCTCTCGAGAGCCACGGGTTTGACCGGGCAGTGTGTGTTAGGGGATGGACGTGTCTAATACCCACCGGACACGGGGTCGTTGCAGCCAAACCGCGAGAGGCTTGTCATTCTAGTCGTCTCTCCTCTGTGCATTGTACCAATGTCTCCGTGCGTTTGTCGTCGTTGTCGCCGGCGGTTTGCTGGTGTGTGCGTGCGCGGTGTGGACGGTTTTCTAAACGAAAGAGAATCGCAAGAAAGCGTTTCTTCTGTTTTCTTCTTAGGAATTTAAGTGAGTGAGTGAGTGAGTGTATTGCAACGGGCATTGAATTGTAGACCTAGAAAACTGTGAGAGACTTCGGGGTGTCGATAGTAGGGTTTGGTGCGGCAGCGCGTGAAGATCGGCAGCTGTAGTAGCCATCAGCAACAATCGAAGGATTGATGATGGAGATGGGGCCTGTAGTAGCGCCAGTAGTAGCGCCAGCAGCAGTACCGCCGTCGCAGTCCGTGTTCAAACAACCGCAGCCGGTAAACCCTAACTCTCTGCCTTTCTTCAGTAGGATTTCTGAAGATATTCTCGTCAATGTGTTGTCGCGGCTGGAAGATGATCCTCGAGACTTGGCGAGATTGGCCTGCGTGTGCCGTCGTTTTACCAACGTGATTAGAACCTCGTGTTGGCGTCACCAATGTATGCGTGTGCTGCCTACCGTCGTCTCGGAGCTCATGCAGTCCAGCAGTCAACCGGAATTGCTCGGTGAGCCGCCCTGTGGCTGGGGATCGCTTCAAAAGTTGCTCGTTTGTTGCCCCGGTTTGCGCCATGCTGGAGTCTTGCTTGATTGCTTCGATTTCGGCCTGGAGAGAGCGATTGGGAAGTCCGATGACTACCAAATCGTTAGAAAAGAAGATCTCAAGGCAGATGCAAGCGCCCCCTCAGATGGAAGGCTCGGTTCTGCTCTTGGCAATGATGTTGATCCACATGTAGATGGGAAATTTGAGCCTGAGAAGAGCGATGTGATGATCAAGCCCGAAGGATCTGGGGTTTTAATGGAGAACAAGGAAATCAAAATGGAGAATTCTGATGTGGAGGCCTTGGCATCATCATCAGCAGCAGGAGTTTCAGGAGCTTTGTGTCAGTATGAGAATTCTGACTTGAAGGCCAAGGCAGTAGAAGTTTATCATCATCCTGATGCAGAGAAGCTGTTGCTTTCCAAGCGGAAGAAGACTGAGGTGAATCCAGAGGGACCTGTGAAGCAGATGAAGAAAGGAGGCTTGCACTACCACAACAAGATGATGAAGGATTCCAAAATTATGGGGAGCTACCTGCGACAACAAGCTGCAGCAGGGGAGGACAGAGGAGTTGTTCTCAGGACACAGAGGTCTATTGAATGGCGTCCGTCTCCAGACAAATGTGGGGATGAAAGTTCAGGAAGAGTGACAATTGATTCCAATACAAACTGTAATCATGAAGATCCCCATTTGGCAAAAGGAATACGGATGCTAACTCGTGAACAAGGCAACAAGCTGCTTGCCAGCAGGTCAGTGGTCTGTATTCATCCCCATTTGCTGCTAACCCTAATTCTCTTTACAGTGCTGTACCCATTTGTCCTCATTTCTGAATTAGTTGGATTCTTTCATTTGGACCTTTTCTCCTTCTTAGGCAAGGTCATTTCCATTATTTTCTCTTCTGTTATGTCCATTCTTGAAACAAAGCTTTGTCAGCAAACCTGCTGTATGGAGGCAACTGTGACTACCTATGTGGTTGCACAGTTAACACTGTTGCTATCCTGCTTAACTTTCTGTTGCCTAGCGTTAACTTATTTTTCACCTGAACTTCATGTATCTAGACAAAGACTCTATTGGCAGTGGCATATACCCTAAATCAGTTATGAGCTTAATTTTACTTCTGATGGCTTCTCTTGCACTTTCTTGGATTTAGCAATGTCCCAAGTTTCCAGAGGCATCCACATTTTTCATCAAGTATTCACAGCCAGAATGTGCTGGTGGTAGTGTGATTCATATTCCTCGTGTGAATTCCAATGTTCCAGATTCTGATGTAATCAATAGTCAGTCTAGTAGGTTCTTAATGCTTTGTAGATCCAAACTGTTCTTTGTTGCTGAAATGGCCAAAGCTTAATTGGTCTCAGAAGGGAAATTTGCAACTCTTCAAACTTTCTTTTAAATTGGATGGGAAGTTTGCTTAACAAAGCTTTATTTCTGTTTGGTGTTTCTGCCTTAAGATTATCCAAAATGATCATTGCAGATGCTTCTAAATTGGTTCCTGCTTGACATCAACCTCTGCACATTCAGTTAGGATATAATTGTTGGCGATCAATATTGTGCATCTCACCATCTAAGGTCTCTCAATGTGCGTCTGACCATCGATATAGTTCATATTGTTACTCAGTTTTGTTTCTGGTCTTGTTTTCTGTTTTCATTAGGGCTGGGTTTTCTTGTTTTAGTTATTGTTCATTGTTGACTGTTATGTTGTCGAATCTGAATTATGCATAAGCTTATTATCAGGTGATCTCTCAATTCTTTTCAGGTCTGCTTAAATCAAATTATGGAGAACTTCTCAGTACTGACATATTTATTTTTTGCTCATTCCAATAGTAAATTGAGAATCTCCTTTCTAAAGGAGCTTCACTGTCTTCTGAGCAAGCAGTGTTTGTTTATTCCTTAAGTGTAGAAAGTCCAAAATTAGACTTCTTCTCTTCTTCCAGGCAAGCAAGTTTGTGCAGATCTGCCTTTAGGTAGGTAATGCTTAAATTAAGTTCACAGTTTCTGGCATGTCCAGGTTCTGCATGTGTTTGTTCTGGACAGTCTGTCTTGGGTTGGCAGAGATTGAAGGATCCCTACACTTTGATGTTTTTGGAGAAATTTCCAAGTTGTTACAACTTTTCTACTCACCTAACTTATTCACATTTTCTGTTCAAAACTTATAGGTTCCGTGCAGACAGCCTTTACATCTGTGATTGGCCAGGCTGTGTACATCCAGGAGAGAAACGGATGTACAAACTGTTTAGGGGCATTTTCAAAAACTTCAAGCAGTCACATGTGTGGCGCAACCTCAGAGATCATCAAGCTAAGAAATCAGAGCTGTCATGTGCCTTCTGTTCAGCCCTTTCTACATGGGATATGGTGACAACATTTTGTCTGCGGCGATCTTTTGAGTATCATGAGGATGGGGAGCCAGTTGTTCGAGCTTATGTGTGTGAAAATGGCCATGTTGCTGGTGCTTGGACTGACCGCCCTTTGTATAACTTGTGATGAAGGCACCTAGGAGTGTGGTGCAACAAGCTAGGTACTGTGGACAGTGGTGGGTAAAGTCAGCCAGCAATTTGAACTAATTCTGTTTCTTTCTGTTGTTATATCTCTTTCTCTATACGAGTTAGAAGCCTCTTAGGTCTTAAGTACGCAGGTCAGAAATGGTTCCCTGCCACAGGTTAGGCTGTATTTGGAACAGGGGTGAGGGATGCTAACATATATTGCTGGAATCAGCCACTATTGTCCACCAAAAGAACTGGCATTCAGATGTTTAGTTTTTGGTCAATCCAGAAATGTCTGGTGGAGGTTTGTAACATATGCAATGGTGCCATTGCCAAGTTCGAAAATTCCACCTGCAACCATCTCAAGGCTCCTAAATTTTGAACTGAGAAGTAGTCAAATCTCGGTTGAATTTAGGTGCTAGAGCAAATTGAGTTTTTAAGTAGACATTTAGAATCTGATTTCACAAGGGAAAATATGGGAGAAGGTTCAAGGAGGGACAGGAAGAATCTCATGTTTCAAGGAGCATTGGTTGCAGGAGTCTAGAACAATGCAAAAGGCACACTGAATGCTTCTTCTCTTCCTTCAGGCAAGTAATGTTTTCTGACTTTGCCCAAAATTCTGTGGCATTTTTTGTTGTATATTCTTTTCTTTTCTCTGCACTTTTTTGCCCAGCCTGAAATTTGAGGTTCTTGTCAAACTCCTGCATTGAAAGAGGACATGTATGTGTATCACAGATCCATTCCTTAGAAGGGAGGCATATTTGTGGAGAATTTGTACAGTGGGAGGTCTTTGTGTTTATTGTCTTGGTATACACCCTTGTTGACATGAATCTTATGAGATATCTTGTTGACATGAATGTCAAACATGGGAGCATGGAGGATGGCAGGACACTGTTCATCAAGAACATCACTGTTTGAAGAATTATGATTGTGGTGCAATGATTGAACACTTCAATATTTTGACATGAAGGAATGTGGGAGTGCCAAACACCACCAGTGTAGAAGAAGTTGAAGGATTCATATTCAAAATCATATCATACATAAAGCTGAAAGTCTTCTGTTTTGGGTAGTATGTTGGGATTTTTGCCCTTGCGCAAGGGATCAATGAATCACTTGAAAGATTGGATGCATAATAGCATCCTGTGGTGAGCTCCATGTGTGCAGAAGATAGGGAGGATGTAGACTCTCTGAAGGCTGGCTCTCTTCACTCTTCCATTGGGAGCTGATGAAGTCAGTTGGTTGTCATGGCAGCTCATCACAGCTATTTGTGATGAAGGTGATGGCCTGACACTTTGTGAGTGGCTTTCAGAAGGTTAGAACAGCACAAATTGTTCTGCATTACCTTCAAATTGTTGTTCTTGAGATTTTGCCTCAATTTCATAAATAATTGAATCCTAATCATGTATTTGCAGATTAATTTTCTTGGGTAGATTATTTCTGATAATCTAGCCAAGAATATGTTTAGCACATTTGTCTGTCAGCCTTTGTGATACATGTAATGACTTTTAATGCATATCCAGTTTTTCTGTCAGTAGTTAGGTCTTTTGATGATTTGTTAGCTCTTGATTCCCTTATTTGTTTGTTTTAATGTAGTGTATTTACTGGCAATGTGATATATAGCCTTGTTTATCACTTAAGGTGAATGAGTGAATGAACATGAAAAATTCTCTATGCTATTAGTTGCCATTAGTGTTTTACTTGTTCATGTTTGCATTTTTTAAAAATTGATTGCATTCTTTCGTCATAGATTTATCTACTTTTGTTAAATAAGAAAATAAGAAGTACATTAAGTTTCAGTTGCATATAGATTTAAGATATATTGCACATTTGTATTTGCTTCCTACAAAGGTCTTGTATGTATATTAAATGAATTTGTGCATATGTTACATGGTTTATGTTTTAGTAACATGCTGATTTTTGTAAAGTGCATTTTAATGCAAGAAGGTAAATATCTTTGTTCATTTGTAAGTTTGAAAGCAATTTTCATTGCTTAACTCATGTTAACAAGTTTTTCAACTATTTGAATTGCTATTTGAGAAAGGTTTTGTGTACGTTTGTTGTTTTCATTCAATGGCAATAAAACTTTTGTGCATCTCATTGGAGGTTTTTGGAAATTGAAATTAACAAATTGATCAACCTTTTTTTTTTACATGTTCATTTGTGTTTATATATTTGTGTAGTTTTTAATTCATGTTTCAATATTGTTTATTGATAATTTTTTTGATGTGCTCATTTGAAGAAATTTTGTATTGTGAGGCATTTTTTATTTAGAGTAATCCATGGTCATGTATTAGACCTCTTGATTGCAATTTTGTCACCAAAAAAAACCTTATATTTAATTAAACATGATGGAACTATTTTTCAAAAGTTTTCAGAAACTATTCATTTTATGTGCATAGTTATTGCACATAAATAACATGATCAATTTTAACAAGTTTTTTAATGGTTGGTGAATTGTAATTTTTTATTATTGTCTCTTTGTTAGCATTTTTTTGTATAATTGTTTCAATGTTTTTATAAATGTAGGTCAATTATTGACGCATGTTGTGAATCTTACAAAAAATGTAGGTGGTTTTAATTGTCTATTCATTGCAAAGACATCTTTTCAAAGTTGGTCTAAATAGTTTGAAGATCTTTGTCTACATCTAAGTTCTTTATAATCTATGTTAGATTTTAATATTTAATTCAAGTTGCCATTGTGCGATACATCATTAGCTATCAAAATGCAACCCAAAAGCTTTATTTTTGAATCCAAATCCATCTATAAGATAATATGAAATGGATCAAAAGTTTAATTGTTATATGATATGCAAATTTCCTATTTGTGCTAGACAATTGTGTTTTTTTTCATATGAACATTTCAATGGTGGTCTTGAATGACCAAAACATAATGTTTGAAAGTTGTATTCTTTATAATATGTATCTTGAAATAATCCTAAAAATCAAAAACCTTCACTTGGTGCGATTGTTAGTGATTTGTTATTATTGTCAATATTATATTCTACATCTAAGAGGTTATATATTAAAATTTTTGTGTTGTATTTCTCTGGCATTTCTTCAAATTTGTAAAAAAAAATTAATTGACGTGATTTTCAATAATTTTATGTTCAAAATCAATCTTTTTACTTGTGTTTGTGAATTTTGGGAGATCCCCCCAATTCCGTTTTATAGAAATGTTTTCACCCATGTACAAAGGAGTTTGACAAAGTTGTCACAAAACTTTCATAATCATATTAAAATGAAAGTGTAACTTGTCATATATATTAATTTATATTCCAATTTCCTTTCTAGAAACATAACAATTTATAAATCATCCTATGGCATACACAATACTACATTTTGAACTGGATTCAAATTAGTTAGAACATTCACAACATTCCCATGTATTATGTATTGTTTGTATCCTTGCAATTAAAACATTTGTGCAAATACAAGGTGATGTGCGATCAAACATTCTTCAATATAAATTAACATTCAAACAAAATTCATGTTTCGTTTTTTGTTATAATATGATTTCATAAAATTGAATTGAATGGTTTGCCATGTTTTATATTATTTTCACGTGATCCACAAATAATACATGATCATCTAATGTTATGATTGGAATGGTTGCATGAAATCAATTAATATGTGATCTAGTTCAATATTGGATCTCATATGGAAGACATAATTTTTGACAAGAAAAACAAACATGGTTTACAATGTCTTGAATTTGTTTTCATATTTTACAATATGTTTATCTTTTGATTTTTTTTTCATTATTAGTGTAAATTTGTTTATTGTAATGTCATCAAATTATTTGTGTCTTCAAAATAGTTACAAGTCTTCTCATGTACATTTTTTTTCCCAATATTACTAATATTTTGTGATGTTTTGTTTAATATCTGAGCATTTTCCTTCTAGTGGGCTATTGAGTTTTAAAAGATTATATCAAAATTATTCATGAACAAATAAAATTATAATGGCTATAATTTCAACTATATTTTATTTTATTACATTCAATATCATTATTTAAAGGTTTTTTCTCAGAATATGGTTTTACATAATGTAACATTTTGGAACTATATTGTCTATTGGTATTTTTGACTTGTTTATTCTCTGGTGTTAGGTCTTTTTCTTGAGTTATGGTAATATTTTATTTTTATCCATTTTCATTCAAAGAAATTTTATTAGGTAAGTTCTTTTCTTTTATAGTTGATGTGTTTCAAATGTCATTTGCTTTGCAATATATTCAACCCTAACATTGGGAATTTGGTTGTCAATGCTAATGCAATTTCTTGTGGCATCCAATCATGATGTTGTTTTTAAATTTCCAACAAATTATTATCCAACTTAAAAATCCATGTAATTTTTTTGCATTTGTTATGAAGTTCATTTTTTTTATTAATGGGTTCATTTTTGATGCCATCATTTTTTGTTTCACACATTTTGATTTTGGCAATCGAAAGAAACTAATGTTTCATAACATGTATATACATGTGTCAAAGTGGTTCTTTTCATACACAATGTGCAATGTATTTCCACTACTTTCATTTCATACTTTAACCATTAGGCGGTCATTATTTTTATTCCAAACATAGATTAAACATTACAAATAATGTGATATCCAATAAACAACAATAAAGTACCCCATAATCCAACATTCAAAATTGATAATGACATTTTTTTAAAAGTATGTTGATTTGTTATTTGTTTGCCCATGATGTAAATCATGTAGAAATTCATAATTTAATTCACATTTGTGACACAACCATGCCTTTGGTATTTCAAACTTTAAACATTCTTATAAATGGAACATAGAATTCATTCAAATTAAAATTGAAATTATTGATTATTTTAATAAATTAATTAATGCTTGAAATAAGAAATCTCCAAAATTATATTGAAAATTAGTAATTCTTTTTAAACCAAGTTTTTTTAATCAATTTCCATGAAATAGCAATTTTAATTTGAAAGTTCCATTTAATTCTATATGTTAAAAAACTAAAGTAGAAATTCTAAATTATGTACTAAAATTTAAATCATCAATTTAAAATTTATATTAACTTATATTAGATTATACATGCAATACCTTTGATCTAATTTTTAGTTAATATGTAAGGTGTACTTTGAATTGCAATGAAAATTGAAATTTATATTATCAACTTTATGAGTTTTTTTGGTTGAATCCTTTTTTTTAAAAAAAATTGGAGTTTCAAGTCTCAAGGTGTTAGGTTTTGAATTTTTCGATTTATGATTCCACAATTAGGTTATATTATTTGACTTTTGATTTTTAGGAATTTGGAATTATAGTTTCATGTTTTAAGGTTTTGGATTTCTTGATTTGTAGTGTACCCATTCAAAATTACGTTTTTTAAGGTTTCAAATTTGTGGTTGTAAATGTTCAACTATAGTTGTAAGGTTTCAAGTTTGAATGTTTCAAATTTCAAGCATTGAAATTTTAGGTTTCAAGTTTGAATGTTATAAATTTGAAGTTTTAAAGTTTAAAATTACACATGTGTTAAGGTTTAAGGTTCATGGTTCATGTTGAAATATGTGAATATTTGAATATAAGTTCTAGTTAAAAGTTTTAAGTTAAAGATTTCAACAAAATCCCGACAAGACCCATCCATATTTCACCACAAACCATGTATCAAAGGAAAATTCCAAAAAGACCATATTCAAGAAATTGCAAATTTAAAACCAAACTGAAATCTAAACCTACAAAATGATGATACAAAATATCACTTTCAAAACTTGAACAAAAAAAAAAAAAGATTAAGAAATGTACAAGGTTTAAATTCAATTATGAAAAAGGTTTACAATTTATATGCACATGCATAGTATCAATAATCCATCAGATTTTCATTATGTATATGAAAGGTTTTCAAACTTTTCAAACAAATTAGAATTTTTTTAAAAATTACTACAAACCTCTTCAACTACTTTGAGTTTTTCAACTTCTATTTATTTGAATTTCCCATGTTTAATTCTTTCTTTTCCACCTATTGATTTTGCATTTTTGTTCATAGGTTATTTTGGAGTAGAAAATCCAATGACTTTAGCTATAAAGCTCAGAATGAATTTCCCTTCGCGATTCTTATCACAAAACAACCAAAGGAAAAAACCTTCCATCTTTATAAAATCTTTAGGGGTTCCAAGATCATGATAAATAAATGTTTTGATCCAAAGGTCACATAAAACATAGCCAAATTCCTAACTGCTTTCTTGCTTAATTTTGCATGCAATTTATGTTTGGGTTTGCATTGGAATTGTGGCCTTACATGTATAATAATAAAATCATGTATTTTGATTTGTTAGGGATGGTAAATGGCATCTATTGCAGATTTTTTGAAGCAAGATGCCCCCACATGAATATTAAATTTGCCAACAACTTGTAATGACACAAATTTCAAAAGCATGTGTGAGAAATTTATACTTTCATGAAAGCAAGCAAACATGTAAACATACATCCAAATAGAAAAAGTTGCATGTAAAGGTATGTGAAAGTAATTATTGTGAACTCAAAAAAATAGACCTTTGGGGGTTTTGGGGCTCTTATCATAAAGTAGGGCAAGGCAACTTTTTCCAAAAGAAAGAAAATTTAAAAAACCACAAGTATTGTTGAAACAATCATGATCATATTAGATTTTCAATCCAAGTTGTCAATTCAAAAGAAATGACTATAAATCCTTAAGTAAAAACTAAAGAAAAGAAGATTTGAAACCGTTCATTTATAAAACACCATATCAATACAATGTATTCTACTAATGTGCATGCCTTTTAACATATTGTATTGTTTGTATCATATGAATTTTTTTGGTCATGACCCACAAATTGTTACATTCTATCAAAATTAATGAAATCCAATGTGAACATGCCTTTTCATTTCAACAAACCTCCATCCTTCAAAAATGTCACCCTAATGAAAAAGATAATTGAACAACATTGTTGTATTAAAACAAAAAAACCAAAAAAAAAAAAAAAAAAAAAAAAAAAAAACCATACCACATTCAACTTTTATTATTTTAGACAATAACATTTTGCTTTACTCTTTTAAGTGTCACAATACCCAATTTCCCCATTTTTTCTAAACCATCTGAACCAAAATTGGATTTTTAAAAAAACAAACCTATGTGAAAAAACCATGTTTAATTTTTTCAATTGGATTTTGGATTATTAAAGTTAAATGTATGTTTGAGAAAATGCAATTTCTAGTTCTTCAATGTAGAATCCAACATTCACAATTTGAAATTTCAAAAACTCTATGATATGAAACTTGGAAATTTTGATAAAATCACACAAAGCAAGTTGAAAAATCCAAAATACCTTGAAATTGATGGTGAAATCTTGTCCTTTTGTCCTTTTGTTATGCAGCTCAGTCAACTTCTATACAACATCGATGTGAGGTGTTGAAAGTAAAAATATTGTTGCAAAGTTAAGCACTAATTGTAGTTCGTCATAGATGACACTTGCAATATTCTTAACAAGGGCTATTGTAGGTTTACTAGTCCTATACAACTCGACAAGATGGTTGTACTATGCATAAAATTCAGGAAAAAAAGAAAGGGCCTACATGGAACCCAAACCATCAGTAACCACTAAAATGAAAGACTTTGAAGACCTACCATAAATATCGCTAACCATAACCTTGAGAAAGCCCAAATTTTCCAAATATGTTGTTTGCATAAATTCTTGTATGGGATGTGTTGGAACAAACTATAGTGTGAT
The DNA here is from genome assembly GCA_963921925.1 of Sphagnum tenellum. Classification (NCBI taxonomy): domain Eukaryota; kingdom Viridiplantae; phylum Streptophyta; class Sphagnopsida; order Sphagnales; family Sphagnaceae; genus Sphagnum; species Sphagnum tenellum. The sequence continues at coordinate 6,090,638 of OY998154.1, forward strand.
AGGAAATGGATTGATCTTATCTATTGTGGTGTTTGCCCCAATTCTCAAGACAAAACCCTAGTCCCCATGTTCAAATTTGTTTTTGAAAGTGATTCCAAAAATTTTAATGCGAATAAATGAACCCAACATTTAGTCTTGAAAAAAGGTAGTGACAAAATTTGAACCAAATGTCAAGGTTATTATCTTGAAACCATGTGCATATGTCGAGTTAGAATATATATATGAAAGCATTACTTGGGATGTCATAAGATCCATATCTATTAATAATAAGACCTTCAAAATAACCACCTAAAATTCTTTGTTGAATGCTGGTGATTTGAATAACATTGAGAAGTGCACCTATTTTCCTACTTGCCTTATAACTAATTATGCCATATTACCACCTCAAAAAGAATAATCCAATTTTTTGGAAATGTTTACAAGGAAAAAACTAAAAATTGGTGATATGACACTACATTCCCAATATTTATAAATTGTAGACAAATTCAAAGTTGAACCCCAAATACTTTACGATTGTCAATATTTCGATTCTTTTGAAAAGCCAGAAACACAAAACACTTATGAGATTCTTCAACCTTGGAAAGAAAATATGCACACTATTTATAATAACTTATAGAATCTTTTAAAAATTGGAAGCCAAAAACAAAATTTGAATTGTTAAACCTCAAGAACAAAAATTGAACTATGTGCAGGAGTAATACCCATTAGGTTGAAACCCTAGGGTTTTAGGAAACTAGGCTTTAGGCCTTCATATTTAATTGCCACCCCATGATGTAGGGTTCAACATGAAAGGATTGAAATTTGTCCAATGAATATTAATTTTTTCATTTCCAATTGAGTATGCATAAAAAAATAGTTTTAATCTGTTGACATGTGTTTTCTATACTCTTGTGAAACACTATATTAAAATATAATAAAATGTTGTTTTCCAATAAACCACACATGAAACTACAATGAATTATTGTTTTTCCAACAACCCATATTGCAATTATGGTAAACTAATGTGACCCCATACAATGTTTTAATATTGGGAAAATAAATAAAGACAAGAATGTGCAACAATGTAGAATATGAAAATATTCAAGGATATTAAGAATATGAAGAGAAGTAGTTGGAGATGAGGTGGATCAGAATACCTTGTTCTTGATGTGTGTAGTGGATTGATAAGGAACAACAATAATGTTCCTTAATGTCCTTATAACTATTACTATAATTAGATAAATTTGTTGCTTGTTTTAAAGTTGTTGCATTTCCAAACATTCCTAAACCATGAACGTGGATAATTTCACCAAAGCACCCATCGCATGGCAAAGAAAATTCCAAGAATATATCCCATTATTCTAGGTAAAGATAATCAAACATTCATAAAACTTATTACCCTTCAAACTAAGTAGATCTCAGAAAATTCATAAACAACTGTTTAGAAATTTGTTAGTTGCACATCATTTCCCAATTGCCATCTAATCATCTTCTAGTCATGGTTTAGTAATATAACGACATTTGTAGTAATTATGTTTAGTAATTAACTATTGAATATCATGCTACTTCTAGTTGTTTTCAATTCTACAATCAGACATCATGTCAAACAAATGGCATTGGAAAAAAACTTATGAAAAAGTTAACATGGGTCAACAAGAACAAATAAAAAAGGTAGCAAATTCCACGAAATGAGTCCAAAGCATTGTATTATATGTGAATGATGGGACTTTAATTCTAGTTTTTGATTTAAAAAACTAGAAGCTAAATGGTATATATTGGTGTGATAATGAAGCACCCATGTATCATTCAACAAGTCTATCTATAAAACTTTACATCCTATCATTGTCATGAAGTGTATTATGAATCAATAGAAAGTTATCGTAAAAACCAATTTCAAATTGACATAATAAGCTGATTCTTTTGTTGAAAATTGAGAATTTGTGTCATTTCAAAATCTAAGATGTCAAAAGGGAGGTCCAACTTGTCCATTTATTCAATTATGACGACTGATACCAATCATTTTTAGGACATATCAACAATCCTTTGGGTTCAAGAAGTATTTTACATTACATTCCTAAACATTCATAAAGTTGAAATGAAAAAATCTGCATGATTCGAAGTTGTCCTTATGCATGTATGTTAGCAAAATTGTCATCTTTTGATAAAATATTTTTAAATGGGTTTTCTTCACTTACATTCTTCAACTTATGTTCTTTAATAAGGATTTTAATATTTGTATTACCAAGGAATAATCACAATTGAATAATTGCATATGCATGGTTCACAAGAATATCAATGAGTCACATAATAGGTTGGGAACATTTAATACAAAATAGGAAGGGATAATTCAAGTACCAAAAAATGACTTCCTCAAGGGCAAGCAACACATCGTTAATAGGGGATCTTAAAATTGTCGCAACAATAGTTGCACAACCACAAATCATTTACACCCAACCAACCCATTATGCTCATTCCTTGGTCATCAAGTCCCCAATACCATTATAAACATAATAGGGATGCTTTATAGTGTCATTTTAACAAATCAAACCTATTGTTACACCAATTAAACAACCATAAATCACTAAACCCAACACAACCCAATAAGTCAATCTTCTTGGTGACTAAGCCCAAATATGGCTATGAACTTCATAACCCTCAAAGCAACTCCAACATACATTATTGGTTACACCATTATTTGGGTGTACACCTTACAAACCAACCCACATACAATACTTCTTAGATGACAAGCATTTGAACAAACATGGCAATGCGGGCACCAATGTGCACAAGAGATACCTCTTTGCCCAATGCCAACCCTTCTCCAAAATATCTAATGTTATTTAAAATCTGCACAAAAACAAACCAACTTGCTTTTGAAGCAACATGTCCAAACACCAAAACACCTTCCTCATTTTATCTTCTATTGGAACTTTGTGTGATAGAGAACATACCACAAACCATAACTTTCATGCATACAAATGCCAAAGAAAAACACAACCATGCAACCATGCAAAGATGGAAATCGACCAGGTAGGAGAATTCGAATTGTTGCCCTTAATGCATCTTGAATGGACTTAATGGTTGCACCTTATCGCCCAATTAAATTGCTAGCAACTGAAACCTCTTTGGTTGCAAATATTATAAAACCTTAAACATTAGAAATTGGGCACCACTTAACAATTGGGTGGTCATTGTTTTATTGTTTGTTCAATGTTTTTGAATATGAGGAAGGGCGAAGGAAAACATGAACTAGTGGTACAATGTAACAATTTGGTTTGTGTGCCCTAAATGCATTCATTTCCCCCAAGATTGATGCAAGAAATTGAAAAAAGGAGGTGTGGGGGGGGGGGGGGGGGGTGAAGGAAAAAATACTAAATTGGACATTTTGAATCCCTTGTAGCTTTAATTTGTCAACTTTCATCCCACAGAAAAACTAATATTTACCAATGTGAAACTAGATAATTTAAAATAAAAGTTGAGAATTTCTTGCCAATGCGATAGTCCTTGTCCCCTCTTGGGGCATGGCCCAACAAACCATCAGGGGAATTCTACCCCAACTCAAAGTATTTTTCTTGTTGTATTGTAGCAATGGCTTATTTGCGTGAACAAATTAAGTTAATATTATTAATAAATCAATTACATTGCTCTATAGTTGAAGTTACTAAATGTCAAAAAACCAAATACTAAACAAGCCACAATTATGCAAAAAAAGCCCACCTTGAACCAACAATTCTACAATGGAATGAAATGATACCAAAACAATTTTTGTTGATCCCCATAACATGAAAAAACTCTATAAATGCCAAAGTATGGTTCAAGGAAGATACAACTAGCTTTAAATTACATGACACCTGCTCCTTTTACCATTATTAAGTTAAACAAATAAACAAGTGAAGAAACTAGAAATTTTGTGAATAGTTTGCACACATTGTTTAAATCTATGCATCCTCACCATACCACGTGTTCATTCCCTTCCATTCCTAAATGACAATATTTTAAGAAAAGTTAGGAACACATGCAAATTTTCAAATCAAGGTGGGTGGTAAGCCCATTTTTAAACTTTGATTTCATAAAGCTAAAGGTATTAAATATGCATTCATTGTCTATTAATCCAACAATTTCAATAGGTACAACCTCCATCAATTTGATGTATTCCAAGATGAAATGATCAACAATTTGACTTGTATTAGCTCCCCTCCAAAGTCGAGTCAAGATATTATGTCATGTGGAGGAGCCATGGTAGCTTGAACATTTTTTTTCATGAAGAACACGAAGGTGGATTATTTCAAATCAAAGGTGGTTGAATTTGAAAGAGGAAGAACCCATTATTCTTGAGGTTCAATCTTTCTAAGGGCACACTGGAAAAAATTGATTGTGTTCAAATGCCTATTGAACTTAACTTTAGGTTCATTTTGCAATCAATATTAAGGTTACAAAACCCCCAACACATCCATTAACTTTTGAGCAAGAAATTGAGTTTCCCACTTGGTGATTAGTTAAGCAACAATTAATGAAGTTGTTGTTTCACCCCATTAACAACAACATAATATATATCACAAGTCACCCAAATGATTACCCCTATTTCCGCACTTTAATGCTTTGCCCAAATGTGTTAACTATTGAACTCAAATGCTAGGTGATCAATTCCCAAGTTTGGGACAATGAACCATTTCATGCACATCTCCTCATGAGTAGTGGTTGTGACCCCATGAAAGCTACAAAAGAGATTATTGAAAGTTGAAATTGGATTAGCAATAAAGTTTATGAATATCATCTTGGCAAATCTTCATGGTTGTCACAAAATTGCACAATCAAACAAATTTCATCAAAGTTTCATAATTTCCAACATTGGAATAAAACACGTTATAAATAACATAATTTCCACATCACATAAAAGGTCAAGGATGGAAGCCACCATGGGAATAATTGGCGAATTGAACACCATCTATATAAAAAATGGTTGATACTTAAAGAGGATATGTTTCAAAGGTGACAACATGGAGATCCAACACGTCTTGATGTTGTGCAAGATCATCTTGTTGCACTTTGTTTCCATGATCTAAGTTAATTTTAAAAACTCAAGGTGCCTTTTTGGGCTCATGGAAAAGTAACCTCACAAAATTTGCATGAGGTTCTTTAACCTTGCAATCCCCAAATCTAAAAGTGTTTGCATTACAAGATTGCACTTGTGAGCCATGTAATGCATTCTCACAACAAATGGTGAATAAGTTGTATGAAGTTACATTACAACTTTGTTTTGCAACCCCTAAAACACATTAACACCTTCAAAATAAACAAATTTGTTAACATCGTGTTATTATGAAATGCTAACATTTACGAGTTGTTGAAGGTGGATCATTTCTCAAGAGTAAAACCATGGGTTTTAAGAATGGAAAGATGGATTTCGAGAGCAAAAACATGGATTTCAAGAATAAGATCATTATGGGAAACATCAATATGATAAAAAACACGTTTCTTTATAGTTCGAGAGTAATTTTTAAGGTAATCAACATCAACATAGTCACTAGACTTAATAGGAAGAGTATGAAGAAAAACACATTGTTGAAAAGAATCTGAATTCAAAGTTTAGTGGGGGAGCTATGCGTGGTAACATTGGTCAAATTATAGAAACAAAAAGGGCACGATCAATGGTTACAATAGGCAAGAAGATGAGACAATTGACTATGAAAAAGATGGTGGTAAAATACAAAAGTTAACAAAAAGTTGTACTTGACTATTGAAACGGAATAACATTCATGCACATAAATAAGAAGAAGAAATGTCAATTGACTATTGCAACAAGAAAGAATGATTGCAAAATCAAGAGCTTACATTCTTGATTATATAAAAAGTTGAATGAAATTGAAAATAAAGAGGTTCATAAAGTTTATATCTTGATTCTCCTCCAAGATCGAAGCTCTTTCAATTCATTCACAGTTCAAAACCATCTAATACTTACATACAACCAACACCATTGTCAAATTACAAACAACTTCAACAATAAACACAACAAAAATAAAAATAAAAGTGTACCTCTTGCAATATGGCAACAAAAATAATGAAAAGTGTATGGTGAATTTGCAAAGACCGACAAAAACCAAGGAAGAACAAAATGTGAAGTAAGCATTAGTGGACTCAAACTTTGACACCATGCCCATCAACTAAGGTGGTTGATACGCAAAGCGGACATTCAAGGTTAATTGCTTTTGGTAAAGCTTAAATCTCTTTCCTTGTTGTGACGGTGAAAGTTGTCACTGTCTTTTCTTTTGTGTTGTGATAATATGCCTTAATTTGCAAATTGTTGATGTGAAATTGTTTCATTTTAACCATGGGTTACAAGCAACCAAGTTGTGATAATGTGCTTTAACCATGCTTATGTGAAATTGTGTCATTTTGACCATGAAATATAAATTGCCATTCAATTCAAGAATGTAACAAGCAGGTGATCACATCATGTCTATACCATGATGGGCAGGTTGAAACAAAATCAAGAAAAATTAATGGAACTAGCTGCAGCATTTTTTTTTTCCCAGTGAAGTTTTGCCACTTGGTGACAAATGAAAATCTAATGCAACTCATACAAAGGATTTTTTTGTGAAAGTTATGTGCCAAAGTTGCCAGATGTTTTGAAGGATTTTGTCGCCTGAAATTGCCATATTCAGACAACAGGTTCCAACAAGTTGCCAGAATATTGCTTAAATTTACTCTCTCCTCTCTGACCTGTAGCCAGATGCGGTCAAACCAAGGCTACTACACCAGATCCCATCAGAACTCTGACCTGTAGCCAAAGAGTGTAAGAAATATGATCTGATTGCTGGTCAGTCTTTTTCTGATTGGCCCATCATAATGATTGGTCCAGGTGGTTTGCTATTAGTAATCCGGCGCCTATTTGCTATCCCAGACTCAGTTTTATGGGTGGGGTTGAAAAAAAAAAAGTAAATAACTGAACTTGGATGTGAAAAATATTTTTGTGGGGTCACATACTGAGCACCAAGGCTGGAGATGGTCTAACAAGGGGACCTAATTATTCATTTTGCAAAAATCAACTCGATAAAAAAGGCTGCCTAGTGAATAGAGCTAGGTCTTCAGCTGTCACCCATGAATTGGTTCTCAGTTCAAAAATTGTATGCCAAATTGTACACGAGTGCATGCAAAATCTCTTCCTTTGTTGAGAACCAAGTGTCGAGTTCATTGACCAGACACATATATATATTTTCTCTCATCCATGCAGAAGTTGAATCCAAGAAGCTCTCCTTCTCATTTATCAACACAAGAAGCGCCAATGAAAACACGCTCACAACACAACATTCCATTATAACAAAGTGTTATTTAATTAAAACATGAATTCCAATATAACAACAGATGTGTGGCCTTGCCATTGACATTAAAATGGATCTTAAGTCAAAAGAGGAAGAAGAATTATGGCAACTCGAATATTTCACCATGCAAAAATATAATCTTCAAAAAATCCTCTAAAAGAAACCCAAAATCCTTCAAGATATTATATCTCTATTATAACTAATCTCAAGTTTCAACACGAGCCAAAATATCATCTTTCAAAAATCCTCATCTTAAAATAGACCCCAGTAATCCAAAATCCCTTAAGCTGCTACTATACTCTATAATGAATCTTCTAAACACAATATCCTTACCTTGGTAGGCAAGGCCAACAAAGTGTTATCTAATTCACAAAGGAACAACACTTGGTGAACATTCCTCAAAATGTGGGACCAAATGAAAAAATACATAATATTTGTGTATTTTCCTAATTATCCCAAAAAAAATTCATTTCCATAGTCTACTTTTTTTTTTGAACTAAAAAATTAATCTCCTTATTTATTTGAAAAATAAATAAATAACTAAATAAATAACCACATCATTTTGATAAATCATTTTGTATTCAACTCTCTTTTATTGTTTCCAACTTCGAACAGTTTTTTTATTGTGTTCACGAAGTAGTGGGGTTTTTACTTAATAATTTTCGCCTTCGTGTGTGTGTGTGTGGCCAAGCTCCTCCCTCTTCAATGGCGCTCATGGTATCCAATTCTTCCGTTGCCAACCTCGCCTTCGCTGCGGGTGGACTCCAACTTTCCTCCTTGAAGGCAAGGAATGGGGCAAGTGAATCCTTGGCCTGTTGGTCTTGTAGAAGAAGAACAACAAGAACAATCTTCAGCAATTGTGGTTCCGTTAGGAAGGGGAGTTTGTGGCTCGGGAAGTCTGCGGTGGAGGAGCTATTTTGGAAGCCGAAGAAACCCGCATCTGCTTCATCAACATCCTTGCGGGTTCGTAGAATCAGTGCGGCTGCAAATGAAAGTACGTTGCTCTTCGTCTTCTTTTTGTTTTTTTTTCCCCTGATATGTATTTGTATTCTGCGTGTAATTTTGTGAGGAGCGTTGATTTGAGTTCCCGTTCGTTGTCGCTTTGCAGTTTTTGGTTTCCAGGGTTTAGAGTCCATGGCATTAGGTCATTTCTAGAGCTTTGCAAAAGTCCTCAGTGGAATTTGGAATGGAAGCAGTTGGGGGACTGAGGACTCAGGACACCTGCTGTTGGGGGACTGATGAAGTCAGTGGAGAGTCATGGCAGTTGCTCACTGCTGTTCATGATGAATGAAGGTGATGATGGTCTTATACTTTGTGACGGACACTCATAAGGTTGTGACCACACTCATACTTGTCACGTTAGTTTGAGGATTTTCTCAACTGACAGTAGAGTGACCTTCAATGCGGTATTGTGGAGTTTTGTCTGCAATATTGTAGATATGCCATATCCTCTTATGTCAGAGTGGTGCTCTGACATTGGGTTTGCGATTTCTTTTCCAGTTGGAAGCAGTACTGTTGTGCTTCCATTGTTGAGGTTTTTGAAGAGGTAATTCCTTTATTACGGAACTGAAGTGGAGCACCAAGGAAATCACAGATCAAGGTCAGTAGGTCATTTGGGTACAAGGCCATTAGAGAGCCACCCTAAGGCTAAAACCTAATTTCCCTGAGATTTATTCTGCGGGGAATAATTGAGCTGCAATGTTTTCGAAACCTGGCAAACCAACATAGAGAATCTGAACTACAAAGGTGGAGGAGAATATTCGTCTACTGAGTGTGATATGACAGCGAAACAAATTTTCTTTTAGCTTTCTAGAACATGTGCTGTCTGACGTGTTGTTATGCAGGAATTCACCTAACCTAACCTTACCAAAACTTGTAGAATGTACATTTTCCTTTCCAGGAGAGTCACAACTATTAGGGTGTGGCAGAGGTGCCAGATGAGATATTGGAAGACAGCAATTTTGTGGCCATTAATGATGATGATCCTCGATTTGGTCCACCAGTAAGTAAGTTTTCACTTCTTGCTGGTTATCCTGCAAGCTGCATGTGGATGGGTGTGACTCTTGATGGTTTGTAGATTTATTGATGTGCTCTCATCAAGTTATCAATCGAGCATTAAGTCTCAGTCTCATACAGAGTGGTATGAATTGGATGAGGGCCTGCAGGCAATGCTGCTTCTGGGGTTCAATAAGGATGAAGTTGTGGATGTAAGCATACAGGTCTTAAACTCAGATGAACTGCTCCTAGGTGCATTAGTTGGCATGCTTTCAATGATCATGTACATGCTTATGATCCATGGAATGTTTTGCAAGGACTACAAACTTCCAGCTTCTGACAGGCTCTTCCTGAAAGGCAGAACTTTCAAATTACTGTTAAGTTTTGATGAGAAGTATACTCTTGGTATGCTTGTAGGTGCAAAACTTGGTGGCATACATGGGTGGTGAATTTATGAAGGTTTGTGCTGTTCTGTTGCACTTGGAGGCTTGTTCAATGCAATTTCTTTGTCTAAGTTTGCCTTCATCCAAAGAAGCCAGTTTTTTTCTGGTAGGGATGATTCAAGTGCCAGTTCTATCCGGTTTTCTTGATGTATGCATCAATATAGAGGAATTGCATAGAGGTATTAAAAAGTTTGGTTTTCCAGGTGCTGCTCTGTACTGAGGAGATGGTGAAGGGCACCCTAAACAGTGCCCTTGCTGCTGAGCAGCCTGATCTTTCTGATGTGGAGGTAAATTCTGGTTCCCAATTGTTGCATATGCCATGTATCATTTCTAACAAAGCCCTCACCATAGCAATCTTCAATTTAGCTGTTGTCTTGACATTGGCAGAATGTCAGGCCTAACACCGGTAGTTTGGAAATCTACAAGCTTGTTATGAGTATCAAAACATCTGGAGTTGTTTTGTGTGTTTTTTGAATTGAATGAGAGCTTGTATTTTTGATGTTAAGGCTCCCTTCTCATTATTGTGGTTGGGTTAAGCAGATTGTGCAAGGGGTACCGCACATATGCTTCCTATCAGGCTTGACTGGTGAAGAGATCCTGATGTTTGTCCGCACATTTCCACAATCTGGTAATTTTTTCTCCATCCTTCCTGTCCTTCATCAACAATGAGACATCGAAAACTTCGCACTGATCTCCAATCTTGTTCTATCATTTTTGATTCCTCAAATTTCTTTTTGCTGCTGCAGGAGTTAAAGACACTGTATTTGCATCACATGTCCCGAATAACAGCAATAAGCTCATTGAAGAACTAATAGAGGAGATCATGGGTGATCACGAGCGCCTTGTATGTCCCTGCACACTCTCTCTATGTTTCATACTCCCACATGCAAGCCCTTCAAACAAAGGCAATATAACATGATCTATACCCAAACCATTATTTGATGTGTTGGTTGTACCAATCTTTTGCAGACAAAAGGCCGTGAACGCGCTGAAGCTTAAGGAGTAAAATGCCTCCCTGTAGTCATGATGGTACCATATGCATTATGCCTTTCAATGCCTACAGGGTCCAAGCAGATTGATCAATTTGTCTTGTGTCATTCAGATGCATATGAATCCATGTACATTGTAGCAGAAACTCAGAGAAATTGTGAATGCTTTGAGGTCAAATACTCTTTGTAGCCTTTTCTACTGCTATCAACAGCTCTGTGTTCTTGTTCACGTTTTGGATCCAAAGTTGAGTTCTCCTGCCTCAATACTCTTAACTTATTCTCCCTCTCTATTATTCTCATCTGGAAGGATGCTTCTTGTGTTTCTCATGTATATGACCAGGAAGAACTGGGTTGCAAGTCTTGCTGGTCATGCAATGAGGTCCAGCAGCAGAGGTAGTCATGACCCACAGAATCCCTGCAAGGAAGGGCTCTTAGTTTTTTGTCTTGTCTATTGTTCTCTTTCTCCTTTAAACATTGGTGCTGCCTGTAGGGACACAAATCCATCGTATTCTTTGTTCTCTACTGGCAGATTACTTCATCAACATGGGTACAACAGCAACCTACAAAGGGCGATGATTGCAGGGAAGAAAGAGTGGACAGTTCAGTATCCAGGAGGGCATGAAGAAATTACTTTCTTTTCCTTTCTCTGAGATGTGATGGGTTTAGTGTTTATGGTCAGGCTCTATGCATGTAGCTTTTAGACATTTTGTGTGATTGTGTTTTGTTAGCAATGCAATCAAAATAGTCTTCTCTTGAACTTTCCCTCAAAATGCCCCATAGTTTCAACGAATTTGTGGGCAGATGTGAAGCACAAGTGTAAGTAAATAGTGCATGACTTATTCTATTACTCTAATTTGCTTCTTTATCTTGGTGAATATTTCACTTCACCAATACTCACAAAGTTCGAAGATTGATTCTGCATTCCTTTTAGATTAGGAAGTAGAAATCTGTAATACAGTAATTTTTCCAATTCTTCGAGCATTGAGAATTGAAGAATTTTCCCATGTTTTGGTCATATGCAAATTTTCCTTGCATGCTCATTTTTGGTAGCATTCAACATGATACTGGAGAGAGGGAGAGCATCCAGGATGTCACGAGTGTAAACAAGTGTTGTCTTTGCAATGATCTTTCTGACACGAGAGAAGAATCCTTTTGTATCTGATCTCTGCCAGACTCTGCAAGCTTCCTCTGTACTGGACATGGATTAGCTTGCCATTAGCATCTAGAACATAATAGTAGCGATGATGTACGCTAACGAAGATGCGCATGATACTAGCGGATCATGTGCGCAGATGCAGATGGGCGCGTTGCAGCAAGAGAGAGAAGCTCATGTTCGGCCAAGCGCTCCTACTATGCCTTTGTTATATCTCTCTCGTTCGTGTATCCTTCCGTGGCCTCGCCTCGTGGTCGAGGGAATTGCAGGAATCGGGCCGCTGTTGTGTGCCTTACTCGATCACGGAGCTTTCTTTTGGTCCGGGTTTGGAGAATGTGTCGATGAGGTCTTCTTCTACAGGTGCGGTTGAAGCGCAGGTTTTCAGAGCCTTGGAGTGTTGTACAAGCTGGTGCAGTCGAAGAAGTGCGCGCGCGTTCCATGTTGATCAAGTCGCCAAAGTCGATAGGAAGAACGCCTTTCATCAACTGCGGAGGACAACGTACAAGAATGCTTCCACGGCAGGCTCTGCTACCGATCTTCTGCTGTCGAGTAGCAAGGGCCGATTCTTGCCGTGCAAATCTCAGTGCAAGTCGATGAGGTCCTTCGGCTCAACGGCCGGCAGCAGCTACATCACGCTTGCGGAGCCGGTGCTACAGCATACAGTGGAGATCAAGCGCAGTAAGTTCATCGCGTCCGCAGCTCCAGTGGATGACGAAGGTGCTGCATTAGCATTTCTCTCTCAGGTCCTTTTACCAACAATGACCTCATTGCATGTTCTTCTCAGGTTCCTTCACATCTTGCACATCGTGTTCGACGACTTCATCATCACTCTCACTAGCCTGCAAAGCATCTATCCATATGTCTGTGTGCATGGAATATCCATGATGGAAACCCTACTATGCATCTTCTATACATGCATGTGTTGCAGCTCTACTTTACATGTGGAACGTTGCTTCCAATTCTGTTCTAGAGACCGAGTGCATCTATGTACTTCACCTGTTTGTGTCAGAAGAAATACATAGCTTGTAGTCTTAGAGCAAATATCAAGGGGAGCAGCAATTGGTGCTGTGTACAGCATTGAAGCTGCTGAAAAGTCAGGTTTCATGGATTTATGAGATGAGGAATATTTTTGTTGTTGTTGTTATTGTGTTCTGTACACAGGTGCAGAAATCAAATGCGTCTCATAACTGCTGGGCTTTCAAGGTGTGTACTTTGATGTGAACCTTTGGCTTTCTATTTCCTACACACTGCTACAGTAGTAGTATTCCTCCATTAGACCAACACATCATGCAGGAGAAAGGGGGCAAGAATGCAAAGCCAAAATCTGTTTGGTTTGGAAGCCCTTAAATTGGGGGCAGAAAATCAATGCCTAAAGTAGGGAGGTTCTCAGACATCTGTTAGGATTGATTGATTGAGGTTTACTGCAGCAAAAAATACAATTCATATCATACCTTAGAGAAGTACTGTGAAATGCTTGTTCATCAGCTGTGTGGGTGAAATCACTACTCAAATTGTCCTTCAAACAAATTGAGGTGGAAGTTTCTGGTGTTACTCCACAAAATGGTGTTGGTTGATTGAGACTGACATGGATGCAGATTGGAGACCATGCGCGCTGCAGTGATGATGGGGAGCCTGGTGGCACAGCAGGAAGGCCGATGCTTAGTGCCCTTACTTCCTCAGGACTTGATCACATTATGGTGGTTGTCACAAGGTAAGCCTCTACAGTCCAGGTTTGGGATTATTCTAATTGTGGAATCAAACCAAGCGTTGAAGAAAGATGCTTCCTTCAATCAACTAATAGAATGAGTTTGGCAGATATTTTGGTGGAATAAAGCTGGGGACTGGAGGCTTGGTGAGGGCTTATGGGAAAGTGACAACAGAGTGTTTGAAAGATGCTCGAACTATTACCATAAAGCCCAAGGTTCTTTTCCTGCCCCTCAAAATGCAAGTTTGGAATAGTTGCAAGCATTTCCAAACTCTGTTTCAGAGCAGGATGTTTGTGATGCTGTCTGATTTTCTAGTTGCTGAGTGATTTGCATTGTTTATATGTTTGTGATTATGTTGTCAGAAAGGACTGAAAACAAAATAGATATATTTTTTTGTATTTTCCCACCAGAGCTCCGGTCTTGATGTAATACTAAGCTTGGCTATAGGGTTCTTTGAAGATTTGTAGGCGAGAGTTTAATTATATGGTAAGGATTTGAGGGTAGAGCTGATGGCTGTGAGAAGAGGGCCAAAACTCTATGTTAGTCGTAGCTCTCTTACTTTGTCAGATCTGATATATATTTAAACTTGTTATTGGGTCATCTCTCAATTCTATGCAGGTTGACTTGAATTGTATGTTGGGGAGTCAATTCTCAGATAGTGTCAATGTTTTTTTTTCCCCCATTGGTTTACTATCTGCTACAGTGTTGTTTTAACTATGTGGTTACTTGATTGTTTTCTCCTTATATGTTACAGGTCTCAGTGCAACTCCGTGTCCCATTTGATGTTCTTGGTGTACTCTACCCACTAGTAAGAAACCTGTTTTAATGTGGCCTCTTTTTGCATTAGTTTTAGTGATGCATCCTGGTAATTAGAGTGTAGGTCATCTCTGTAATTTTGTTGCTCTTAGTAGTTATCTTTCTCTTGCTATTTCTGGTCTTCACCTTGCCAAATGTTTCAACAGCTGTAGAGCTGAAATGGAGGTCATGTCTGGATGTTCTGAAGATGTGGATACCCTGATTCATAGTGGTGTAGTGTGCCAGATTCTTCTGGCTACTCAGGCTAGAATTCAACCTCACAAACTGCATTGGATTCCATTTGCATGACTTGATTATGCAGATAAATTGTGGCATCTGAATTCGTATCCTGGTGACAGTTGCAGGTGTACAATGTAGAGAAAGTGCAAGAGAGATTTGATGGCAATGGAGATGCAGGTGTCTGCATGGACCTGCTGGTGGAGCTAGATAAACTTGAAAATCTAGAGAGGGATGTTGGTGTGAACAGCAAAGGCCGTGCTTCATTCATACATCTGATGGGTAGCTACCTTCACTTATGTGACCATCTTGTTACAAGTCGGAGTACAATGGTGCTTCTCCATTCTTTGCATCTGTCACCATGAACATCCTTTCTCTCAAATTTGCCCTTTGATTGTGAAGCCAATATTGATAATCACAATACCACATGGGCAGACATGAAAATGATTGCCAGCACTTCTGACAACCACAAGTTTTCTCTTTGCAGAACCTCCCAAGTATGTAGGAGCTGCAATCAAGGCTGGAACATTTAGGCAAGACAAGATAATCAGGAGCTTGAGCAAATCAAGATTTTTCAAGTTCCCTCACACACCATGAGGTATGCATCACTGGAAGATTAGGATATATATTCAATGATCTGGAGACATTAAACCCTAAGCTTGAAATCCTAAACCTTGCCAACTATTGGGGCTGCTCTTACAGAGATCTTTTTTTCAAAAAGAGTCATTATGATCAGAGGAGGTCTTGGACAAAGTCCTGAGTCCTCCCTGCCTTTCCAAATACTAATTCAGGAATGTCATGCTGGAAGAACTCTAAAGTGCAACAAGATGGCACACTGAAAAGCTTCAACACTTGTTGGATCCAGCAATCCAAAGAAAAGTCTCAGAGTTTATTAGTATTGGAATCGAATACCAAGCGCTGTTAACCATCTCATGGGTGCATTATAAAAAATGCTACTTTGCTTGATCCCTTGATTGAAATTCGTATTTGTTGGATCTCGAAAGAGTTTTGTCTAGTATTTCAATTTGATTGAAGTGCTACAGAAAATGTCAAATTATTGAGCAAGTCAACTGATAGGGGAAAAAACTCTTGGATGAATCCTTTGAAGGTTCATCCTTTTGTTTTTTTAAATTGATAGAGATTAAGATCAGTATGTTTTGGCATGCTAATATGGGGGTGTATGTGGGCTACATCTGAGAGGACAGTTCTTCATATATCCTGTACAGGTGGTACTCAGTGAAACTAAAGAAGTGATGGGTCATTGTGGGCTATAATTTTTGTCATTATTGTTGGAAAGGAATCATTTTATCTCACCCCCTTTGAAATTGGGGAACAACACTCTAGCAAAGACAACGTTCAATACTAAATGGTTTTCTGTTACTCGTACTATCGGTATTAATATATCGCTCAAATGATAAAGCCATTATTGGAAAAGAACATCTCGATTTAGTAGAAATAGTTCACGGACGTGTGAACAATCTTTATGTTATTTTGGAGGTTTGCTCAAATTTCCAATCCAATCCCCCCTCTCTGTCTCCTTCTGAAAATAAGAATTGTGGGAGATTTGTGGTTGTATAAACTATTGATAATTTGTACATCTCATCATCTTGTTGTTGCGGATCAAATTGAAAGAACGATTTTTGGCCTTTGATCCCTCCAGTTTTTCAGTAAAAATTCTCAGTCCTCACTTGAGACATGAAGAGGGAAGTTGGATGGCCACACATGACTACCATTGAGAAGAAATTTGGAATCCAAATGTTTGACAATAGAGGCTCAAGCCTCAAAACATTTTTAGGGTTTAAATCAGCCTCAGAAGGGTTGAGACCTTTCAAAAGTCTCAAACAGATAGTGGTGTGCATATGGTGGTGTAACCAAGTGGGGTAATTGGTCTACTGTGTGGTTGCTACTTAAACTAAACTTGGATCTAGCTAGGTGGTTCAATAATACACTGATACAGGCCATAGGAAGTATTGAAGTTAAGGAGCTTGGGATGAGAATTATGTTGGGATGGTTGATCTCTCAGGAAATTTATTATGGTGTACACTAGAAATTTTACAAAGGCAGATCAAGCCCATTTCCCAATGGAGGTCTGGATCTAGTATGACAATGAAGTCGAGCAACAAACAATTGCATAAAAGACTATGATGTATATATATCCATGTATCAATTCCATGTCACAAATGTGAGCACATTTTGTATAGGATACTTGGAACTACAACAAGAACAACATCAAAGGGGGATGAATGGGACTATAACTGCTATATTACAAATATGAAACCTCAACCAAGGCTCCTAAAAACTTTCCAGTTAAATGAAGGAAACAAAGAAGGAACCCAAGATGAGAGAGAGAGATTATCAAGGCCACTAAAATGGTTAGAAACCAAAGAAGGAACCCAAGAAGATAGAGAGATTATTATGGCTACTTAAATGGTTAGAAACCACTGAAGGAACCCAAGATGTTAAAAAGTTTATTAAGGCCCAAAGAAGGAACCCAAGATGAGAGAGGGATTATTATGGCCACTAAAATGGTTAGGAACAAAAGAAAACTCAATGTTAGAGAGATAGATTAAGGCCACTAAAATGGTTAGGAACCAAAGAAGGAATTAAGATGAGAGAGAGAGAGAGAGGGATCAAGGGCCGCTAAAAATGTATTGTGGCCAAATTTGACCTATAAATGCTAAAACCCACATTTTATTTTAAAATTACGTAAATGAATAATCCATGGCGCAGATGAGCAGTTGCTGCATCCAATGGTGGAATCGAGATCCCCACCCTCCCTACCCTTATCTAGTTCAGTTGTTCGGAATGTCATTTGGGACGTCAATCCTGAAGGAGAGAAAAGAGCCAATAGGCAACCGCGGATGCGATCGCAGAGATATCCCATATTTCTTTCTCTCTCCTCTCTCCTCTCTTCCTCTCTCTCTCTCTCTACACAGCCTTCTGTGCTTTGCATTCTGCGCGGTGCTCTTGGTGAAGAAGAGGAGGCGAGAGACTCGTCAACAGTGCGCGCACTCGCAAATTTTCACACTACTACTAGTACAGCAGCCGTAGAAGCAGCAATGGCAGCAACAGCAATGGCCTGTACCCAACTGGCGGCAGCTGCAGCTCCAGCTGTTGCGGGTGGAGTTGCTGCACAAAGATCCAGATTTTATGCAGGAAGTGTCTCTCCTGCCGGGAGGAGATTCGGGTGTAGCAATGGCAGCCGCGTGAGCTGCATGGCAGAATGGTTGCCCGGACAGCCTCGTCCTCCTTACCTGGATGGCTCTGCACCCGGGTATGTATATGGGTCTCAAAGCACCACTACCACTTTCGCTTACTATCTGACTCACTGGCTTCCGCTTCATGGGTTTCATTAGGTTCTTGCAGGGGGGGTTTTGTGGTGATGGGTAGCGGGGGGGGGGAAGGAGGAGGAGAGTGGAGTTGGATTCTGAGGAGTGTAAGAATCACAGGCATATGTGTCATTTGTGTGCTTTGTGGATGTCAGTATTGGATGTTGGATATCTAATGTTGGAATTTGAGCATGTCATAAACTTGCTTTTATGGTTTTATTTCTGCAGCATTTGGGATTCAGGTGGAATGTGTTGTTGGGTTTTGAAAGGATTTTATACCAGTACATGGAACAACCCCATGTTGAGATTCAGAATTGGTGGGTTTTCTTGTAGTCATCAGGTTGGAAATCACAGTTTTGCTTACAATGTTGCTTCTGGTGAACTGTGGCAGGGATTTTGGGTTTGATCCATTGGGGCTAGGTGAGGTGCCAGAGAATCTGGAACGGTACAAGGAGTCTGAGCTTATCCACTGCCGCTGGGCCATGCTTGCAGTTGTAAGTATCATTAGAGAATTACCCTAGTATGGATTCAGCTCCATACAAAAACGAATCCAATTCCATTGAATTCGCTTATTGTAATTTTGCCTTGAGTTTTTGAAAAATGTGAACTGCAATTGTTATTTATTTTTGGTTTTACTCTGGTCTATTGCTCGTTTGATCTAATGTTAAGGAAATGGTGTTGGCAGCCAGGAGTGTTGTTGCCAGAGGCATTGGGGTTGGGCAATTGGGTAAATGCACAGAAGTGGGCAGCTGTGCCTAATGGACAGGCGACATACTTGGGTCAACCTGTGCCATGGGGTACACTTCCCATCATCTTGGCTGTAGAGGCTTTTGCCATTGCCTTTGTGGAGGCAAAGAGGAATGATGAAGCAAATACCGAGAAGAGGAAGTATCCAGGAGGCGCTTTTGATCCTTTGGGCTTCTCCAAAGGATCTGGGTTTGAGGAGTACAAGCTGAAGGAAATCAAGAATGGTATAATATTATATATAAGTTTTGGTGTCTGCAAAAGGTTTATTGCTGTTTCTACTTTCTCAGGGATTTAGGAAACTGAACTTTTTTTTGTTTATTGTTTTGCTCCTATGGGCGGAATTAAAATAGTTTTTCTTCATGTTTTGCAGGTCGCCTGGCCCTTTTGGCTTTTGTGGGTTTTGTAGTGCAGGCAATTGCATACCCAGGAACAGGACCTCTTGAGAATTTGGCATCCCATTTGGCAGACCCATGGCACAACAACATTTCCAACATTATCATCCCACGGTCTATTCTCTAGATGCTAAAATTTGGCACAACCTGCTGGTGGTACTAGTGTAGGAGATGTGTCACATTTCCTTCTTTTCTTTTGTTTGTTTCAGTCTGTGGTGGTTGAATGCTGCATGCCTTATGTAATATCATGTATTCGGCTCTGCAAAAGGCCTGCTGTCTCTGTACACATTTTCCATTTGGGCCAATGCATCCTTCAATGCCCATATCATCAGTTATGCAAGTGACACTCATAATGTGTTGCATCTGTTGTTGATATCTGCAATTCAGTTTCACTTGAGAAATGATTTCATTACAGGGTTGGAGAGGATTTTCATCATGCATGTTTTAACTTGATGTGGGCACAGGCACAAATTGTCAATTCTTTCTGTCTTGTTTGGATAAAAGGTAACATGAATTCACATATGTAGTTCAAAAGGCAAAAAAAGGAGTTTTTGAATGGAGCATATCCTATCTGTAATATAGAAGATTTAGTGAGAAAAGAATGCTGGCATAAACAAAAAGCTGAAAGAAGGGTTGGGAGTGCAAAATACTTTCCACCCACTCTGATCAACAAAAGAGAACTGTATCATTAGCAAGAAAGGTGGAAGGTTGATAATCCAGAATTTCAGTGTGGTGGAACCCTAGTGTTAACATGGGATGAGAGGGATGATAATTAAGGTTGAAAACAAGGTTAAGAATCAAAAAATACATTGAAGCACAGAATGCACACAAATCCACTGTAAACAGACCCATAACCTACTCTAGATAAACCCATTAAAGGTGTTTTTCCATGATTATTTTCATTTTCTAAGAGATGTACTGCTGAAAAATGGGAACTAGTTGGGTTAAAGAGTCATCACCACTAAGTAATACCATGAGAATGAAGTGGGAACAAGTCTGCAATGTTTAGAAAAATTCAGCTTTTTGTATTATCTCTCATGTAGTTGGTTTTCCTCCAGATGCAAGGGCCCTGGATTTTTTTCACTCTGCATATTTATCCCAAAATCTAGTAGTCCATCAGCTCTTTGCAGCTTCCTGTCTCTGCTACTCCCTCTAACTTCCTACCCTAATGCTCATGGAGATGAAAACCTGCATTGGATTTTATTACAACAGAAAATAGATCCTTGCCCAAAGTCTTCAACTCATACTAGCTAATGTTTTGCTTTGTGTTCTCGAGATACGGAAGATTGATCTTGATAACTAAATGTGACAGAAATCTCCTTGCTTGAACAAGTGGTGAGCGTATGGATTGCAACCTCACCAATGTTAGTCATAAATTTCCCGTGCCACAAATTTCCTCTCTTAACAGGAGAGCTCTCTAGAATGGCCAGCAAGAAGTATGAATTGTCTACACTTCAGGAGAACCTTACCACCTCATTTTCAATTCGAGCTTGTATAGATTCTCCTATGTATGAAGAACACATGAGGAAATATGTGAAAACTAGAAAATCAAGTGTACGACAAGCCCTTCTTCTTTCAAGGTCCTACACTAGTGGGATGGTGAAATCACTTCACCTCACAATGATTTCCTTAAGTAGCGGATCCAAAGAAATACACAAACCAAAAAAAACAATATTGTATGTTTACATATTCTAACATACATATTCTATGTATGCTAGCATTGTCATCACAGACTTGCCAACACCTGGGTTGGAGAATTCATGCAATTTGGCTAATCCGCAAGATTTCCACCACTTGGGGCATGGTTGGTCTTTCCAAGGGTGGAGTCCTAGTGCAAATGATAGCGAGTTTAAGCACATGAAGCATTTGCATCTTCTGTAGGTCTGTTGCCTTTTCAAGTAGCCTAGAATCAAACAAAACATCATTCATATCTGGATTGTTTTGTTGAACAATTGTCAACACCCAAGGTACAATGTGGCCCGAATCACCAAAGCTTGCATCAATCGGTTGCCTTCCAGTTAGAAGCTCCAATAATACCACTCCAAAACCATAAACATCCACTTTCTCTGTGATGTGTGTGCCATATCCATACTCTGCAACGTCCACATTAAATTTTGTTAGTTGATGCCCATTAGAGGACTCCTTGTGCATGTGTCATAAAAAATGATTGCTTTGCACTTGGCATTGTAGTAATCATACGAGGAAATGAAATCATGTTTAATCATCAAAACCCTAAAAACAGTAAAATCAACTTAATAATTTACCTATACATCAACCATGAGCGAATCCAACATTATGAAGAATGATAGTCACCAAGTTTGCATGACTATGATGTTCAAGCAAAAGGACATATGAGTTGGTTTATTCTTACCTGGGGCAATGTAACCGTAGGTACCCCCAATACTTGCGGTTGAAGTTGCATAATCATCTTTTGGCTTGAGTGCCATCACCTTAGCAACCCCGAAATCAGTAATATGTGCTTCCAAATTTTCATCTAGAAGCACATTACTTGACTTAATATCTCGATGGATGATTGGTGGAATACAATCATGATGAAGGTACACTAACCCATTTGCTACACCCTCTGCAATTTTAAGCCTAGTGTTCCAATCGAGATCTAGTCCCTTGACCGTGTTATGTAGGGCCTCGAATAAATCTCCATTCGGAATGTAGTCATACATTAGGAGCCCAATATTGCCCCATTTGCAGAACCCTAAAAACTTGACTAGATTTCGATGTTTGATTTTCCCTATGGTGTCTATTTCCCTCAAGAAGCTATTATGGATTGGCATATCCTTGTCTATTGAAATAATTTTCTTCACTGCAACTACATTTCCATTCGGCATGGTTGCCTTGTAAACAGTCCCATGCGCTCCTTTCCCAATTATGAATTCCACACTAAGGTTGTGGGTCACATCTATAATGTCATTAAACGATATATCCCTATTGAGAGCACTCATCACCTCAATGTTCTCATGTCCAACCAAGGTGTGTTTAGAATTTCGTTTGAAAATGAAATAAACCAAAATGCTACAAACTAGTATGAAAACTACAAATGAAGGAACCACTATCGCCAATATTACACCAAGGTGTGTTTTTCTACTATAAGAGGTCACAATCATACACTGATCATCTGATGAATAATTTGAACATAGTCCAGGATTCCCCACAAAAGAGTTGGGATCTGATTTGAGAAGCTTCACCCAAGATGGAGGCAAAGAACCAGTGATGTCATTGTAAGAAATATTTGCTGATTCAAGGGACATAAGTTGCCCTAAAGTTGAAGGAATTGAGCCCGAAAGATTATTATGTGAAAGATCAAGAACTTGGAGATGTTGCAAACTCCCAAGTGAACTTGGAATACTTCCAGAAAATTGGTTCCAACTCAAGTTTAACGTAGTTAAAACATCCAACCCCCCAAGTTCTGAAGGAATAGGTCCCTTGAATGCATTTTGAGCCAAGTTCAAATCATTCAAGTTTTGGAAACTTGTGTAGACACTTGGATCTTGGTCTGATAAATTGTTTCCTTGCAACCAGATGGTTTGCAAGGTGCTGGGAAGAGTAGGAGGGATGGAGCCATTGAGGGCATTGTAGCTCAAGTCCAACAAGTAAAGCTCCTTACAACTAGCAAGAGAGTCAGGAATAGGACCTGTGAAATGGTTGGATGATAGGTTGAATTTTTGAAGCTTGGGGAGGCTTGAGAATACCAAAGGTGATAAATCACCCCACAATCCATTGTTTCCAAGAGCCAAATTGCTAAGGTTGCTATTGACGCCCAATTCCAACGGCAAAGGTCCTTGTAAGTGATTCCATGACACATCCACATCGGTGAGATATGGATTGTTCTTCCCAAATGAATTAGGAATGGAGGTGAAGAAGTTGAACGTAGCCCTAAATGTAACCAATGAACCACAACTTGCAAGTTCCATAGGAATACTACCTTGAAACATGTTCCATCCAATATCCACATAATACAACTGTTGATTTTGACATAACCCAATGGGAAGAGTGCCATTGAAAGAGTTCTTCCGAATGTCGAGCATGGAGAGATTACTCATCATACCCAAATTGGTGGGGAGTGGACCCGAAAATTGATTGTCGTACAAATATATTTGATTCAAATTCACCAAATTGCCCAATCCCGATGGCAACATACCCGAGAAATTGTTGTCATTGAGTACAAGCAACTCAAGGGCGACAAGCTTTTCAAATTCTAGGGGAAGGGGGCCTGACAAATTATTGTTCAGCAAATTCAAAGTTGACAAGGAAGCGCCAATGTGGGCAATTTGGGGAGGAATTTGACCAAACAACTTGTTGGAAGAGAGATCCAAATACCCCAAATATGAGCAATTGAAGAGTTGTGGAGGAATGGTACCAGAAAACGAGTTGCTATGGAGATCGAGGTATTGCATGGAGCTTAAACCCCCAAATGAGGGAGGAATTGTGCCATTCAGGTTGTTGTTATAGGCTAGGATCTCGGTTAGGTTCTGGAGATTTCCCAGCTCTGTGGGAATTGGGCCTGAGATCTGATTCGAGTAGAAGTATAACAGCACAAGATTGGTCAAATTGCCAAGCTCTTGTGGTAGGGAACCTGTGAGCTCGTTGGTGGCAATGAAGAGGTTTTGTAAGCTTGACATATTGCCAAGCTCAGGCGGAATGCTCCCCGTGAAATTGTTGTTGCGGATATCGAGTGTTATCAGGTTTTGTAGCTCCCCGAGCTCTTTGGGTATGAAGCCTCCCAAGCTGCTGTTGCTGTTGCTGCCATCTCCTCCTCCACCATTTGGATTGGTTTGTAAATTGAGGACCAATGTTTGCAAAGCTGAAGCTTGTCTGATTTCTGCTGGGATTGTCCCGGAGAAACTGTTGCTGAACATCCAGATGTCATAGACCTGTGTCTGCTTTGCCAAAAGCTCCAAATCTGCAACAACCCACAGCACAAGAAAGCAAAGATCAGTCCCAAATGGCAAGCAAGCTCAAGATGGGAAGGAAGATCAGTCCCCAATTGCAGCAAGCTGAAGATGGGAAGGAAGATCAGTCCCCAATTGCAGCAAGCTCAAGAGGGGAAGTATCAAAGATCAAACCTTCTGTGATGTCCCCGGTGAGATTGTTGGAGTTGACATAGAAGCCACCAAGAGTGGTGATGTTGTAGATGCCGCGAGGGACACTCCCAGTGAGCTGATTGGTACCGAGGTCAAGAATCTGCAGCATTGAGCAAGCAGTAAGCTGTGGAGGAATGCTGCCAGACAAAGAGTTCTGGGACAGATTGAGCTGTTTCAAAGCTTGCAGCTGGCCTAGAGCTGGAGGGATGGTGCCACTGAGAGTATTGGAGCTCAGGTCCAGGGTTATCAGCTTGCTGCAATTGCCAAGCTCTGGGGGAATGCTCCCAGAGAAAGAATTCGTCGACAGATTCAGCTGTTGCAACTCTTGTAGCTCTCCAAGGCTGGAAGAAATGGGTCCTTCAAGCCCAAAACTGAACAGATCCAGGGAGCTCACACGTCCGTCGGAGGTGCAAAGAACTCCTTCCCATGACTTGCACGGTGTTGTATCCGATGCGTTCCAGCTCTGAAGAGAAAAATTCCCCGCGGGAGAAGTCTTGAGTCCGTTCTTGAACTCCAACAGAGCCAATCCATCACTCGACAAGCTGCTGGAAGAAACTGGACCAGTTGCTGCTGCCGCTTCTGCTCCATGAAGCAGCATAACAACACAGGGAAGAAGAACGGCTAGAAGAATTACGACAAGCTCATGAGCAGAAGAAGCATCTGGGCGCCCTGAATGCACCCTTGAGCGCAAGAATCTCAACGACCCAGCAGGCTTCATAGTTCAGACTACTGCTGCTACTGATTCTAGTCTTTTGTTTGATCCCGAAGAGAAAAAAACACACTAGAAACCCACAAGGGATTCTTGCTGCAAACCGGTTGTAGAGCTCTCTCTGGGCCCACTGCCGCGACAAGTCCAGCTACTGCTCCGAGACTTGGGGGATTCTCGACTCGTCTGAGAAAAGATGAAGAACCGGTGGCATTCTCAAGACAAGAGATAGACTTGGGACGAGGACACTGTTGCTTGACTAAAGAACAATTTTCGCCATTTCAGGACCCTCTTGGTATCATCACTCCTAAACAACAAAGGAACGAGCAATTCTCCCCACATCGCAAATCATGAAATCAAGCAGCAGCTACTAGTTCAGTAGAATGTCTACTGTCAGTCATCTCACACACCATGCTTGCAATTTCTACTGCAAGCTATTATAAATCCTTGTTGGGTTCCAGTACAACCCTAAACCTACACCATCTGACTCTCTTCCTCTCCTCAATATACTTTCGACTCCAAAATTCACAAACCGTGTACTAGCGTGACCCTCGGTTATGGGAGGGAGAAACCCAACAAGAGCAAAATAGAATCTGCAGCAGAAGCAGCAACAGGGCAAGAGAAGAATTGAACAGGGGAGGGAGAAAAGAGTCTTTTGGTGGGATTGTGCAAAGAATGGTGTCTGTCGATATTGGTGGGTGGTGATGGTGGGTTTGAATGGAAAGAGCGAGTAAGCAATAAATGTTTGACGGGAGTGTTATGTATGACTTCGATTCTAGTGGGGTCGACGCACATGGGTGAAGAAGAAGAAAGGAGAAGAAGAAGAAGAAGAAGGAGAACGAGGAGGAAGGAGGAGGAGGAGGAGACGAGGACGACGACGAAGAAGAAGAGGAGGAAAAGGAAGGAAGGAAGAAAGGAAGTGAGAAAGGAAGGGAGAAGGGTCCACACACAACACATGCTGGTGCAAAAAAACGTGCGAATCTGCTCAAATTGTGGTAGTAGCAGATGAACTGAGGCAAAAGTTCACACGGTTTTCTCCTTTTTGTTGGGAATCTTCGTCTTAGGCATTCTATTGCATATACCATTCTCCTATAGAGAGTTCGGGCCTGGGAAGTGGTGTTTTCTTTTTTGGTGCCAATATTTTTGTATCTTGGTGAATTTTTTTTTTAAACCAAAAAATTTAAAAATATAATGAAGGAATGTTTTTTGTGAGGTTTTTAACTTAATTTTTTAATTTTTATAAATTTTAATGGCCATTTTTCAAACAATATGAAAATCCTATTTGGGGCTAGATTTAGACTTATGTACTACCTAGGTCACAAACTATATAGAAAGAATCCAAAAAGGAAACTAGATGGTCCATTCAAATGCCTTGCCATTTATTCTTTTTTTGTTTTTGGGATCTGATCTTGAGGATAGGATCTGAAAAGAAAAAATCTTCCTTATTAGGACTAAGATTGTTTTTTCTTTCTTTCTTTCTTTCAAATTTGTGTTGTAGCCATGGTAGAATTTTTTTGCTTTAGGCGACTACACCTTTGTAAAGGACCATCATCATGGCTCACTTTACATTGGGGCTTAAGAAAGGGCCAAAACTAAAATGGAGCATTCCTATTGGCAAATAATCGAAAATTGGGCCCATTGGCTTTACACTTAGGTACAGGTCCATGCCCAAGGACTTTAAAATGAGGTAGTTGCTTACATGTCATTATTTTGGCATCAAATTTCTTAACTTATGAAAAAGAAACCCTCACAAAATGAAGACACAAGTTCTTGGACTCAACCCAATAGTTGTATCATTATTTTTCAATCTTATTCTTGAATAAGAACCATTTCTCAAGATGTGCAAACAATGACAAAAAGATGCAACTTCTCTTCTCTCTCACCTTTGTTTTTTATAACTCTTTTTTTCTACTCTTCTTTGTTGCACTTTTGAATAAAAGCAAGTTGGAACCATAGAGGTAAAGGAAGAAGAAATAAAATAAGAAGAAATAATTATTTCTTGGGCCCATTCATTTACACTACTTCATTTCCAAACATTGAAGTAGATTGTAAAATTCACCCAAGTTAGCCCAAAAGTAGCCAAAATTGTGGTGACATTCTCCCAAAAAAGGGGGAGGGGGGCTAAATGTTTTTGGGAAATTTTAATTTAAAAAAGGAACTTGTGACAAATATATAGTGTCATCTTTTGGCAATTTCCCCCCCATCCCCAAACAAAAAAAAGGATCGGTAGGGATTTGAGGTAATACCAACCTTGTATCGATACAATGTTATATCAATCTTTATACTAGGTATATACCTATTTCATACTATTGAAAAATCAGTTTTGGTCCCAATTGTAAGACTAGATTGATATGAAAGGTTCTTAAAAGGTACCCAAATACCCATAATATCTTAGCATTGTATTTTATTTAAATTTTAAAAAAACTAATCCAATATCATGATCAAGCTACTATGTCCAAAAGTCACTATGTTGATACCAAACCAATACTAGCTAATACTAGAAAGTGGTTATAGGGGATCGAGCAATGTAAACCTTAGTTATTTTACCTCCAAAATTATTATGCCTTGTAAGAGGGAGAGTGCTTCGTAGTTGTTTGAATTGTTCCAATATTTTGATGCTATCAACATGGTAGTCCATTGATACCTTTCTTTTTTGGCATTCAAAATTATTATTTGACCTAATTATTTTATGTAACTAGTTTTTTATGTCTTATTTAACTACCTTGTTTTAAGATTCTTTCCTAGGTCAAACCAATGTTTTTTGGGTCAATTTTGTGATGTGGCCAACAAGGGAAGTTTTAGCCAATTTTTGCTATGATTTAGATATGCAAGCAAACATTAATTTAAACATTCTTCTATATTTTTGTTCATTTATTCAAACTATGTATAGAAATATAGCGATATTTAATAGGTTTTTGAAAAATTTCCATTGAAAATACAAAAAATCACTTCATTTTTTTTTGTGTATTATTTTTAATTTCACTTTTTGACAATTTTTGAGTCTGACAAGTGATCATCTGCTGGTTCCAATTTGGGTTTTGTGATATGAATCAACAGTGGGGAGGTATGGAGTAGGACCCTAAGTTTGTTGTTGTAGGGAACATAGAAGTTAAGACTTAAGACCCTAAGTGTAAAGCAGTTGTTAAGTCCTTACTCATAAGGAAATAAAAAATGGGTTAAACCCAAATAGTTGATTTGAATGTTAAAATAGGTAAAGATGAGTGTTGGGTGGGTATCAAATTTTAAGAGGCCAACTGGTTCCACATATCTACAGTAGTCTTCTGACATCTACTACCGTTGTCCAAGTGGAAAGTGTCAACTCTCCACACCAAACACAACTTCAACAACTTCAATATCAAATTCAATTCGTGTTTATATATCATAACAAGTTAGCTACGATATACAAGTTTATTACCTATCTCACAATGTTTTCGAACAAGCCATAAAGGGTTAAGCCATTACGTCATGAGCCAGTTGATGACTATGCAAAGATTGTGTTTTCATTACCTAATTGACATGATTCAAGTATGTCGACTCATCACCTATATGGAAGTTGTCCATCTCGTCAACATAAGATCAATCTCTCTCAAGAGATGATTGCACAATGCATGCTATTCAAAAGCAACCACGAGAATCTTAGGGATACCTCTGAGAAGTCTAAGTGGGAATGTCAATATGTAATTGAAAACACCATAAGGAACATAAGGAAGAAACTTATTAGCAAACTCGTGGTATTACAAATCATTTTCATTTAGATGCACGTGCCTTGTGGATCCTACTAATCGTCCATCCACAAGGATCTAGTTGTTTATGATAATTGGCTCCCCCATGAACATAATTTTTAAATGACGTATAGTTGTTAACATCTTTGGTGAAGGATTGATTATTTCCCCATGCTTTTAGGGAATTACATTCATTCAGTATGAATAAAGATCAGCATCCATATCTACCTCCATTTAAATTACTTAAGCATTACATATGGAAACATAGCTTATGGACAATAATTTGAAGTGAGTATTGACCATGACTCAACAAACTTCAGTCATCTAGTAACTTTTAGTCATAAGTCAAAACCTTCTTTAGACTCATTGTCGGATGTACAATTGGATATATCACATGGCTAAAATGGGGTTGTGAAAGGAGTCAAATGTGAATCAACAAATTGTGTGGTAGTTAGGGAAAAATCCAAAGGGTGGGGGGATGGGAGCACTTCCCAAAATAAGGTGATAGGTGAATCCCACCCAACCTTCATTTTGGGAATGTCCTCCACCTTGGGGACTTTACCCATTGGAAAGCAAGAGGTGAAAGTTACCATGAACCCAAGCATAAATCACAAATTGTGCAAGGGGGAGAGAGCTTACACCTACACCCCAAGAGGGTGAGATCTTACACTTATACCCACAAGTAGGCATAAGATCCCTTAGGAGTAGAGCGGAGGGATCATACACCTACAAGTACGCATAAGATCCATTTAGAGTGAAAGGATTTTACAGCTACTTTTAGACCTAGGTAAGATCCCTCTTGTATAACCATAAGATTGGATCTTACACCTACACCTACAACTAACTAGGTGTAAGATCCCTCCACTCTTAAGGAGGGATAGATTGACGGATATAAGTTGTTGTACAAACATACTAGGAATTTCTTGGACTTGTTGATGCGATTAAAAGGGCCTTAAGAAAGGCTTCACTATTTGCTACTTTTTAGATAGCACACCACGTCAATAGATCATGATCTATCACTACCCATCATGATTTATCGTATGATGGGGCCATGAAATTGAAAGGTTCCAAATTTTTGTGGGGAAGAACAAGATTCACTTCTTCATATAAAGCATTAAAATTTATACCCAAAGTTTGATGCATGAAACCGTGCATGAATTTAATGAATAAATTATTGTTGTCATATCTGGTATCTGATAACTCTCTACTCAGCATTAGTGTTATTGCTTTGCAAGTTGACACAATTCAACACATGCAAAAATCCTATCATCATGTTGTTTTTGCCCTTGTTGTCCTTGCCTACCAATGCAAGGATATTGTGTTTAGAAGATTCATTATAGAGTCTAGTACCTTAATGGATTTTTGGCCCCTAGGTAACAATAGGTCTATTTTTATATGAGGATTTTTGAAAGATGATATTTTTTTGGCTTGTGTTCAAACTTGAGATTAGTTATAGAGTTACAATATGTTGAACGATTTTGGGTTTCTTTTAGAGGACTTTTTTGAAGATTATATTTTTGCAAGGTGAAATATTTGAGTTTTCATAAAATTCTTCTTTTGCCTTAAGATACTTTTAAAAGCAAATGGCAAGGTCACAATGTGACACACCCCTTGTTTTATTTGTTCATGGGGGGGGGGGCGGGTGGGGAGGAAATTTTAAGCTAAAGGAAATATTTTAAAATAAAAATGCCCCAGAATACATGGTCCGTGTCATGTGTGAAAATGTGTAGTTAAAGTGAAGTCCCCAACCCACAAATCTCGTGCTGAATCTAGTCTCATTTTTCAAACCCATTGCCTTTCACGCTCTCCAGTACAATGACCGTAGATGCCTTTTCACACTCTACGATTTGTTCATTTGTGCATGAGAGAACATGGA
Source organism: Sphagnum tenellum (assembly GCA_963921925.1). Lineage (NCBI taxonomy): Eukaryota > Viridiplantae > Streptophyta > Sphagnopsida > Sphagnales > Sphagnaceae > Sphagnum > Sphagnum tenellum. The sequence continues at coordinate 6,121,125 of OY998154.1, forward strand.
GGTGATGATTTCCTCAAAGCAAGTTCACAAAGCTCATTTGCAATAGTATCAACTCACAACACAACACATTTGACTCTTTGCTTGTGTTGACGATATTAACTATGGGTGCCAAGATAAGGAATTTCCACATACCAGCTATAGTTAGTTCGTGGAAAGAGCAAGAAACCGACTTCCTCATTGAACTTGTTGGAAAGACAAGGGAAGGGAGTGAGTTAGTTAGTTCGTGGAAAGAACCCACTTGCTCACTTAACTTGTTTGATGGACGATGGAAGTGGTGGTCTACCACTAAAACGAGAGTGTTCAAGGAAGGGGAGCGAGTTAGTTTGTGGAAAGAACCCACTTGGTCACTTAAGTTGTTGGATGGACTAGGGAAGGGGTGGGGTACCACTCAAAAGAGAGTGTTTGAGGGAGGGGAGTGAGTTCGTTAGTTAGTTCGTGGAAAGAACCCACTTGCTCACTTAAGTCGTTGGATGGATGAGGGAAGGGGAGGGGTACCACTAAAAAGAGAGTGTTTGAGAAAACAAAAAACAAGTGCCCAAAAAATTTACTCTTGACAAAATTATGCAAAACTTTGCAAGTTGAAGTCATAACAAATTCTTTGAAGAGTAGGAGATATGACCATCGAGGTCCAAAAGCAGTCTGTTGTGTGAAGGTCTCTTGTTTTGCCTCAGTACTATGTTATGATCTCAACCCTAAACCAATGTACACTTGGGGCTGAGCCCTAAAAACCTCTACCCCCAACTACATCTGCTCATCCCAACTTCTTTGGCCAACTTGAGTGCATATATTACAATGTATTGTTGTAGTGGCTCAAGTGCACTTGTAGTGTATAGCCTTAGTAGGAGCCAAGTCTTGGTCCTAAGAAGGCACCCATGTTCTTGTCTAACCCTCTTATTTCCCCATCTCCTCCGCATCTTAAGAAATGGCTTAATCCGACAAGTAAGATGGAAATGATAGAGGGACAAAAAAGACAAAGGCCATTTAGGTTTAGGCCACCACGTCCTTGTCGGTTTCTTGAACTTGGGCCTTAATATGAGGTCCGAAATTGGTGCCAAAACATAATGCCATTTAGGCTACCACCTCCTTGTCGGCTTTTTGCACTAGGGCCCAAACTTTGAGCTCTCAGCCAATAGGAATGCTCCATTTCAAATGGCCAAGGTTTGGGCCTTAGTGTAAAAGCAGACCTGAAAACTACTAAAAATGTGACATAGAAAGCCCTCTTCTGGGGACCCTGGGGACCACAGAAGTTCCCAGGTTCAAACCGGACGGTGTGCAGGTGAAACGCTTGCTGACCCTCTCTACCCATGACCTTGACTTGGGGGTGCCAATGGCTTGTCAGGTTGGGTCGAATGTTGTGCTTCAGAAAAGAATGAATTAAAAAATGATATATATGTATAGGAAAAATTTTAATTCACACCTGTTTTGTTTAAATTCACACCCTTTCTTTGTGTGTCCGATTATATGCATTTCTAAAAATTATGATATATTTAGAAACAAATGGAAAATTTTAATAAAATTATGATATATTTGGAAAAAATGGAAAAAATTGTATAATATAAATTCCTAAGTCAAATGAACATCAGGGGGGTGGGGCAAACACACTCAAATTTAATCTGCATATAATTGAATGCGCAAAGAAAAGGTGTGAATTAAAAATTCTCCTATATAATTGGGCCATGAATAATATAGGAAGAGACATGTCCGCGAGTGAACGAACTATCTCGGCTTTATTGTAGTAACATGTGCCCTCATTATCGAGAAGAGTCTAAACCATTGCAATAACCAACACCCTCAACGAGAGACATAGTCGATCAATCGTTCCAACCACCAAGCTTACAGGTTATGGGACACACACTCTCTCTCTAGAGCATAAGTTATGATGAGGTTCATCAAACCAGAAATGTGCAAAAAGGAATTAAGGAGGTATGAAAATACTAGAAGGCTCTATGTACATTACAGAATGGGTGTCCTTTTTTACATCCATAATTTGCTTAGCAAGTGGATGTAAATCACTTTTCATCCATACACACAATGAATGTAGGTAGTGTACACACCCCAATTGCCATGGCTGACCTATTAGAGTCAATCGGTTGGTGAGATGAAGAGATTTTCACATCCAGTTCGTGCAGACTTGACATCCTTTAAATTCTCCTTTTTCCTTCTTAATGACTTTGTAAATTTTTAGAATCAATGGTGTGTCTATAAATTAGGTTTTGCAAGGTTTTGATGATGAAAGATGGTTATGTTAACATAATTGTCATGTTGAGAGATTCTTAACTTGGATGTAGTTAAAATGCATTCACACCTAATGTTAAGTCAGTGTTAAGTGAAAATCTAGGTGGCGTCTTAGGTGGCACCCAATGTTAAATGGGTGATTGTGTAATATTACGTGAATTGTTAACATAAAATATTCATGGTAAATAGGTTTTAGGTCCGAAATGAGTAGTTTTGTGTTAGGGGACTTTAAACTTGAATCTTTAACACCAAATATAAATGCACTTTTGAACATGTTTCTATTTCGATGAGTGTCATACGAACATTCTAGAATGCTCATCCTTACCATGAATGGACCCTTATATTGCTTGGCCTTTGAGGACCACCCAATATGGTATCAAGGTAGCTTTTTTATGCATAAAATGTATATCACTATTTTCTCTTCAGTTTTGGATGTCCAGGCCAGACATCACATGTGACAAATGATCCCACTATTTTCTTTCATGACAAAAGATGTAACTTACTTGGATGAAAAAAAAAAGGGGGGGCTTTGAGGCATTAATGAATAACATACCTGGATGAAGTATGGATGTACGCAGAACAACATAGTATATAGGGTATAAAGTTCAACACTTTACAACTTTTCGTGTCATATTATTTTTTACATGGGTTGCAAAAATACCCCAGAAGTGGCTTATTAAAGCCCCATAGGAGGCTTGGTCTTGGGCCACGCACTATACCACTGAATTTTGTACCTATTGCCCAACCATTGCACACCCTTTGTTGGTCCCATATGGTCACAAGCTACCATGTCCAACTCAATGCAAAACCATGTGGCACATTTGCTCTCATGTGGCCATTTCATGATTATCCAAGCCACCCAAGTCTACATATGTGAACTTTTTGAGTCTATTTGGAATCCTTGGTGGGCAAAAAGCCAAAGAACCCTAGGGACAATCATAAGGACTACTAGTGCATTGAAGACCTACATATTGTTTACTTGCCATGTTTGAGTGGTTCATTTGAGTGGGTTGTAAAACTTGTGTTACATAAATCGGTTCCTACTTATTAACCAATTGTTATAATGGTGAAAGGTTCTTGACTAAAAATTCTTGTTTTTAAAAGGTAAGTCTTATTGATCAATGGTTATGGTAGTTCGAGGTTCTTTGACTAACAATATTTGTTCTTAAAAAGCAATTTTATGTTGGGGTTATGTTTTGCTTGTTTTGGTACTAGTATGAATTAATGAAACCAAAAATGATGTTTTTGTGTGTATCATAAATTTCATGGGCCATAATTTGATAATAAAAGTTGTGCATAATTTATTTTTTATATAGGTTTGTACATAATAAATACTTGCATGTTACTTATACATGTTTCATAGGTGTTTAAGATGCATTAAAAATATATAAATTTATGAAAAAACATATTGTGCATGACTACTATTATTAAATTGTGCTACAAGAAGTTTGTGATCTATGTTATGGTTGTTTAAGGTCATGGGTATCTATGCTAGAAGGGTTGCATCTATTAGTAATCACATTTGACTGGGTATGTCAAATCAAAGGTGGGCTAACCTATTGGAAATATTCATGATGTTTTGACCAATGTTTTTATCTTTGATCTTGTTGGAATTATGGAGGTTATTTTGGTGTGCTATGAACAATTTATATATTGTACTAAAATTTTTGTCATGTTTTATGACTTTAGGGTCTATTTGTCATTTTTTACTCATTTGAAAGGTTAACTTCAATTGTTCCATTCATACATTGAGGAGGAAGTTTTGTGAGATTTCTATAAATATTGAATGCTAGTAAGGCCATGTTGCTTGTATATATTTTAGATTTAAAACGAGATCTTGAGACCTAAGGTGTAATTGTTGATGTGTTGTTTTGTGCATTGAAATGTTTTGTATTAAGCTTACTTCATTATAATTGTAAGGCTTTGTCAATCTATTGCACCCACTATTGATGCTTACCCGTTATTGGTTCATTTTTTAAAATATGTTTTTCGAGGAATTTAATGAAATATGCAAATATTAGTTTTAAGGACATCATTGGGTGGATACGAAAGGGAGACCTATGTATATCAAAAGGATTGGCATGGTGCACCTAGCACATTTGATGGGAGGCCACAACACTAGAAAAACATTTGAAATATCATATGCTTAAATTTGAAAGGACCATCAACTCAAAGTTTCCAATGTGTTCCATTAAGTTGTAACATTGACTCTACCGCTAAGATGGGGTGGTAAATGTTTTTCAATCCTGGATCACAAGTAGGTTTTAGTTGCATGTTGATAGTATTCATTAATGTATCTTTCACATTTGCGACCAATTTGGTGACCTTGATGATGATGTAAGGCTTTGGACAAATATGTTTTTGATATCTTGTATTAATATTGGCCATTTATCCATGATAGTCAAAAGACTTACATGTGTGGTTGTTTATTGTGCATGCAAAGCATGATGTGAACATCGAGCCAAGGAATGTGGATGTTTTTTGAGGATGCAATAAAAGTCGTACTTTGAACACGTTCACATCCAACTTCTTGTGTTTTCCCCATGGGTGAGTGTAAGTTAAAGTGGCTCACTTTGGAACTTGTGAAAACATCAACCAAAATTCATTTCCTTTGTATTTTCTTTAAGCATCAAAAGGATCTAATAGTTAAAACAACAATTCATCAATCTTGAGAAATAGTTTTTCAATCATGTGTATGCCCAACTAAAGAAAATAGTTTAAACATATGTGCACAACCCGACGTCAAACATGATTTTTTTCATAATGATATGGACTTTTGAAAATACCCAAAATTTTAACAAAAACAAAAAACAACAAAAAAATCCATAAGAATAACCTTCAATTGACATGGTGCAAAACCCCTCAAACTTGATTTTATTGATATATTACCTAATTAAAATGAAGTCCTTAATAATCATAATATTAATCATTGGACCATGTTTAATTCTATATAAAAACTTGTTGTCAAGGCGTAACAATCCATACAATGTACTTGACAAGCCTAGATCTCTTTTTATTTTGTACATTAGTGCAAAAACAATTCTCACATCATATGCATATTCAAATTAATAATTTCAAAGTAAATCCCTGTTACAAAATTCCTGCATGTAAAATATAGATTAACCATTGAATTTACAATCATATCATAGGAACTAACATTGTGACCCCAATAATTAACCACCTTAGCTTGCATATTATTAGAAGTCACATTTATTTCCGGATGAACCTTTACAATAATACTTGCAACCAATCTTGAACAATAACATGAGTTTTTGGATATGCCACGAGCATCATACGGTTTATTGCAACAATATCAAACCCCATCGTTTCCAATCATTTGTAGCATTACCAAATTTGTTGAAGAAGATATTTGGAGGTTAAGTTTTTGACAAATCTTTTTATAAACCTTCAAACTTGGCAAAAACTCTTATAAATTCAGATTTAGTACAAAGATATCAAGAATTGGAGGTTTTTTAAATGAAATATCTATGGTGGGAAATTTGTTTTCTATGAATTGCAATACACAATTGCTCTACTATTCATTCAAGATGGTAGGCTTGAAAACATTTATGTGAGAATTGTATATGGTGGGTGATTCCAATTGATTTGAATGTGCTTTCATTACAAACCTTATTTGCACCCATTTTATGCATGTTTTCTTGCTCAAAAAATGTAGAATTTGGATCACAATATTTAAATCAACTTGTTGGGTGAAAACACATTAAGGCCTCAAAAATTGTAATCATTAATAAATTTTTCTTTAATTATTTTTGGATAGAATATGGACATTATATCTTGGATTTCTTCTTTCATTTTAAATATATTTGATTAGCTTTAGACGTAATCTACTCAAGTTCTTAAAAAATTGAAAAAATTGAACATATGGAATATATTTGTGACAAAATAATATCACAAAGTTTGAAAATTTGCATATATATTTCAAAATTAGGGTTGTGGGTGAAAGTTTTGGACAAATTTTTCATGGTTAGTGGTATTAATATATAAGACTAGTTAAACATTTAAAGTTTTTGGATGAAATCTCATTTTTCATTTAAATTTTTTTAAACAATAAATTCATAATAATCTTTTTTTTTAGGAACAAATCATTACCATGTGAAAGAGGGGGAGATTTTATTGATGGGCATTTCACTATTTTTCAGTTTTCTTTGTTTGGTAATCTTTCATGAAACTTTATATGATCGTAAAAAATTTGTAAGTTATATATTCTATAGACATTGATTTTGACCAATCCTCTTCACTTGACTATTGAATTAAGATTACTTTTGACTAGAAGTAAAATTTTAGTTCCAAATTGTTGTCATGCAATTATTTATTTATTTTTGCTTATGTTTAGGATAACCAAAGGACACCATTATGATAACTCATTATACATCACCTTTTTGGTGAAAAGCTCATTCTTAGTGTGCTTCCACCTTGCTTGTGAATGTTGTTTACAAATTGTAAGACATGATTTCAAATTGTGGACAACCAAATCCCTTTATATTCTTGAGCAATGAAATGGAATGATATTCCTTCAAGAGCTAAGAAGTTTCATGAATAATGAGCATGGGATATAATGCATTTGTGGATAAGTTGGAAACCTTTTTATGTATTTTGAAGTGTGTTATGAATGTTCATAGTGAGAATATGCAATTTTTTCTTAAGGTTATTAACTTACTCAAATGTTTAAAGTCTATCACTTTATGTTTTTCTACTATCCATTGTTCTCAAGATTGTTTATGCATACTAGTTTTTAGGTATATTCTACCTACTAACAAGGAAAGCAAATTGTGTATAGCTAGTTAGACCAAGTTTAAATTTAAAAAACATTTGATATGGACGATTGCAACTACAAAAGATTTTGCTTACCTTGTAGTGTGTAGTTCTTGTTGAAGCCCCATATTGACATAAGCTTGATTTTGGTATGCATATTTGTATGCCATGTTATCTATTTCTAGTGTAATTTATTTTATTTTGTAACAAAGATATGGTTGTGAAGAGATGTACATCTCAATCATTATTAATGTGCATTCAGCTTTCACAAGTTTCATAAGTCTTCACATGAAATTTAAGCAAGGTAGTAGTGATTGGAGGCTATTGAAAATACACATTTGTGCATAATCTTTTTTTCGTTTTCTACCTTAAAGATGGTTTAGATAAGACTCCTTATCTATTACTATTTTTTTTTAATTGTTTAGATCTCATTTTCCTTACAAAGTATTGATGGTTCATACAACAATTCCTTAACATTTCTTATGAGACTTCACAATGACGCCAAATCTTTGTGTACTACCCCATCTACTAACATGTATTATGCTTCCTCCCACTAATGAAGGGCCCCAGGCTCCTAGTGGCTTGTTATTTTCATTACCCATCCTAGGGGATGATGTTAAAGGTCTATACAATTGTTGTCCAAACTCCAAACATCATCCCCATTCATGTTCACAAAACTTGGAATGAAATGAAATATATATTTCCTAATTGGCAAAAGATGAAAAAAAATTCAAAATATGATTGTGGATTTGTGTTACAAATAATTCCTTTGCAATTTTTCCTTTAAGATAGACTAGTGTGACCTATGCCATTGGCCCAAGTGTGAACCCATTGCAAAATAGGGAAAGTCAACATGTGAACATTGTTGTGCAATGTATGTATTGATTTTTGGAATAGCCAAATGTGAAAGGAAATCATGCTTGAATTGAATGTTAAACCTTCAAGTGTTACCACGTTCTTCAACTGATTTTGCCTTCCATATCTGGTTTTTTGGAATTTATTTGAATTTTTAGTGGCACAAATCACTTTGAAATCAATATCTCCCGCACTATCCAAATCTTACCAAATAAATTCCATTGAATCTTGCTCATCAAGATCTTTCCAACAACACCAAAGGCACATTCCAATTCCTCTGAAATTTTCAGCTACAATTTCATTTAATTTTCAGTGAAGAAATTATTGAATATTCAAGGACTTTTGCATTGCAAGTCCAAACATATGGAACCAAGCGATGCACCTCTCCTCCTCAAGAGCTTTCCAAAGAGACCAAGAACACAATCTGAAGCATCCTGGTTCGGTGGATCTCATTGATACACACAAAACAAACAAACTACCTTCCTTCATAGATAGATGGTGTGATTTGGAATTGATTGAAGATAACATGAAAGAGGACCCAATATTTTCTATATATTGAATGGCTGGTAGGTTAGTATTTCAAAAAACAAAATTGCATTTAAAAGCCTCCCAATGCTTAAGAATGTCATAAACATCCTTTAGACATTATTGACTAATCCCCACATCCAAACTTCAAGGTGGTAATTTCTAATGTTAGTTTAGTATATAGGGTCATTAATGGATACCAACATTGATATCAACATTGGTATCAAATATCAAACCAATTGGGTATTTAATGTCCAAATACTTGGCAAGATATCCAACATTTAGCGTTGCATTAACAAGAAATATTAATACCCATTTTAATATATATAGTAGGGAACTCATCTCTTTGTTACTTTGGTTTCAATCCTTGTTACTTGATATGAGTTATGAGCTTTAGCAAGAGCTTTTAAGGTAACAATGGGCACATCTATAATATAGAGGTTTGCATTCAAAATTAATTATTGATTTTGTTCTTCAAAGTTTGATGTCTATTGATATATAAAATTCTTAATACTACAAATGAAAAGTAGCTATATATATATATGATGCAGGTAACAAAGAAATGTGGGAGCTATGCCACTTGTTGAGCAAACAAGTTCGAATGACGTACTAATGTCACTAATATAACTACTTTTCATTGAACATAGAAGGATAGCTTCATCCTCATCAGGTTAATGGTTTCCCCATGGTACAAAAAGAGGATTGAACCTTGTTTTATGCCAAACCATTCCATAAAGAAAATGGGTTGAAAGTCTCATTATAAAAGAAAATGTTAAGTTCATGTGATGAACCATGCTATGCATAATGCACATAAAATCATATATTACATTAAATGTCTTGTTGTAGTCTTAATACTTAATACCCGTATTGGTTTGGTATGATAGCTTAGTAAACCCTACATAATAGGTCTATCTATTTTATAGGAGGATTTTTGAAAGATGATATTTTGGCTTGTGTTGAAACTTGAGATTAGTTATAGGGTTATAACATCTTGAAAGACTTTGATTTTCTTTTAGAGGAAATTTTCGAAGATTATTATATTATTGCATGCTGAAATATTTGAGTTTCCATATTTCTTCTTTCTTTTGCCTAAAGATATTTTTTAATGTAAATGGCAAGGCCACACTGTGTCACACACCCCTTGTTTTGTTTCACTTGAGACCTTGTGAAGCAAGAAAATATGATCATTTTCTCTTCCATAACACATGTATGAGCACTTGATTGTCTATGGAAGAATCAGTTTGGAATTAGGGTTCACTCTTTTGCATCACCATCACAGCCTCAACCTATATTTCACAGTTCACTCGAGTTTAAGGAAGCTTAGGGTTAAAGTAGTTTACTTTTTAAAGCTATTATTATTGGGATTTTGAATCAACACCCTTTTGGAGGTGTTATAAATCACTAGTTTTTAAATCGAAAATCTAAGATTTTTTGAAGGTTTGCTAGTAGCCTATCACTGCATTAACACAGACAACACTTAGTGCCACATCATATGACACCTAGGATTTGGTGTTATGTAACATTGATGGTGTGAATTGATGATCAACCTTATCTTTGTAACACCGACTTAACTAGCATTTAACTTCAATTCTGATTGATCCATAACCCAAAGTTTTCTATTTTTTCTATTTTGTGATGTAGGCACACTGGTGATCATCCACAAGAGGAATTAACCAGATTTTGGCTATCGGTCAGAGAGGAAATTAGTTTTAAAAATAGAATCTTGCTATATTTTTGCAACTTGCTAGCACCTGTAGACTAAATTTGGCAATTAAAAAAAAAATCCTCAAAATCTGGCAACTTTGACACACTTTTTTCAAAAATTCCTTTTAGGAATTGCACTGGATTTTTTCTTCCACCAAGTGCTGTTGCCAAAAAAAGATTGCTGCTCTACCCTAGCAACACCATAATATTGCTTTATGGTGTTTTTTGGCAACCCTAGAAACATGAATTAGAGTGTAGGGACTTAAGATCTTTGTTATGAAGTTGGAACATACCATCTCATACCATAATCCCAATTGGAATTTGAATAGTTCTGCTTCATGGAGGTGCAGCATAAGAGACTTGTTGCCTTTAATCTTTTTGGACTCAGCTATGTTTTTTCGTTTCATGGACCCAAAATGAACCGATAGTGGTCTCAATGGGAATTTCGAAGAGTTGGTACCTTCTTTTTTTTTCCCTTCATTTGTGATCTAAGAAATTGATGATAGTAGAAGTTAATATTCAACAACATAGAGAGATGTTAGATATGTAGAACTGGAAAATTGGAACCAAAAAACATACAAATCCCAAAGCAACAAAGATTTTGGAGGATGGAAGTGAATCACTTGAATACTAGAGTTATTCATAAAGTACCCCAAACTAGGCATGAGATTAGAAGTCAGGATGAAAACAGTACACCGGAGGGAAAAAAGAGGGTACGAAACTAGTTCTCACCTATATTGGTGCTGAGGGAATTTCCACCCCCAGTCTTGGATTTGCCTTACCTGTTTGTGCCTTGACCGCTGCTGGCTCATACTCTTTGTCAAATCAAAGCCTTGTCACAATAAGATCCTGCAATCTGCACTGATACCCAGTTTCATGAAACAGTCCCCAACTTTGTTCACTTTACAGATGCACTCAAATTGGGGAAGAAAAAGGGGTTTAGAGGCTCAAACTAGGGATGACAGACAGGGTGACTTTCCAGATACTGCTATTACTGTAGTACCTTGACAGTTTCAAGAATAAATTATATTATTTGTAGAAATGTCGAAATTTTCAAAAAATAAAGTTTTTAAAGAACAAAAGTTTGTGAAGGAAAATAGAGAATGTTTTGAAACATTTTGAAATATTATGCTGTTTGAAATGGAATCTTAAAAAATAATTAATTATTCAACAAACAATTGTTGAAGCTGCCTCTATATTACAGTAATTAACATGTTTTGAGATTATGAAAGAGAAATAAGATCACACAATTTTTTATGATTGAGCTGTTTACATGCCAACTTGTCAAAGAAAGGCATACCTTTAAAGAAACACACATCTTGGAGATGAGGGAGGCAGAAAGGTGCGATCCCAATTTTATGTTGTTTTGCTAGCCCTCAGCAAATCAAGAACATTGCGCATTGTAGGTCGATCTGAGGGTGCATCTTTAGTACAAAGGATAGCAATTCGAAGCACGTGGAGCATCTGGGTCTGTTGTGCATCAGTGGTGGTTGTCATGAGGAGTCTTGAATCAAGCACATCATTCACATAGGCACCACCATTCTGCTGAACCCTTGCTCGCACCCAAGCCACTATATGCATCGACTCACCAAAGCTCAAGTCAACTGGTTGCTTCCCTATTAAAAGCTCTAGTAACACCACTCCGTAACTATATACATCCACTTTCTCTGTCACACTTGTTCCATAACCATATTCTGCACCCACCCCCACACCCCATCACAAAACAGTCCCAAAATGGTTATTATGGAAATTATTGTTCCAGTTGATACTCACCTTCATCAATTCAATTCTCATAAACCCTTCCATTGAATCCAAAAAACACCTACTTTTGTACTAGAGAACAGACCAATCATTGATTCTGCCAAGTATGCCCTTAGTGGGCAAACCCAGTGAGGGTGCACCTCACTGAATCGGCCATTGATGATGTCAATTCTCCCAAGTAAACACTCGTTGGGAGAGCCTGGTGAGTTGCAGAATCAGCCATTCATGGCCTGTTCAGAGGCATTAAAATCCAGCGAGGGGGATGCTACAGGAATGCTAGGGCAACTCAATGGAACAAGGGCAGAATTGGCAGCAAGCGCAAATTCAGCCTCATAATGTAGCCACCAGGGTAACCTGAATACTCAGGCCTCCTCTGCTTTAAACATTTGATAGTTCTCAATTGGCAAAACTTTCCCAAAAAATCAGCAAATTTTGTCTAAATTACATTTAAAAAACTGACTTGTCCAAAATTTTCTCCAATAACATTTGTCAGGTTGTGAAAATTCATCAAAGAAAGAAAACCCTGTTGCTTATGTGTTGAAAGCTTTCAAAATATATCACCACAATATACTTATATATATATATTCACTCACCCGGAGCAATGTAGCCATGGGTGCCAGCAACAACAGCTGTTGAGCTTGCATAATTCTCTTTTGGCTGGAGTGCCATCACCTTGGCTATCCCAAAATCAGCAATATGAGGCTCCAAGTCCTCATCGAGGAGCACATTACTGGACTTGATATCACGATGGATGATTGGCGGAATGTAGTCATCATGCAAGTATGCCAACCCTTGGGCAATACCCTCTGCAATTTTAAGTCTAGCCTCCCAATCAAGAACCAAGCCTTTAACATGGTTATGCAAGGCCTCAAACAGATTCCCATTGGGAACATAGTCGTACAACAAGAGCCCGATTTCTCCCCACTTGCAAAACCCCAAAAGCTTGACTAGATTCCGATGCTTGGCATTACCAATCGTATCTATTTCTCTCAAGAAGCTCTTATGGATTCGAAAATCCTTGTCTAAAGAAGCAACCTTCTTCACTACTACTACATTACCATTAGGCAGCACTGCCTTGTAGACAGTTCCATGGCTTCCCTTTCCAATGATGCAATCATCACTCAAATTACGAGTTGCTACCATGATTTCACTGAAGGATAAATCACTACCAGGAGAACTCGTGACTTCAATATACTTATTATCCTCCAACATCACCTTCTCATCTCCTGATCCTCCTCGCCAAATGCAACAACCCAAAACCACACAACCAAGCACACATGCTACACAACTAAACACTATGGACACTATAACACCAACACTAAGGTGATCTTTCTTTCTACTCTCGGAGGTAATGCTAGTATTGCTAAATATGGTTTGACAAAGGTCATTTTCAGCAGAATAATTCAAACATAGTCCTGGGTTTCCTACAAAAGAGCTCGAATTCGATGCAAGGAGTTTCTTAACCCATGATGGTGGCAAAGAACCATTGAGCTCATTGTATGAAACATTCACTGATTCGAGTGACAAAATTTGACCCAATGAGAGAGGAATCATCCCTGAGAGTTGGTTGTAAGAAAGATCAAGAACCTCAAGTGCTTGCAAGCTCCCAAGCACAATTGGGATCATCCCCGAAAATTGGTTGAAGCTCAAATTCAGCATGTTCAACACATCAAGTTTTGCAAGCTCTGGAGGAATGGATCCCTTGAACTCATTTTGAGCCAAGTTGAGATCATTCAAGTTTTGGAGGCTTGTGTAAATGCTTGGATCTTGGCTCGAGAGTTGGTTCCCTTGCAAATGGAGCACTTGTAAGTTGATGGGAAGAGAAGATGGGACAGAGCCATTGAAGGAATTGAAGCTCAAATCCAGTAGGAAAAGCCTGTTGCAACCGGCAAGAGATGATGGAATTGCACCTTCCAAATGGTTGAATGCCAAGTTGATCCATTGAAGATTAGGAAGAGAGGAGCATTGGAGTGGCGACAAATCACCAGACAATCCATTGTTTGCCAACGCCAAATTGCTCAAATTGCTATTGAAACCGAGCTGTGAAGGAAAGGGACCAAGGAGACGGTTGTTGGACAAGTCCAAGAACGAAAGATCAGTCCCCTTACCAAAAGAATCAGGAATGGAGGTGAAGAAGTTGAAGCTGGCTTCCATTCGAAACAAAGAAACACAACTCGCAAGCTCCAAAGGAATACCTCCTTCCAGCGCGTTGTGCGAGACGTCCAAGTACTTCAGAAACCCTTGCGAACATAACCCTGGCGGCAGACTCCCGTTCAGCAAATTGTTGCGTAAATCGAGCTGTGTAAGATTGCTCTTCATGCCAAGCTGGCTCGGAATCGCGCCGGAAAGCTGATTATTGTACAAGTAAATCACTGACAGATTATTGATGTCTGCCAAGCTCGCAGGAATGGAGCCGGAGAAGTCGTTGGAGGACATAATAAGCTCCTTGAGAGCGACAAGATCGCCGATTTCTTCAGGAATCGGTCCAGTGAATTGATTCGTCTGCACTCGCAAGCTCAAGAGAGATCGGAGATTGCCGATTTGCGAGGGAATTGTACCTGAGAAATTGTTCTCGGAGATGTACAAGGACGTGAGAGTCGTACAATTGAAAAGCTCCAACGGAAGAGTTCCTATGAAGGAGTTGGAATGGATATCCAAAGTGTCGAGCTGTTGTAGCTCTCCCAGCGAAGGTGGAATCGTTCCGCTCAAGTTGTTGCTGTACACCAGGATTTCCGCCAGGTTCTTCAAGTTGCGCAACTCTGCTGGAAGAGTTCCAGTGAGTGAGTTCGTGTACAGATACAAGGAGATCAAGTTTGTCAAGTTTCCGAGCTCCGCTGGAATGGAACCTGTGAGCTTGTTGGTTGCTAGATACAAGTACTGCAAGTTCGTCATGCTTCCAAGCTCTGGCGGAATACTTCCTGTGAAATCATTGTTGCTGATGTCCAGAATGTACAAATTCTGTAGCAAGCCAATCTCCTTCGGTAGAAAACCTCCAAAACCGTTGCCGCTGCTGCTGCCATTCCCGTTATCATCGACTTGAAAGTTGAGGATCAATGTTTGCAGTGTTGTTGCTTCTCCGATGCCTGTAGGTATTGATCCTGTGAAGCGATTGCACTGCATCCAGATATCGGTAATGTTCGGTAGCTTCGCCAAAAGCTCCAAACCTGGAGCACAAGCGATGCAAGTCGAGAATCAAATCAAGTCTAACGAGCGATGCAAATCAGAATCAAATCACAGCAGCAACATCACCAGCAGGATCCGTGAAACCACGACAATGTTACGCACTTACAGAGTGCGATTTGCAATTTGCTGGAGATATCGAGACGCATATCTGTGGGAGAGGATTTCATGACCGCTTCCGCGTACCTTGCGTGATGTCGCCGTTGAGCGCGTTGTTGTTGATGTAGAAAGAAACGAGGCTGCTAATGTTGTAAATTCCTTGAGGTACGCTTCCCGTTAACTGATTGGATTCGAGGTCGAGAATTTGCAGACTGGAGCAAGCAGCAAGCTCTGGCGGAATCGCGCCACTGAGGTTGTTCCAAGAAAGAATCAAGTTCTGCAAAACGTGAAGGTTCCCGAGAGAAGGAGGAATAGAGCCATCCAGGACGTTAGTGTCGAGATCCAAGCTATTCAGTTTGCTGCAATTGCCAAGCTCCGGAGGTATGTTCCCGGACAAGAGATTACTAGAGAGATTCAGCTGTTGCAACTCTTGAAGGTCGCCAAGAGTGTGAGGGATGGTGCCATTGAGGCTGTTTGTGTCCAGGAAGAGGATCGTCAAGCTACTGCAATTGCCGAGCTCCGGCGGAATGTCTCCAAACAACGCATTAGTCGACAAATCCAGCACTTGCAATCCTTCAAGCTTACCAAGACTAGGAGAAATCCGACCAGCAAGTCCGGCACCGAAGAGGTTCAGGGAGGTGACACGCTGATCTGAATCTGTGGTGCAACTAACCCCTGTCCAATTGCAGGGAGATGCATCCGAAGCGCTCCAATCGTCGAGAGCAGAAAAAACATTTCCCACAGACTCCAGTTCGCTCTTGAACTCCAACAAAACCAATCCATCAGTCGACAATCCTTCTGCTGTGCCGAGAATCAAATCATAAAGAAGTAGCGCGACAACTGCTGCAAGCCAAATCTGCTGAGCATGATTTCCAAATACTCTTCTAGGTACGAACTCCGGCTTCATGCTTGAGGTCCAAGTACTAGTAGTACTACTACTTCTTCTTGTTGCCTTCTACGCGAAATCATAGAGACTATAACAAAGTTACTAACAAAAACTCAAGATTGGCTCAAGTCTATCCTTGAAGAGAAAAACAACAGCAACAACAAGACGAAAAGCTTCAGAAGCTCTAATTAATGGAAGGCCTTCCATGCTTCCTCGAGGAGAAAGGAAAGCTGCAGAAACTCCAAACCTACTCAAGCCTATCCTTGAAAAACAAAACAAAAACAACAACAAAGCAGCTTCAGAAGCCTCTAATCAGCTCAAGATCCTTCCTGGAGCCTGAGAAAGAAATTCAGCTGAGACTCTCTGATGATAATTTAGCTCAACATCCGAGCTGATAAGCGCCATAGTCATCATCATCCTCCTCCTCCTCCAACCTCCAACCTCCAAGAACAGAAGAAAGACGCAGATCATACGCTTCAAAGTAACAACAATAACAACAACAACAATTGTGTGTCCAAAACCAAGATTATCATGAACTTGTTCGTCCTCAGTTAATCATCATCTTGTTCGTCATGCAAACAACAACACCAAGAATAACTGAAAGAAACAACAGTTCGAACAAGAACAACAACAATATCTCAAGAAAACAACAACAATGACAAGAAAATCAACAACAAGGGGAAAAAAACAAGAATGACAACAACATCAACAATCATTGACGAGATATTTTTTTTGACTGAAGGAAAGAGCAACAAAACAAGAATATGACAACAGGAGCAGCAACAACAACAACAACTACTACTACTACAAAACAAAGAGTATGGCAACAGGAGCAGCAGCAGCAGCAGCAACAACTAACTCGTACAGAGAAGGAAAAGTAAAGAAATTCTAGTTGACTGCTGTTGTTGACAGAAAGGGAGTGGGTGGTGTGGGGACTTCTTAATTGCTTACAACTGTGGTTGATGTTCCTAGTGTGTAGTGTGACTCAGATTACCTAGTGTATACACTAGTGTTCTTATTAATTAATTAGTTGTGGGGACACCCAAAGTTCAGTGTTTTTTTTTGCTTTTTTCTTTTGTGATGGGCATCTTTGATTCGTCCATCACATGAAAAAGATTAAATTTAGTGGAGCTTTGAGCATTCCCCCAAAAAAAAGATATATTCTAGTCTCCTCCTTTGAGCTGGTCATATAGGCTACTCCTAGAGTAGAACTTAGGGGCAAAGCACATGGGACTAAAGTGAGTGATGGATCATTTTGGGAACTCATTGGGAACTTGATGGGAACATAGTGTGACTCATGATAATAATTAAGTGTGGGAACCCTAAAGTTTTTTTTTTTTTTGGCTCTTTTGTGTGGGCATCTTTGATTGACCTGTCACCAAAAAAATTAATCAAGCTTTCAACAATACTAGTGTTGTGCAGGTACTTGGGTTAGTTGGTTATTCAGAGGTGGTTCTGGTTCTAAGCACTCAAAACTTAACTGGAACCAAGTTTTAGAACTTGTTTAAACCCTAATTTTGAGCTAGGGTAAGTTTTGATAAGCTAGTGACGAACCGGCCTCAGTTCCAGTACATGATGGAATGGGTAACTGGACCCAAGTTCAGTTCCTAAGTGGACCTTCTGGCTAGAATTGAAGTGGTTGGTTGGAAAAAAAAAAATCAGTTTCAATTCAATGCTTAAACCATAGACCTAGTACCATTGCCCTTTTTTTCATGTTCTTCTCATGGTTCATGCTTGCTATCATCCCATTCCTTTTTATGCTCTTTTCATGGTACATGCATGTTGTCATCACTCTTTCCTTCATATTTTTCTCTTGGTTCGCACATTGCCATTGCCCTCCTCTTTGTGTTTTTCACTTAGTTTTGCCTGCTACCATTTCCTTCCTTTTTGTGTTCTTTTCCTAGTTTGTGCCTTCTATCATTGTCCTCCTTTTTTTAATGTTTAAGGTTTAATGTCATAAAGGTTGATTGTTACAATTTTACATCAAATTTTGTTGCAATTATAAGCACAATACCAACAACAAGTTTTATAACCATAAATGTTACATAACGATATTGGGTATTGACAAAACAAGAAGAGTTTTGAAAATCCAAGAATTACACTACCATAACTTAGGCATTCGTTGAATTTATTCGCACTTTTTTTTTCGAAATAAGTTCAAGTTCAAACCAATTTGAAAAATTGAAATGTGTTCTTTATTATGCCCTTGCTTCAATTGAAAAATGTAAGAAGGCATCATATCATACAAGACAACAAATAATATTTTTATATTTCAAAACCATATTGAAGGTGTTCATCAACAAATGTGGAATCAATGGATTGCACAAGAGAAAGATGACCCTGAAGGAGAGAAGTGAACTACAAAAAAAAGGTCTAGCTCCACCCTTTCAACAAATTTTGTTGTTTTTTTTTCCCCCTAGTAATGAAGTGCCATACCTTTAAAATGATTGTCACCAAATGCAATTTGAACATTGGCATTGTTTATACTAGTGTTGGTCAATTATAGACTCTTTCCTAGTTATGCATATGCATAATAGCCAAATATGCATTAATGCATATCTGATTTCTATGTCAATTTTTGTAATTGATGTTATTTTTATTTTGTATATCTCCTTATCTTAGATTCATATCTAGCTAAAACATAATTTTTTATATCCTTATCATGTTTATAATTGCTTGGTTGGGGTTTCATTGGCATTTGTTATGATTTTACAAAGGAAATATTGATATCCACAAATGGTGACGATTATGATCTTTTAAGGTTAGGGTTTAAGTCAGATGCCAAATGACATCATCAATTAGGGTTCAAGGTTATGGGCTACATAGATGAATATCAAGGAAAATGACATTGTTGTTTGTGTTTGAACAACATGAAAATGTTGAATGCATGTCATGTCTTTGCTTTCAAATTGCTAGAGTTTTTTTTTTGATTAGCTATAATTTTCGATCAATTTTAGTTATCTAAAAAATGTTTTACTTCTTGTGGCTTGCACCTTTTTCAAGAACGTTGATACTTGCGTTACTTCTAGCCATTTGCTTTCGTTACTAAAGTTCAAGTGTTGAGGGGGGGTTCCATGAAACAGTATTTTCTATGTTGAAATTCAAGCATTGAGGCAGGTCTTATGAGGCAATTCAAGAAATGGGAAACAGGAAAGCAGTTGGTTTCCAAATCTAGTAATAAAATCCAAGGATTTTGATAACCTAATCATCAAAATATTTAGAGTTCTTATTAAAGAGCTTACAAACTCTCTCTACTGATTTGTTGTTATCATTAATGTTCCGCATTTTTGTGATTTACGTTTGAGTCCTTTACTTAAAGGTTTTTGACATGGCGAATGTTTTCTTTAATCGTGCAAAAAACAATCGATTTCTATCGTCATATAACTTGGTCTAAACATGATAAGAATTTGGGCACTTGTAGGTTCTAGCCGGTGTCATGTTAGAAGCCTTCGTAGGAGGAGCAAATTGTAAATAACAAATTCATCAACCTTTTATGTTACACATATGATTGAAAAATTCCATCAAGCACAATGAACTCAACATACCCATAGCAAATTTTGTTGAACTTTTGTCAAGGTATCAGAATAATGTCAAAAAAGTAGGTAGGCATCATGTAGAACATCTTATTTAGGACTATGATATAGAACACAATGATAGAATAAGGTCATAAACTAAGGGGAAAGAGAAAAATACGAGATGATCTTGTAATTCATCTCTTGTTATTCTTTTTGAACTATTTCCTAGACATTGGACACTGATCTTGCTCCTCTTTGTTTCATGGTCAACTTTCTAAAAACTTTTCTACCCATCATCTAAGTTTCAACTCCATATCCTTTTTAGTCTTTCAACAAAGGAAAATAACTATGAGGCAAGTTGTTTTCAATACCGTAATTGCTTTTGTGTTGTGAATTCATGTGTAGAAGTTATTTTCAATAAAAATAAAAATAACTTTATAATGGAGCTAGGGCAAGGTATAGTTTTTAGAATTATTTATGGGTTTAAGAAATATTTTGCAAAATTATACATTATGGAATCAAGTTTTTGTTTTGAAACATTTCCAATAGTTCAGTCTTCTTTGTGAAATGTTAA
The DNA here is from genome assembly GCA_963921925.1 of Sphagnum tenellum. Taxonomy (NCBI): domain Eukaryota; kingdom Viridiplantae; phylum Streptophyta; class Sphagnopsida; order Sphagnales; family Sphagnaceae; genus Sphagnum; species Sphagnum tenellum. Next base: position 6,141,232 of record OY998154.1, read on the forward strand.
TGTGTGTTACTTGTTGGTTAAAGTTGTACCACTCTTTCTCTACAAGTTCAAGAGTTGGAAATTGAACTTGAAGGGCTATGAATTACAATTGTGGAGCAAGAAGTAGCAATTGTCTCTTTACATACAAAGTTATCCAAGAAAATAGACCAACTTGCTTTCACAACCAATGAAAAAGTAGAGTGAAACATCAATCCACAATTTTGTTGACATTAAGCAATATAGTTCAACAATAGTTTGTAGTCTTAGGCTTGGTGATTTAATGTAGTTTTTTTTTGTACACACTCAGGGAAGACACTAAATATTAAATAGTCCCTATTAAGTTTTGTCCACGTGTTAGATTAGTGTTAGAAAAGTTTAACAAGGTGCGTAACACCATGCATGCAACCTTGTGGTTCTACTATAAGGATTAACTACTATAAGCCCAACTAAAACTAGTACTAATAGAACTTCCAATAGTTGTGGGTTTGAATTTATTGTGGGACTATAGAATGTAAAGCATGCAACACATTGAAAAGTTGACTCTTGTGTTGATTGTTGCAATCTCACACGCCTACCTGGTTTTTAATTTCCTTTTTCTTTGAATTTTTGGCCTTGTTTTCCTTGGTTATAAACAATTTGTTGTTGTCTTATCTTTTGAGTTTGCAAATTCTATGAGAATCTACTACTATTCTTTCTTTTGAGTTTATAAAAATCTATTATTATTTCTTTTGATTTTGTTGCTAAAAAATTACCATGGCAAAACAAGATGAAATTATGATTCTTGAGAATGTTGGTGGTGTTGATGAAGGTTTATGTCGGCAAAGTGAGAATTTGACAACCAATTCATCAAATGTTGAGAGCATCCACTTACAATGTGACAATGACCATGTCAAGAATGATGAGTTGCATCTTGTAACTATTGTAATTATTACAGCTCAAGCTCAAAAATGGAAACCAAACAACAAGAACTCAATATGTTAGGGGATTTTTGTAGGCAGTGATAATTCTCCAGTTGATCTCAAGAACCCACAGATGCTATGTTGCATCATTTGTAGACCAACACCATGTCAAAAAATTGGTAACAATCTCAATCAAATTTTTGTGTTGTGTAAAGGACCCATCAAATATAATAAAACAAACATCATTACTCCGATGAAAATTCACGTTGTTGCTTCACATGCTCATTTGGTTGCAAAAAGAAAGTTAAAATTAATTGTTATTGTTGAAACAAATTATTTAGATCCAAATCACAACCAGCAACTAGGGAAGAAAAAGGCTAGACTATCTAGGTCTATAAGCACAACATTTTGTCTCAACAAATCTTTACGAGGACAGTGATAAAGCTAAGTAATGTTTTTTGGAAGATTTGGTCCTTTACATTTGCAAAAGATACATGCTTCTATCATCATGTGACAATATCTAACTTCACAAGTTAGTTCTTTGCCAATATCCTTGTGTCAATTTTCCTTCTTGGTCAAATCTTGTAGAACATATGCTACCTAAAATGGTCCAAAAGGTCATGGATTTGCATGTGTTGCCTAGTTTTACAACTACAATCACAATTTCTACAAGTTTTGATGTCTAGATGTCCAAAAGTGGGGTAGACACTTTTGTATCAACGATTAATTATTTGGATGAAAGCTAGATCCCACAACATGCCAATGTAGGATTGTTTGAAGTTTAAGAAACCAAGGGCAATGCCATGGCTTTGCAACTCCAAGATTTGTTGGAAAAAATTAGACTAATCATCATGTTTTTACCTTATGGTAGGCAAAAAACATTGAGTTTGCAACAACAACTCCCAAAAACCCAAGTGTGGGCCATTGTTGAAACTGCCACAATGTCTTTAAATCCAATGGTGACTACATGTGTGTTGAATCAATCTAGAGGTTAGTGATTGTTGTCTAATGTTTTAGTGACTACAATCAACTTAATTATGGCCATGGAGTTTCAACTAGATTCCCTTGTTGATGGGAATGAAACATGTGACCAATTTGATGTTGAGCTCTAGATGTCAAACAAAAGCATGCAACAAGAGGTGGTGAAGGTGATTAGACCTTTTTTACATTTTTGATGGCATTTGATTTTCATTAGGTTCATAATATGTTGGCATTAATGTTGGATCCATGCTACAAATCCTTATGAGTTGTTGAAAATTATATGGGGCGTGGGAATGCAATTAGCCTTGCATCGAAGTATGACTTGAAAAAAATCATCCCGCTTCTAATAACAATTTTTTAAAGGTTAAACCCTTCCATCCAAGCGGAAATGGTTGCTTCAATTGATGGACTTCCTATTGAGGATGAAGAAAAAACCAACATGTCTAGTTTTACATCCATGGAAGAATATTCATGGGCATTAGTTACTAGGGAAATGTCTTTGTTTTGGAGGTTGGCTATACCTCCATCAATGTGTGCATGGATTCATGTTTGGTGGAAGATCCATGAGGGTCAATTTTTGAATGTTGGCTTCCTTGCCAATTAAGTTTCTAGGATTTTGAGGTTTTAAATTGAAATTGAAAGAATGTTCAACTTGGCTGGTGTTTTGAGAGTTTTGAATTGATGTTGTTTACAAGTCCAAAATTTGGACTAAATGATCACTATAACAATAATTGGCCTAATGACCTTCACCAAAATTGCATGCCAAATATAAACTTAAAAGACTATTTGAAAGTTGAAGTTGTTATAGTTGAGAAAATTATGAACTAATCAAAGAAGTTGAATTCTCTGAAGAACTACAAGTTGATGAAGATTAAGTAATTAACCTAAACCCTAAACCAAAATATTTCTCTTTCTGTTGTTTTTGTGTAATTAACCCAATGACCTCTTTTTTTTTTTTTTGATGTGGCAAGTTTGGTGATTTTTGGATAGGTTTTTGGAGTGCAACAAGTTGTTGGAATTTTTGGCCTCTTGAGCTTCTATTTTGTGGGGTTGGGGTGGTTTGTTGTTTGTGTGGGTGTTGTTTTTTTTCTTTTGTAAATAGCCCGTTGCAATGGGCAAAGTTTTGTGAAGAACTAGGGTTCAATTCCCCCACAAGTTATTTTATGTTCTTTTTTTCTTTTTCTTTTTCCCCACAATCTCACATGTTCAACTTGATGTGCATAACTGCTATGCATATTTGCAAGTTACTATGACTTTGATAATTAGCAATGAACCCAAAAAAATTGTGAATGCATAACTAATAGTATAAAGGAACTTTGATGGGATATATGGATGCATATCCTTGTAATAGGAGGATTTTTAAATATATATATTCATATATGTAGGATAGGTCTAAAGTCATATAACTAGCCAACACTAGTTTATACCTAAAGAACTATTGCTAGTTTCTTTTTGTTGAGGTCCCATCTTTTATGACCTTAACTAATTCTAAAACAAAATCCTCACTTTACTTTTCCATCCAAATGAAACATGGTCAATGAGATTTTGTTTAGTATAATAAAGAAGACCAAGGAAAAGTGCATTGCTAAAACCTTGAAGTATTGTAATTCTTGCACCATGAATTTTTGATTTATGGATGTCCATAGCAAAAGTGGAACATTTGTTTTCACTATGCATTTTTTGAATGACAAGTGAAAGCCTTGTCATATAATCATTAGTTTTTTTTAAAACATTAGAGACTTCTAGGAATGCCATGGTTTTGCAAATTAATGAAATATTTGGAAAACATGGGCTCAATGATCAATTTATTACTTATGCCAAATGATGGAAGTAATATTTCAACCATGATCATTGCATTGATTTTTGTTGTTTCATGTGAAGTGTTGGGTTTGACAATAATATTTGTAATTACATGTTAGGGGTATGCTATGTTTAAGTGTTGTCAACATTGCACAAATGATTTTAAAGTTTGTGATGGCCTAACTTTTGTTTCCATCAAGGGAATACAATCTATTTGTATAAAACTATTGATCACATGGACCAAAAAAGGTGAAGGGATGGTAAGAGTGGTGCAAGGCATGTATGGTTATTGGAGTGCCCACACAAAAGCTCAAGACTATAGTCAAACTTGGTTTGCTTCCTAAATGATTTTGTTTTTAAAAAAATTGAAATTTCAACACACCATTACCTTTTTACTATGTAAATCAATCATCATTGGCATTTCAATGTCATGTGCCAAATTCACAAGTTTGGGGGTTATAACCCAAATTGTTGTGAATTTGGGTCTCATGGTCCAACGATGTATGTTGAACCAAAGCTAAAGTTATTGATTTCTTTAATGCCCTTGTTGTAACCATATCATTTGTATGTCAAATGTAGGTGGATTTCTTGACACTTGCCTCTAATGACACCTAAAACTTTCATGGTGAGCTTCAAGTCCTATGACAACACATGCAAAAACAAGTGGTACAAGTTATGGATCCATTCTTTTCATATATGATTTTTTTTCAAACTTGAAAAGTTAACAATATGTTGGCAATGATGTTAGACCTTCATTAAAGGGTTTGGAGTTGGTCATTTAATATATTGGCAAGGTAAAGGCTCTTCAAATTGCAAGTGAATATGATAAATTAGTATTTTTTCCACTCCTTCAGTATGCATACAAGGTTTTGAACCCAATTGATATGCATACAAGGTTTTGAACCCAATTGAGATAAATGAAAAAGTCCTACCTTTGCATCCCAAATTATTGAATTTGCGAGTTTATATGATCTCATAGAAACTAATAAATAAATGGCCTTGTCAATTATGAAAGAACACATTTCAAAATACAGAAAGTCATTGAAGAAAAATACCAAGATCCATTGGCATGGTGGAAAGCCCATGAACAATTTTTTTTTATGTTGGAAATTTTTAATGAGGATTGTTGATTCTTAAATTTAGGCAAAAAGAGTCTTCAACTTTGTAGGTATTTGTATGACCTGAAGATGTTTTTAATTGGGTCTGGACAATCTTAAGATGTTTATAATAAGCATTTACAAAAATTAACCTAATGATGCCTTTGTTGAAGGTTCTCCATCCAAGGATAAGGATGTGCATGTTGGTGGTTTTCCAATCCATGGAAATGGAAGAAACCCTAATGAATGAAAACAAGGATGTAATTGCATCACTTGTGCTTTTGGACTCGAAGGATGGCATTCCTAAATAATTCAGGAACCAGGTTCCTTCTAGAACATAGGAACTGCACACAACACTGGAGAGTATCAAATGAGATAGGTATTGTATTGTAGTCTCCTCCTTTGGGCTGTTTATATAGGTTACAAGAGTAGAATTTAGGGCAAAGCATATGAGACAAAGTGAGATGGTCTTGGGAACATGTTGGAGAACACATTGAGAATTTGAGAAACCTATTGGGAACACATTGGGAACATGATAGGAAACACACATTGAGAATACCAAGGAAAAAATTCAAAACCTTGAACACCTCTCACCTTACTCAAAAGGGGAAAAACAATGGGGCCCCATGGGTGCATGCTAGCTCACCTTGTTGACTGTCAAGAAGAATTTCTACACCTACATGTGTTCTTTAGCATTTTTGGCGTAGGCTCATGACAAGGAGAGAATTGTGGGGGGAGGTAACTTTGTTTGTTTGTTTGTGCTTTTGTACCTCCAACAACTTCACATTTTGGTCTGTCTGGGGCCCTCTGAAGAAACCCATAGGTGAGCTTTTATTACACCACACAAAAAGAAGGCTAGCCAGTTGTTATTTCTTCTTTAGTTTTTTGGGGTTAGCCTAGTAGAATTTGAGTAGAACTTGTACTCTGAAAGTGGTATACAATAAAGTTATCCATAAAGTCACCCTCTGTTTCACCCCTATTCCCTCTTTCAGTGGTATCCGCAAAGTAAGGAAATTTTATTAAATCTCAGTATGAAATGCTGAAATTTTATTAAATCTCAGTATGAAATGCTGAAACTCAACATTTAATGCACAAGGTTCGAGATTAATTATAGTATTCTTACAGGTATGAGTACTGAAAATATATGTAGCAGCAGTGGAGGCACTGAAGAAATATAAAAGAGGGGATGAAACTCAGTTTACGACCAAAATTGGTGGAAAAACTAGTTTGGATCTCAGTTATTTCCTTTTGTAGAATTTCATTCGCACTTACGCATTTGACGCCCTATTATGCCGAAACTGGCCGTTTTCGCCCCCCTAATCGCCTGACTTTACTGATAACTTTAATTTGTTAGTAGAATTTGGTGACTAGTTTCTTTTTCGTTTCCTTTTTTTTTTTGTGTGTGTAGAGGGGCCAGAAAGGAAACCTCTTTTTTGCCTTCCCTTCCTTGCCCCTTTTTATATGTTCTCAAAAGCTTTTTTGGCTAGTTTTTTTGTTTTGTTTTGTGGCACATGGGCACATGCAATCTTGCCCTTGTAATGTATATACCATATGTAACATACTTTTGACCTTGCCCGAAATTAAATGAGGGGCAGGAAAAAAATATTTTATGATTGACCCATTCCAAATTATTAGACTTTTCATGGGTAGGGCAGAGGGGGAGGGTCCATGACAGCAAAATTTCTTTTGTCTTTGGGGACCATTTGGACAACCAAAGTACAACCAAAAAAAAATTTCTCCTTCCGAATATATGGGTTCATTGTGGGCAGTCTGAGAAATGTTGAGTGCCATGGTGCCCAAGAGACCAACACCTGTCAAAGTGCACTCCTCATCTAATTTTGTATATGGGGAGCACATAAAAAGGACCCAAAGTGATTGGAAAACTCAAAATAATTCAAAATGAAACTCAAATTTGACCACCAATTTTCAAGTTCATGCCCCAAAAAAAAAAAAAATCCTTTTCATTCCTTCACCCCATGTGTCCCAAAAGGATTTTTTTTTTCCATCTGCCCAACCCTTGAAGTTAATTCTGATTCTGAGTCAGTCTCTACAGGTGATTTAAGGTTAAGTACTCCTAATCAGCTGTGTTTGATTTTTTCACTTGGTGAATTTTTGCCACTTTGGTGACAAAAGATCCTATGTGACTTTGAATAAAAGGATATTTGTGAAAAATATGAGCCAAAGTCTTTTGAGGAAACAATTTTTCTGAACTTGGCATATTTAGACAATAGGTAGGTTCCAACAAGTCACCAAAATGTAGCAGGATTCTTTAAATTTTTCTACTTTCCTCTCTCATCTTTAGACAAATTTGGCTAATTCCTCCTCTTGTGCATGATTGCAACTGCGACTACATCACAAAATGGAAGGAAAAAAAAAGCCCTTCTCATAATTCATTCCTAAAAATATAGGAAAAAAGAGTTTGTCCCTGAAGTGAATTAATGTGGTTATGTGAAACATAATCCATTGATCATTCATCTCAAGGTTTCATTTTATCACTAGAATAGAATCGCCTTTCATTGAACACTCATTTGTGATCAAACATTCAATAGACAAATAGTTTCGAGCTCATAATTGAACAAGCATATCCTAAAATTGATTGTTCAACTTTTGTTTAGAAACTGAACATTAGCCACTCGTGAAAGAGTTTATGTGTTGGGTCATGGGCATCAAAACAACCCACAATCAAAATAATGCAAATGTTCATTTGGAACAATGTGTTTGGTAATGGGTGGGGGTTGTAAAAAAATTCAAATTTCTAAGACATCCTATAAGTATGTTTGGGAATGGGATGTTAATTTGGCATAGATGTAAGAAGGTGTATAGAGATGGGTCCATTTCTATCTGGTAATAGGATTAAAACAACAAGATATCATAATCAACCCACAATTAGCAAATGCTTATCATGAAAGCAACTAACATAAACCATAAAACCTCATATATCATTAGTCTACAAAACATCAAAGTATTAAAATTCATTGCATGCACACTCAAGACAAAGTTGGACCTTTATATCCCCCCTTTCAAAAATGTGAATCACAACAACAAGCTAACTAAGGAAGCCCAATCTCAATTCATTTAAACAAATTCCACTCACCTTTCCTCCTCTCTCATTAAATCGAAAGATGAGTTCTTTACTAGCATATATGGAACATGAATTTCAAATTTTCATAAAGTTGTTAGTTCTTTGTTTAAGGGTGTTGAAAACAAACTCATAGTAACAACAAAACATGACTTTGATTTCATAGGAGTACAAGTGAAAGATGAAATTGATTTAATATTAACAAAAATGATACAAGATCCAATAGGAACAAAATTGAAATAAAAATATGTTTTGAGAAAAGCACAAAGGAAACAAAAGTCTAATTTTGTAGGAATAGAAATGATATAGAAATTCGACTTAGAAGCGAAACACAAATGTGATCTAACAAGAATCACAATAATAAACAAGTTATACACCAAAAAGTTCTTCAAATTGTTGATTCCAACAATTTATAGTTCATATAGCTTTAAGAACATTGATCCAATCAAGTTCTTGCAAAATTTTACAACTAGTTGGAAAGAAAGTCTTGCCGTTCACATACACAACTTGCATAATAAAAAATAAAATTTGATTTAGCTTGGAAGAATTTTTACTTTGATTTTTACCACAAAAGAAATCACATTCACTCACTACTCAAATCTAGAACATTTCCTAGTTTCATGGGAAATGATTTCTTGATCTTGTGGTTTTTCTCCCAAGGGAAAAATACATACATCTTGTCAAACCCAAATGCATGGCCCCAACTTGCTAAAGGTTGGGACGATGACAAGAATAACAACCATGAATCTTGATGTTCCACACAAACATTAAAGTGGCATGATAAGCTAAAACAATTTAAAGTGGCATGATAAGCTAAAACAATTTAGATAAGGAAATACCATACCCAACATTGTTATGGACACCCCACAAAGATGTCCATATCAATTGTGTGGCTTGGATTGACCAACAATTGGAGGAAGTTATGGATGTAATGGAAAGAAAACAAACCTTTTTGAAAGGGACCTATAGGTTATGTTACCTTTTAAGTCTGTTTCAAACCACCTAAATGGGAAAATTAGGTGCAAGAAAATGGGGCCAACATCTTCTGTTTGGAATTTAGATGAAATCAACATTCAAGTTAAGTGACAATTTAGTGCAAGAGTTTTAGCTAAGTGGGCATCAAATCCAATTTGCAATAGCATACCAAAGTCACAAGAATGATTCAATGAATGTAATTATTGGATTTATGCATGCCTTCTACATTTTTAAAGGTAGTGCATGCACATGAAAATTATATTAGATTGTGTAAGCTAGGGACTTACATGGTGACACAAAAGAAATTATGGATGCCATTTTTTAATTCAAAGAATTATTTTCCTTTTTCAAAAAATCAATTGCAAGTGGGATCTCTCAAACCAACCAATATTTTCTAATCCTAGATGGCCATGGCTCACATGTCATGACATTAGAAATGATAAAACAAGCACAAGCCTTCAAATTGGACATGATTATTCTTCCTTCACACACATCCCAAACCTCTAGAGATTTATTGCTTCAAACCATTCAAGACAACATTTATAATAAAAAAAAAGGATGAATCCATAGTGAAAACAACCACCTTCAACCAAAAAAGGTCATGTTAGCTAGTTGGGCAGATTGGGAATCAGAACAAGCTTTGTCCAAAAAAACATATAATTAAGGTTTAGGGTTATAAGGATTTGACCGTTAAATGAAAAACTTGTGAATGAAAAAACTACACCAAATGAAGTGTTCACAAATAACAACACAACAAAGGCAAAGGATGAAGAGGTTTACAAGGAGGAAGTTAATGATGAAAATACTTAAGAAGCATGGACATGTTTGCAACCATAAAGCTTATAACACATAGCAAGGACATGTGATGCAACAACATTTGATGAAAATTAAAGCCCTACTTCACATGCCTCAAGATTTTATTTAGAATTTCCTAATAGTCATATTGCCATAGATATTTGTCAACTGCGAGATAAAATATAATTGGTGGTTAATTTCAACAACTTAGATCCTTAACAAGATAATCAACCAACTAAAACATGATGCAAGGCCACTAGAACAAGATGTAGTGTCCTTTGCAACTAACCATCGTTGCCACACTCATTAGCAAGGAAAACAAATGGAAATGAACCATTAGTGGATTACAACTATTTTCATATGGTTATATCAAATGAATTCTTGAGTATTCTATAATAGAAGGCATTGGAGAATAATGAAATAAACGCAATAGGAAACAAATGTGAAAGGGAATGAAATTAACTCATAGTAGACATCTCCAAGATTCTCTTAATTATGTAAGTGAACAATTAGCTTAACACCACATTCACCACCAACAAAGGACAAAATTCATTAAATCTTGGTCTACTACAACTATTTGGGATTATGGTGAAAAGTTTCATTTGCATGTCTAAGCATGAATAAAAGTTATTGCATTATGATACCACAATCAAAACTTTGGCATCACTTTTGGTGCACAAATATAGGCACAATCTAAAGCATAGAATAAAGAATGACATTGAACAAAAAAGAAAATGCAAGCTATAGGGCATATCCTTGCACACCTAGGAAATTAATATAAGTTCAACAAAAAATACAAGAAAATACATGATATACTTCAATAACCTATTGAGTGCAAGTTTCAATTGCATGTTAAGCCAATTCAACTTTCTTCATTTTTGTCCATGCATGACTTGCTACTAGTATAATTGAATTAAGTTTTATTTTTTGTTTTTGTATGTGCCTCTCATTTTCTTGTTATTTCAAATCATGAATATAATTGTTAAAAACATAAAAAAGACTAATACAATATCTAAGCTTGCACTTTACAATAACACAATATTCTTTTGTGTTTCAAGATGCCCAAACACTACATTCAAGAACTTCATTGCTACATAAATTTGATTCAAACATAAACAACTTAGGCAGATATGAAAACATGTGAGTAACTTAAGTAGAACATTACATTGGCTATCATCATGAAAAAATTTTAAAAACCAAATTTAAGTACAACACTAAACCAAACTCTCTATCCTATATTATAAACATTGGATGATCATGTACAAGAGTTTGAAAGCATTCAAATGTGCAAGAACAAACTATGACATTGACTACTCATTGTGGTGAGGCTCAAGTTACCTTTGAAATACCTATCCTAATTTGTTCATTGTCAAAGACTTGTTCTATTTAAAAGCCAAGTTCAATTCTAAAATTGGGAAGCTAGGCTAAAGTTTTGATTTACTCCTTGTGGCGGTTTGGTTTTGAGAACACAAACACACACACAAGCCCATGTGTTCATAAAAGGTTTTAAGAGAAAAATCAAACCTTCCCAACTTTGGAAGATTTTATTTTATTTTATTCTAATGCAAATCCATATATGTAAATGGTTATAAGGGTCCTTATAAAAGGTCTAATTACTATGTTTGGAACTCACAATTTGAAAATGAGACATAAGAAAATGCATGTTCTTTGAATCTTCAAATGTTCAAACACCAACCTATTTACCCTTAAACTTTCCCAAAGGTTTTCATCTTATCACTAATTAAACAATCCCTAGGAGGTTTGTGAAAATTTATGCCTTTCACCTTAAGCTTCTTCAGTCCACTACTCTTTCAAGTGCATGCAACTAGCACATGTTTGAACTTCATGTAAGGTCCTTGGATGAAGGTATTGCCAAAGTAAAGGCATACACAAGCCCATAGATGTGGACTTTCTTTTGGTAATGCCTTCATCCAAGGGCTCTACCCATCACAAAGAGAGGCCAATGGATGAGATCAAACAAAACAAATGTAGAATTAATGATTTAAATAAACATGTATGATTTTGTCAACTTGAACCCATAAATAACAAGAACTTAATTTTCAAAGTGTAAGAACCCTCCTTGAAATGAAATAGACCCTCCCTATTATGGAGGTAAATTATGTCAAATAAAATAGCACTTCGATTTTACAATTTAAAAACGTCTTTGAATGCTTTACATACATTGTAAAAACATGTCAAAAATTTATTAATGTATTTGGATGGCATGTTCTAAAGCAAAAATTTACCTCCAAAAAATGCCATAACCTTCCATTTTCAAGAATGGCTCTTACAACATAGGGAAATATTTTCCATTTCTTGCAAGGTATCTTTTCTTTTTTTGCATGGAATTTCCCTTTTTAAGCCTTATATATACTCAACCTTGTGATTCCTTGGATAATTTCGTCCATTGAAAATTTTCAATAGCTCTTCATGTTTAGTAATGTCCTTTACCCTACACATGTCACACAACACACACACACATGCATGATGCAACCTAACTTAATAGAAGGCATGTTACCAATCAATGTACCAATCATTTGTCATTATAGGAGTATATTCTTTTAATCTAAATATTTAACTCTCTCAATAGTCTTCTTTGTTACTTGTGGTTAGAGATTGGTGTAGTTGGGGATCATATGAAATCCATGAGCAATGTGTAGAACAATATCATTTTCTCCAAAGCAAAATGTATGCTTCTACTCAAATGAAACTATCATAAAATGTCACAGTTATTGTTGTGAATTCTTTTGGCCAAGAATTCCAATTGTTCAACAAGTAAAAAATATATTATACCTAAGTGGAAAAGGTGATGTTGTAATATTTAATAACATTTGAATTTAGGAGCCAATTTTGTTTTCTTCAACTTTGTGATATTGAGAATTTGGCAAATTTCTCCAACAAAATAGAAAATTTAGTCAGATTTACACTAGAAAAAAAAATTCCATGTTTTCCACATTTTTGGTAAAAAATCAACAAAACTTGTCCCAAAGAAAAAAAAACATTGCCCATGAGGTGTTTGGGTCACATTCAACAATGAAAATTTAAAAATTATAGATTTTTAATTTTACTTTTGTATTGGAAGAAAATAAGATGACACTAAAATTTCTTTTATTCTAAATTCTTAGTTATTTTCATCATTAACTATGAGTTTTTGTGATTTATCCCATTTTTGAATGGTTGTGAATCCTTTTTAGTATGGGAACTCAAGTTCCATGAATTTAATAACCCTACATATCAACTGATTATGGGAGAGAGATTATGTGAATTTTATATCCTTAATTTTGTTGGTTGTTACCAAGGTTTTTTTTCAAATTCCTCAAGTAGGTCCATTAACAAGGATCCCCATTATTAATTAACATTAAATGGTGATTTTCCTAGGTGGATTATAGTATTTTTGCAAAAGTGTTATTACAAGTGGGGGTTTTTTTTTTTTCAAAAGTTGCACTATTTACAACCATGGAAACAAAATAGTTGCACATATATCTTGCAAATATGTCAAGCCATAAGTAAAAAGTCTATGACCTTTCTTTTTGTATTTGGCAACATGGATTATTATCAATGTGAATATTGTTGCCAACGTGCTAGGGATGATCATGAAATATTTTAGTGACTAGTTTTGTGTTCTCAAAAATTGGTTACACCTAGAAAAATAAAAGGGAAATTTTTGCTACAATTAATGCTAAGTGGATGGACATTGTAAAGGGATCAAACCAATGTCGGTTGGTTATTGTTTTTAAACCATTTGGTAGGTTTGAGGGGGCAGGGGACCATGTGCAAGTTATCAATATCAACATAGAAAAAAAATGGCGTCAAGTACATTATCAATTTTTTTTTGTGATAACCATTGACTATGCATAAAGGTAGGTTATCAAACAACTAATTAATAATTGCCAATTAACCTATTGGTTACAAGGTGTCTTTTAGAAGCTAAAAAAAATTATCTAAAAAAATTATATTATTATTTACAGATTGATTATTACATGGATGATGATTAGGTCATCCATGTAGGGTTATTAGATTTTGAAATTTCAATATCGGGCAATTATCAATTTAATTAGTTATTAAAAAATTGGTTGGTAAGTTATTAATAACCTATTTGATATCTAGGGCAAAAATCAATAGTTGGCCAAATTGGATCAAACCACAACCCTTAAAGTTTCTACCCATGGCAACATTATGTCTACATTTGGCAAAAATGTTAATAATCCTTTTAATAGAAAAAAAAAGGAAAAGGCTAAAGTTCAAAACTTGTAAAAGTTTTAAGATGGTGGCCTACAACTACCAATAACTATTTCAATGGCCAAAGCAAAAGCTTCAAGCATTCAAAGCATCTTGATGATTCTCATATTACCAAATGTGCATTACCTTGTCATAAGGAAACTTGTCCATGATGAAAAAAGACTACCAAAACATGTAAACAAACAAATCTAACTAATTGAAGATCCTAGATTTGATAAAGTTTAAGTCACCAAACACCCATTCATCCTCCATAGAATGTAGCACTTGGATTGTGACAATTTTTGTCGATTTGACATATTTTAAAATGTTGTGAGAAAGTATTTTAAAGTTTTGTGATCAACTTTCATGTTTTAATGAGATGATTAATAGTATTGAAAGAGCCAAAAGCAACTCAAACATCATTTTTCATTGCTACCTTAAACATGGATTTTTTCCAAATCTAAATTAAATGCAAACAAAAGCTTGTTGACCATCTCTTCAACCTCATCAACCTCCATCTTTTTTAGGGAGCAAAACAAAGACTTCACAACATTGAGATCATTATTGAAAGACTTGTGACAATCTGTAAATATCCAATAGTGACACCAAACAATACTTAATGCCTCATTGACTACATGTTGTGAAAATTGAACTTGTAGTTGTCCAAACAATTTTGTTGTTGCATTCGTGCATTGAAGTTTCACACCTTACACAATGTGGTAAAAAATAGGTCTAGTCACATAACATGTCACCTTTGTGTCAAAATCTTGTGCCTTTGCCCATACACGATCTATTTGACATTCAAATGCCAATTGACCAATCCTACTATTGAAATTAATAATCTACCTCATCAAAATAGTCTCATGCTTACCATCCACAAGAGTTTGGAATGACATAAATGCATTAGAAGTGAAGGCAATAGTTGGATCCATGAACATTTTGTGCAATTCAACTTGGCAAAGCTCAAATGTTTGCATTAGATTAATGACAAAGACTATATTAGTGAACAAGCTAAATCAAGTTCTTCACAACATTCATAAAAGGCACCATGCATGCAAGGCCCAAAAATCTCTCAACATTAAATAAGAGTTCTAAGTTGACAACAACACTCTAATAGTTGATAGTACTCCTGCAACACCCTTTTGAATGGGGTCAATATAAAAATTCAAGGGGTCTTCACATTGGTTAGGATTTTCAAGTTCTTTGTTTCCAAAATCTCCCCTACCTTAGCTAGTTCCATTTTTATTTTTTTTTTAAGTTGGAAAAACACTTGTAGAGTGAGTATAAAGTTCTTTCCAAATGATTGACAATGGGCAAAGCTTGAAAGGTTTAATAACCAAGGTTGTTTAATGTAATATACTATGGACATGAATCATGAACAAAGCAAATTAAACTTGAATTTGGATGGTAACACCTATGTAACAATCTAAAAAAAATCAACCCCATTAACACCAAAAGATAAAAGCTTCTTGAAAAGCACATCAAATTGTTGCTTAACACTATTGTTGAAAATAACTTATATGGTGACAATCTTCAAGTTGGTTGAATTAGAACCATCAATTACACATTCTAAATGCAAAAACATGGGACCCTTGTCTAGTTTTGAATAATGTGCACATGGATTGATAACCAAGATTGGTTGTCAACCAACAACACCTCATCACAAACAAAGCCACATAGTTAATTCTGCATTGCATAGTTAACTTAAATCAAGGTGATTTAAGGGCAAAAGGTTTCAAGGAAGATGCAAGAAACCTATAACCAAACAAGGCCTTATATTTGATGTTTGATGGAAGTTTTAGTGGGGTCTTGACACACAAAATTGACCTCAACAACCTAACGAAAGTATTTTTTATTTTATTTTTTAAAACGAAAAAACTTGTAAAGCCAAGGTTAACTTGAAAAAGAACGTGGAACTACTTTACATAATTTCAAAATGTGTTTGATTAAGAATGAAAACTATGTTCATGACTCCATAATCACTATTAGCTGCTCACATACCACACTAAAAATATAATCACCTTCAAAAGTTAGGACAAATGGAAAGAAAGTCCTTAGTCTATAGAATACAACAAAATCACAAAAAGAATAATCATAAAACCTCCCAACTCTTAGCCACTAAATGGTGGGCATGATGAATTTTCAAAAGTTTTGCTATGTTCACAACCATGACAAATTACAAGCATAGGATAGTAAAAGATTGGTGAATCTAATGGCCATGGTCATGCCAAATTTAACGACTAAATGACCTCTATGTTGAATTTTTAGGCAAAAAACTCTTATACATTTGTGAGTTTTGATGACCTCCCTTTTTCCACTTTTGGTTGTTTGAAGGTTTAGTTCCTTTTGTGACATTTGTCAATGTTTGAATAAACAAGGTAGTGATATTAGAGTTTAAAGTTTTTCATTTAAAAAATATTCTTTTAGAGAGGTCATTAAAAATCACAAGTTTTTCATGTTCCAAGTTGTGAAATTTCACCTCAAAAAGAATTGTTATTTGTCTTTAAAACTTGGGCAATTTGAATAAGTCATAAAAATGGATTGTCACTCTTCAACATCATCTATGTAATCAAAGTTTGTGTCCTTTGTGAAATTTATTACTAATGATTTCAAAAACCATATGTATTGCAACTCAACCTTGGTGCTTAACTTTACATCATGCATGAAATTGTACATTTAATATCAAAATCTGAAAGTTTTTCTAGATCATACATGATTTTCATCAACTTACAAAACCATGTCTTCTTTCCTTCTTTGATTATATTCATATAAGTCTCCTTACAATAAAATCATTCTAACAACAATGAAACATCATGTTAAGGTCAAACTTTGTTGCCAATGTCCATGACACTCATAATCAATTGATATTACCGATCAATGAAAATGCTTATTCTTAGAAAATCAACTCTTTAAATTGAGAACATTCTTTCATCAAGCCTTGTATCTATCTATTGAAATTTTGAACAATCTATTTTGTGTTAACTTTTAAATAACCATGAACATCCAAACCCATTTATGTTTTTAGGTAGTTTAAGGCACACCTAGGCTTAGACATGGCTTTTGTAAATGATGTTGGAAACTCATCACAATTTGAGCAATTAATTTTTTTTTTTCTTGTTGAAGCTTTTAAGAAGGTTTATAGGTTCTTTTATCTCTTTTTAAGATATTAATAAGGTTTTTATGAACAAAATTTTCACAATTCTTTTATGTAGAGCTTGATTCAAGAATAATTTATTGTAAATTGAGATGGTGGAAATTGAAAATGGGAAATGATATGTTAGATTTGAGTTCACGTTGTCAAATTAAAATAACTAGTGGGACTAGAATTTAACATTGTGTTTTTTCCTTCTTCTTTTTTGGGCACAATTTTTGTTGTTTTTTTTAATGGATTATAAGAAAATTCTCACTTTTAAAACTATAAAATCAATTAATTTTGCAATTTTTTTGGAAAAAGTTGCCAACCTTTGATATCACAAAATCTTCACAATTGAATGAGTTGATTTTTTTAATTTACCATCAATGATATGAAAGATTTTTAAATGTTCATTAATGTTTCAACATTGAATTTGAAAACTTCAAAGAATATCATTTTATGTTTTAGACATATAATTAATTCATCTCAAAGCAAAGTTTTAACTATTATTTTGAATTAAATCTATAAGCCTTTAAAGCAACCATCCTCCATTAAGAGGAAATTTTCTTTTGCTTCTTTGGTATAAAATTGAATAATTGAATTTTATGGAAGGTGCATATACAAAGAAGAATGGTTTTTTGTGCATGAGTTCTAATTTATTCACATCAACATGACTTAGAAAATAAGTGCCACATGTCAATTTTTTTAAGGTATTAAATATATCTACACAAACTAATTTGTTAGTAGAGAATTTTGCAAATTGTGTTCTTTCTACCATACTTTTATTATTTCATTCAATGTACGTTTCTTGCTTTTTAAATGTATTATTCTTGGAAAAAATGAAAGTATAACCAACATTGCCATTTCAAGAAACAAAACTAGATTTCTTGATCCATGCATAAGCAAAACAATCCAAATGAATTTGTCTTTTTTTGTGGTAATGTGATAGTTTTCTAATTATTCATTCAAAGTCAATCAATCAATGAAGTTTTAATCAACATGTCACAATCGTTCAATGAGCTACAAATTGTCATTGAGACAGATGACAAAAGCAAGAAGGCCTTGCATCTATTGTCCATATAAACTTGAACAATCATGCATAGTTAATGTTGACACCAATCAAGGTCTAGGCACAATAGCACCCTTAAAATTTTCATTTACATGACTTTAATTGAGTAATAACTAGGATGCATGGCCACCTTGTAATTCACGCCGATGCCATGCTAGATGTTAACCCTAACAACCAATCCAACTAAAAAATCAATTGGCACACCAAATAAATAAATAAATAAATTGAAATAGTCATTTTTATTGAGGCATTGCACAACTAGGTCATCCAAGGGTGGGAACCAAGCCATTCTATAATCCTTGGAGAATGCAAAAGCAAGCTACTTTGGTAAACTTTAAGAAACACACTGCACCAAAAGAAGTTGATATATCAACCTACACCTCAAAAGGTTGCGTGTGAGACTTAGTCGAGCTTATTGAAAATATTTCTTCTTCTTGAGTTTGATGGATAATGGGTGAAACACCCAATTAATTATTTAATAGCAATGTGCACACTACAAGATTTGGAAGGCCCCAAAAGAAACTAAAAGATAATTGGCAATGGGGTCCTCACATTATGACCGTTCAACTAACCCCATCCTCACCTCTAACTATGCAAGCACAATCAAGGGCAATGAATTTATCATTCCTTTACATTGTACAAGATATCTCCATTCTCATTCATGGCCTAGCTTTGCATAAAGTCCCCACCTATAGAAATTGTAGGTCATAACATGGGCCAGGCTCAAAATGGTATTGCATGGAATTCCTTTAGGTCTATTGAAGTGGTCTTTCATTCTTTAAGCACTTTGGCTTCTTTTGATAGTTTGTCTTTGAGCCTCTCCATGCTATAAAAGCAAAGCTTTTTGAGTGTGGCCGAATCTCTCTATCCATGGGGAGAGCTTTCCTCTTCCCTTGATAGACTTCTTCTGATTAAAACAAAGATTGCATCTAATTGAGTCATCATATAGAGTAGAATCTTGACATTAGGTAGTGACTTGTTCCCAGAGACATTGAATAAGTCATTTCTTTGGGTGTCAAGTTCTTCATTTGCTCTCATAACCAATGCCTTTTTTTTATGAAGTAAATTTATGTTTGTAGCCAAAGTGGCAATCATCCATAGGAAGATATATAAAAATTGGCGATAATCCTTAGGAAATTTTAGCCAAATCTGGCTATAAACCAAATATGAATTACAAATCTTTAATCATCCTTCTATGTTTTTGGCTACACACTGAAAACCGAATATAAAAATCTAGTGATTTTCACTAGGTTTTTTTTTCCTCTCACTTATGATGATTGAAAACCTCCAATTTATGGGCCTACCCTTAACAAGGGCATTTTCCAAAACAGAATGTGCACCTGCGAGGTCATTATGGATGTATATTAACCTAAACTAGCTGATAATCACTCAAGGTTTAACCTGAGTCAAGACCATATTTGGCCGACCATGTAGTGCAATATTCTTCCTAGCACGATAGGTAACAAATACCCCAAAGAACAAAAAAAGTAACAAATGTATACACTCTTCTCTCAACTCCAAAGGCACGATGATAATGCAATTTAGGCCCCCCCCCAAGCTATCTATAATACTAAATTGACAATTTGTGACTTATTATGAGAGATATGAACGTGAGGAGGCTTCAAGAAAACATGGTGTGTGATGGGCCTTTAGAATTATGTACAACATTCTCACTTTACAACAAAAAAAAGTATGCATTCTAAAGAACAATCTTATTAGGAGTGTTGTATGAGTGGGGGAGACTTTATAAAAAAAACATCTCCATGATTTTATGATTCAACATTGGGCTTGTTCTTGACTTGTAAAGCACCAGCACAAAATCTCTAGTGTATCTGGAGGGCACTTTCTCCACTAGAATTATTTCTCCTTATAAAAAAGGCTGGGCTGTGTTTCTTTCCCATTACATCCAGTGGATGGATGATACCCACCAAGTATCACAAGAAAAAATACAATTTTAAATGATTATTTTATGGATACGCACCAAGTATCACAAGAAAAATAAATTTCAATGATTTTTTTACAGATACACACCAAGTATCACCAAAATAAAATAAAATAATAATAATGAATTTTGTTTTATGGATACCCAAACAAGCATCACAAGAAAAATAAATTTAAATATTTTTTATGGATGCCCAACAAGTATCACAAGAAAAATAAATTTAAATGATTCTTTAATGGATACCCACCAAGCAAGTATCACAAGAAAAATAAATTTAAATGATTTTTTTAATGCCGATGCTTTACATTGGGTAATGCCCAAGGATCCCGTTGTTCCCGCCAATAAGTTCACCTTGGCTCCACCTTAGGCAGGCACTTATTTTGGGAACGCCTCGTGCCTAATCCTTGAGTGTATATCCTCAAGACGCCAATTGGAAGATTGTCTGGACGTGGGGTGGGGACTTTAGGATATATTCCAATGATTTGGTCAATACAACAACAACAACATTTCATTTCCGAGGACCAAGTCTCAAAGCAAACTACCTTATGAGATCTGCTAAACAAAGGTTCAATGGTTTTTTCTTTTTCTTTTGTGATAGGCATCCATGATTGGCCCATCACCCAAAAAACAAAAAAAAAACAAACTTGGGGGTGTCCCCATAACTATTTAAAAAGGTGACAATATACACCCCAATTGCATTTGGGTGGTTGGGGATTTTGGATATGACTTGTGGACTTGGTCTTTTCTTTACTAGAGAAGGCAACCCCACCCCCCACCCGCCACCCCCCTACTAGGGGTGTGTTATGCCCCCCCTTGTGCATCTTTAGGGCGAGCGGTGTGTTATACCGGGCACATACGAAGGCCAAAACATGGCCTTACTATGAGACCAAGCACCGACCAGTGCACCATCCATTGGAAACCTGTTATAACCAGGGTTGGGAAGTTCTTAGAATTGGGGACCACATACCCTCCGGTTATCAACATGGTTCCGTGTTCAATAATTAATTACTCAAAGATTTGGTTTTGGTATATAACCAGGGTTCTCAAAAACGTATAGACCAAGTCAGTGAACGAGCTAGAGAAGCCGTGGTTCTTTGCCGGTTCTTGGATCATATGAAAATCATCAGTTCTTTGAGGCTTTGGAAATGGTTGGAATTGACAGTTCTTTGATTCTGAATTGTCTTCCAAGCATTGGAATCGGCGGTTCTTTCATCCTTGAATTCTTAATGCTCCAAGAAGCAGCGATGGTTCTTCAAAGAATCGCCCAACACTGGTTATAACTCACTTGGGAAAATGAAGGGCAAATGATAACTGGAGTTACCAAGGTTCCATTCTTGTGGTTAACTGATCCTTTATTCCCTCCCACTTCCCCTTTCACACCACATAGGTAACAATCAAGGTTGGATGGGTACCTGATTTGGCAAGTAAGAACCTTGACTTGGAACCAGGTTCCCAGTTCTATTTAGGTGTGAACTGATATTTTTCTTTTAATTTTTTTCTAATTGAGAAAAAGTGACTAGAGTCAAGGGAACCAGACTGGGAGTAGACCGGAATTCAAACCATAGTTTTCTTTGGGGGGAAGAAACAGACCCGGAAAGGGGTTCCTGGTTCCAGTTAACTGTGGAACTGGAACCAAATCCGAGGCAGTTCAAACTGGTTTTTAGAATCAGAACTGGAGGTCTTCATTTTTAAGAAAATTGCCCAACACTAGTAACAATCAATGTTGAGCGGGTATTAGAAACCACACCAAACCCCCCAACTGGTTGGTTCTCATACTGGTTCTTTTAATCCTGTAACTGCAGTTCTGAAAAACAAGAGATGAAGTTGTAGCCAAAAAAGATGGGCATACCAGTTTCCCAAAGAACACATTGACTACACATCAACACAGCATCAGTTGTATACTCAAAGCTCACAGCCTCAAGAATTCATCCACCAAATTTTCAATGTTACACAATCGTGAAAGATGGATGTTTCATAGCTATCGGATCTACTAGATATATATAGGTCTATAGGGGTCAGATCGTTCTGATTTCACTTCTCTTGAGCATCAATTGACCATATTGGCACATCGGGAGTTTCCCTCAACACCAACTCACCCATAATAACAACAATTGTGGCAAAATACCCGAATGTTACTTATACAACTCCCACACTCGAAAGTGCAACTACAACCTTTACACATAACAAACTACACTTCAAGAAAACATATGAAGCTCCATCTTAGACTACAGAACTCCCCACTCGTTTTATAGAACAAACTCAGGAAGTTTGACAAATGTCGCCATAGTGCCCGTACTGGAATATTTCTAGAGAACCCAATTGAACAATTTAAACACACATTCAGAGGTCCCAAACTTTTGGGTACTCTCTTTCTTCAATCAAAGCACTTAAAACCCCCCTCACAATGCTCACCCACACATACTCCTTTGCTAATAGAGTCGCTCACAAAATCCCTATGTCTTTCGTCATTGCCATGATCATTGACCTATGTATGTAAAGCTACCCAGCTTATTCCTAAGAGGTCTATAGTGCATCGAAAAGAACAATAACAAACTCCCAGAAAAAAACAATGAAAGCCATCTATACAATGCAAAAAAACAATAAAAAACTACCCAAAGTGCTTAGCTTCAAATTCACGTAGACCTTTTGTAGTTGCTTTGCCTCCCGTGCTCCACAACTCACACCATTGTTTTCCATTCAAAAGTAAAACAACAAACATTATATTGATCCCTAAATTTTAACACTATTTACAAATCAAACTTATCATCACATCAAAGCTTCCTCCAAAAAACTTTTGTGTGAGTTACAATACGATTAAATAGAATATGGTTTTCAATGCCATGACAATGATAGAAATCAGTCCATCCACACAATAACCTTAAGAACTTCTCATCCATACTTTTCTATTACAAAGTGATACAAATAACCTTGTGAAAAATGAAAATTCTTTGCCAGTTCTTTGAAGGTTTCGAAACCTTCAAACACATGTGGGAGGAAATGGATTCATATAAGGTTTTGCCAAAATGAAAACCTAATGGATGAAAAGTAAATACGGAAGTTAAAAAGAGAACGCGACAAGAAAGTGGGTAGTTGAAGCACATTTGTAATCGAGTTTTTTTTGGGGGGTGTTTAAATGTTGAATTAGTTGTGTGCTACTAGGTGATGGTGAATATGTGGTATTACACTTTTGGTTGTAATGTCAAGGTGACGAATGAGCTAGGTTTTTGTTTTGGAGCTCTTGATGACCTTTGGCAATGGTGGGCTAAGTGGGGTGCTCTAGTGGAAAATTTTGAAGAATGGGCATGTGATGGAAAGAATAAAAGACGAACTTAGCAATGTTACAAGCTAAGCATCTCTCTTTGGAGCTTTACCTAGTTTTTGTATCTTGATGTTGAAAATGTAGGAGGATTGAGTTGTTGATGAAGTTGGATTTAGATGGCTTTCTTGGTATTTGTTGTGACTATTTGGGAGGAGTGCCCTCAATAAGTGTACTTGGATTGAATGTCTTTGATTTTCTTTTTTTCTTTTTTTGGTGTACTAGAATCTAAATATTAGTTAGGTCTAGTGTAAGAACATGAATAAAAATAACAAATCTAGTGAAGATGATGAAAGTCAATAGGAGAGTGGTGAGCTTATTTGAGTGGGTATTAGTTTTACAAATAATAGTATGTTGGGAATTTGAGGAGTAAATCCAAAAAATGTGCAAATGGGAAGTGAGACTCACATGGTGGGAATTCTAGGGAGGGTTGTATCTCACCAATTTTTGTGATATGGGAAAAAAGAAATCATATAATGGTTATAGTGGTTGAACCTTTCCCATCAAAACTTCTTGAGGGTATCTATTGAATCATTCTCGGTTGTGAGAAAAAATGTTGTCCAATTGATGCAAAGTAAAACAAAAAATAGCTTAAAGAAAGGTGGTTTAGAAAGGTCTTGTCCACCTCGATCTACAACATTACCATGTTTCCTTGTTTTAGACTTCTTGATTAAAATTAAATAGTAACATTTTTTGTGGTATTGTTGTTGGGGAACAAAGGTGTATTGAACATTGATTTGTGTTTGATGATGTTGTTCAATGTATTGCATGAGCTTTCTATCAATAAAGTGTTGGTATTTTGTGAACTACATTTAGGATTAGAGAAAGGAATTGAAGTATAGACATCTTCTTTCTTTTTTGTTACACATTTCTTTGGTTCAAAAAAATTCCAAAAAAACTTGAAGCATTTTAATCAACAAAACTTGCCCAACATTTTTAAATACCTATGTAAATGGTTAACTATCATAGGCAAGTAAGTGGGGAATGTAAGTGGGTACTATGTAAGTACGCAAATAGGTAAGGCTAATGCTTTTTTAATAGTGAAAACACTATGAGAAATCATTTCTACAACAATTAGACTACTTTGCAACTATAGTTTCAAAATGATT
Source organism: Sphagnum tenellum (assembly GCA_963921925.1). Lineage (NCBI taxonomy): Eukaryota > Viridiplantae > Streptophyta > Sphagnopsida > Sphagnales > Sphagnaceae > Sphagnum > Sphagnum tenellum. Next base: position 6,165,624 of record OY998154.1, read on the forward strand.
AATGTACAAATATGCTACAATTGTCCCATGAAAATAGAAGGAATTATTAAATAAAATGTCATGTTAGAAAATCAAGGAATTGTATTATAATTGTAAAGATGGACATTTTTGTATTAAAATGTATACACCGTAAATATAATTGTAGTCAACCATGTTTGACTTTGTTAACAAATTACATGTTATTAACATGTGACAATTACATTACAACTAAGATACACATGTAGCAACCAATCAATAATTATAATGCAATTAATGTATGACTTTGATGCATATTATCATGTCACATGTATGCATTTCATTATTGATTAAATATGGCATTTTCAACTTATTTTTAACTAGTTGTCAATTATAATTCCCATTGATACAATTAGTTGTGCCATTGTTGTCATTATGTAAGTACGAAATTTTCACTACTTTGTGACAATTGTTCAATTTTTTTATTATTATTTTTTCATTACATTACAATTGAAAACATTATGTCACCATATATACTTGTTAGACCATAAAATTCATTGAAGGTGAAGGTTTGCTTTTGAAGTGAAAATAAAAATAATGTATATAGTTTATTACAATTTTTTTAGGGTGTAAATATTGATTAGTTGTTATATATTTTGATGTTTTATACACCAAATGTCCAATTGTTTCTTTGATAAGGGCCAATTCTTTTTAAGGTGATCATGGATTATGTGTCACAGATGTTAATGTCATGGAGTTCATTCATTTGAATGTTCATCCATGTACCTAACTTTTAGTTTAATTTCAATTCACCATTAATTAACTTTCAATGGAGTTTTGATTCACTTCCACTTAATTCATAATTCACTTCTAGTTAAGGTTTAATTAAGTTTTAATTAACTTTTAGTTAACTTCGAATTAAATCCCAATTCCTAATTAACTCAAAATCAATTTTTAGTCAACTTCTAGTTAAGTCATAATTAACTCTTATTTAACTCCTAGTTAAATCCTAGTTAATTTTCAATTAAATTTTAATTAACTCATGGTTGACTATGAGTTAGGATGGTTTTCAAAAACATTTTTTATTCGATGCACAAATAGAAGCCTCCTTGGAAACATCTTTGAGCTAGGTCCCCACAAGGGTATAAATAAAAATAGGACTCATCATTTCCTTGAATTTGTTCAACATTAGCTTTAAGCACAATCTTGCACCATAACTTTGTCATGTTTGTTTCATGTTCATGTTTGTATATGTTAACATAATAAATATATGTTTTCATTTTTTTTTGCACATCTCGTGTTCTTGTGTTTTTACTTTTAAATCACATATTTTTATCTTGTTTCTTGTTTGAAAATTAGACTTAGACCTTTCCTTTATTTATTTATTTTGTGTTTTTTCATGTACTTAACATTATATGCCTATTGTAAAGAAATTCAAAATGAATCACAAAAAACATTTTTTCCTTCTTAACAATTAACATTTGGTAAATATGTGAGCCAAAATATCCAAAATTTGCCAAATCAACATGTGAACAACTAAAATGCAATTCTAGATTTCAACTTGCAAATTAAAATTTGAAAATATGGGATTTGGGTGGGAAACCCTTAAGCAAATGACACATGGTAGGAAATCAACATATCACCTCTTTGCATCAATGACCTTCATGCACCTATGCTTACTGTTAAGAAATTCAATATGGAATAGAAAGGATTTTAAAAAAAAAACATTTTGTGCATTTTTAAAAAAAAATCATGCATTCTTTAAAAAATATTGATGTAATTACCATACCATGTGCTGAATAATAATAATAAATTTTTTTTAGTTTGAATTTAGAGCTAAAAGGTTGTTACAATTTTATTTGTTTATTTAAAAAGCTTGTAGGTTGAAAGTTCTTGTTTTTATTTCTGTTCTTAAAGGTTGAAAATTATTGTTATTCTTTTTGAAAGTTGAAGGTTCTTGTTTTTGGAGGTTCAAAGTTCTTCTTCTTAGAGGTTGAAGGTTTTTATTTTTTAAGGTTGAAGGTTATTGTTCTTATTTTTTGAAGTTCAAAGTTCTTATTCTTTAGGTTGAAAGTTTTTGTTTTTGTTCTTGGAGATGTTTATTTTCATATATTAAAGAAAAACATTAAACACACATGTTATTTTTGTGCATTTATGATAACTTTTGTTGTTCTTGTGTTATAAGGTTGAACTTTGATAATGTTTAAATCCATTAAAATTAAAGTTGTGCATAAAAGTTAAGGTTTTCTCCAAAAAAAAATGTAGTTTTGTTTGGAAATATGATCTTGAATAAAAGAATATGCACATGTGATGTTGCATAATTTGGTTAGGTTGTTAATAACTATGTTATTGAATGTGTTGTTGTTTGTTATGTAATAATCCAAACCAATACATGTAAAAAAATAGATTTAAGAACAATAAAAGTATGGTGAATTTAAACTTTAATACTCTTAGTTTGTGATGCATTTTTTATTGAAAACCACCATTATATCCAAGCTTAGTTCATTGTAATTCAATTTGTATCAATGTTATGTATGTTGTATTTTTAGGGATAAATAAATCCTATTAGTGGCATTGCATTTGTAAACTAGTTTCATTTAAGTTGAAAGGATGTGCATCTAAATATATTTTGCATTATAATTATGTATGTTGCATTTATGTTATGTGTAATGATAAATACATTTTGTTAATGGCATTACAATATTAAACTAGTTGCATTTAATTTGAAATTAAGAATGACATCTAGATTTTTTGCATTACAATGTTATGTGTATGTTATTGATCTCATTTCTTGTGTAATTCAATCAACTTCTGATGTAAGTGCATTAAAAAAAAAACAATAATCCCTCTAGTGTGAAAAGGATTGCAAAACCCATTCTCTCATGTAAATGTGTTCAACACAATTTTTAAAAAAAATGTATATTAGTGTGGCTTGTGCCGTTAGCTGAAGTGTGAACCCATTACGAAATAAGGAAACTCAACAAGTTAACATTGATTTGCAATGTATGTATCGATATTTTGAACGGCCGAATATGAAAGGAAAGCATGCTTGAATTAAATGCTAAGCCTTCATGTGGTACCAAGTTCTCAACTGATTTTTCCTTATAAAACCTGGTTTTTTGAAATTTATTTGAATTTTCAGTTGCAGAAATCACTTTAAAATCATTATCTCCCACATTTTGAATCCAAATCTTATCAAATAAATTCCATTAACACCAAAGGCACATTCCAATTCCTCTGAAATTTTCAGCTACGATTTAATTTAATTTTCAGTGAAGAAACCATTCAATATTCAAGAACTTTTCCACTGCAAGTCCAAATGTTATGGAACCAAGCCCATGTATCCCTCCTCATCAAAAGCTTTCCAAAGACACCAAGAACACAATCTGATGCATCCCAGTTTGGTGGATCTCATAACTACAAAACAAAACAAACTACCTTCCTTCAAAGATAGATGCTAACCCACTATCCCTTACCTATGCACTAACCATCTATATGGATCTACTTACCTACTTGTCACCTATTATCCTACACATGACATTACTTTTTCAACACTTCAAAAACCAAAATTTCCCTTTTTTTTTTTTGAAAAAAATCCAGGGATCTTCAACATATTAGTCCATTCTATTAGTTCCAAATTAAAATTTATTTGGCTCTAGACTTTTTGTTGTCCAATTCCCTAATAGAAATCACTTACTTAATATCTAAATGAACCACCCAAGAAATGCCAAGGTTATTGGCCCATGTCATGAACCTCATTCATCATTTTGTAAGAAATATAACATGGAATTGCAAAAGGGGGGTTAGATTTGTATGTCATGCACTTAGCAATTGCCATCCACAATAATTAACTAGTTATGTTTGCCCCATACATGCTTGGTAAGAATCAAAATCATACATGTATGTCCACTATCTAGGGCAATAATAAATTTTTATAAGATAAAAGGTATAAACAATACAAAAAAATAAATCAATTAGAAATTTGTTTCATAATGATTTTTGTTATTAAATCTTCATCAAGGTCTTATTGAAATTTGTAATATAACATCAAATTAATTTTAAAAATTTATATCTCAAAAAAGAAATTTATATTAAAAGTTTAATTTATTTAAAAGTTGACATGTTTTATTTTAATCAATGCTTGCATAATCTTTCAAATCAATTTTTTTAAAATCTAATTTTAATAAGATTCAAAGGAATTGAAGCTAATTATTTGTATGTTTATCAATAAATTTTATTTTAAAAATTAATCATATGAATTGTTTTTCACATTTCATAGTGATATGAAACCTCGTGATACAAAAAGGCAAGTAGCAACTCAAAAAAAAAAAAATGATATACAGGCATGATTAAATCAATTACCCAACATTCATATTTTGAGAAGAAACCCATCAAATAGATGGGTAGACTTCAAAACAACCCATCAATAGGATGGGTACACCCAAAATCTACACATGCCCGTCCATTAGCTTGGGGCAATAATAAAATAATGCCTTTGCATACCTTTGCATGTGTTTGTAAATTCATCGAAGAAATACATCAACTTTTGGTGTCAAGGTATGTGTGGCTTTTTTTATAGTCAAGTGATTATGTTTTGATTCCCCAAAAGAAAAACTTTCTTTTTTGGTACAAATGAAGAACTTTTCATTGTGAAGAAATGAGAACACAACAGACCCCAGCAAGGGGGAGTGCAGCACCGTGTTCATGACAATAACTCAACTAATAAATCCTTTCCTTGGGCTGATATGGCACCTCGTAACAAAGTTACCAACTTTTTTACAGATCATCTGATATTTATCCTAGATTTTATCAAAACCCTCAAAGAGCTTATATTCCACATCTTCCCACCCAATTCCTTGGAGTTTATGAACATGTCACTAAACATTTTTAAACACCTTGTGGTTCCTCTCAATCCATAAGGTCCACAACTTGATGATGCCTTTTAAGTAGTGATTAGAGAGGGTTTTCAGTGCATTGGTACTGCCTAGAACCTTGATGACAAATATATTGTGTTTCCATTGTGCATTGGAGTTGCAACCCTCTATCCGAGACATTTTCATATACAGCACACTTCAAATTTCCCACACAAACTCCCAAGCACAATGTGCATACTCACATTCCTACTAGAATCTGTGAATGACAGATTCAACCTCCCTTTCACAAAGAGCACATACTTGATCTATTGAACCATCCACTTTCACTCTCGGAGTGATCACCTTGATTGCTTTGTTCCATAGAATCCACATAAAACTGGCCTCCTTCTTGCTCCAGTGTTTGTTCCAAATCTTGGGCCATCTTAGCTTAAAGTTCGGTGGGAGTTTCTTTGACCATTTCTTTCTCGACTGCAGTCGTTATGGGTTTAGATGATCTCATTATTATGTTCCTTCCCAAGGCTGTAATATATGAGAACAAGGGTTCCCCTCATTTCTCGGAAAATGCATTTGGGTCTAGTTCAAGAGCCTTACCTTTTCATAGAACAACAAAGCTTGCTTCTTCTTTTGGGCCTTTAGTCATTTCTACTACTTTGACCTGCTCAATTTTGCCATCCCATATGTGTGGGACCTCCACTTTTGTGCCACTTGCTTCTATGAAAGGTAAAATTCTTGAGTGTGGGCCTACTGTGAATAGGCCTCACATCTTTGGGGATCAGCATAATTTGACCCACATCACTACACATTGGAGTAAAAGTTGAAGAAGCCTTGCACACCATGGATGGCAAATCTTGGCTTCTTGCAAAGAATCTTACCCACTCTCTTGCCTTGCTAGGTAATATTGGTCATAAAACCTTAACCCTCGTCCCCATCCTTTCTTCAAATTTAACAACAATTTTGATGTATCCCAACTCTTCTTCCATGGAGATTACAAGCTTTTCCTTCATCTCCTCTCTATATGCAAATATTCTCTTGTTTGTCACTCGTACATCCACCACCAAGATCCACCCTACTCAACTTAGTTCAATGGCTCTATCCATAGAAAATCCCTCATCTCACGATTGAACAAATCCACTCCACCAGAAACTCACCGCCAAAATGTCTTCCAATGTTTTAGGGTTATTGATCCGCACCTCCTTTACCATGCTGGCCCATGCCTTGCCACTCTATTATGGATAGTAGAAACAAGCACCTTTTTATGTAGTTGATATTTCCTTAGTCTAACTTACAAGGAGCTCTTGTAAGTTGGAATTCCCTGGCTCTAGCGCACGCAGGACTGATTTTGATTTTGAAATGAGAGCATTGAAACCTTCATTAGGATCCAGTAAGCTTAAGTCCCCCAACCTTCTTTTTGCCACAACATTGGTCCCAAACTATGCTATGTTGACAATGGTGTGCGAAGCTAGCCCTTAAATAATTATCTGGCAGGCAGGCAACTTTGCTAATTCCTTTCCTAGTTCCACACTCACAAAAGGAGCAATTGGTTGATAAGAGAGTGTTGTTAATTATCACCTTCCTACAGAAGGGCAAGTTTAGTGGAGACCCAGTAAGTTCAGTTTGTTCTCAACTTTCTCTAGAAGAAACATGATTTGAAAAGCCCAAAAGGGGGGTTTCAAGAAGCTTGGATATATGTATATAGAGCTTCTGGAGAAGCTCAAGTCCAATTCAATTGTTGGGTCCAGTTGGGCTCGCCCACCTAGAGATGCATTCTTGCCAGGCCATTGCTGTGAAGCTAGTGCTGTTCATATATTGTGCTATCAGCTGGTGCCTTTGTGATTGCAGAAGCCCCATGCCTTGGATTCTACCTATTCTTTGCTCCTTTCTTATAGTTGCCTTAAGAGCCTCTCCAACCAGTAAGAATGGGTACGGGGCCAGGGTTTAGGGTTTACTGCAGACCTTCAGATAAGATCTTAAAAGTGAGGTTGTCTAGACACATTAGAATGTTTCATAACACTAATGAGAGGCTTTTTTATTATTTTATATAACTATTACATGCTGAAAATTTCAGAATAAAAAAACCAAGTGCCAAAATTAAATTTTTTATTTTAATTAATTATTCGACAATTTGTTCGTAAAGGTACTAGGAAATGTGGGAATCCCCTTCTGGATCATGCACTCAAATAAAAAAGTTCCAGTCCACCCTATCATATATGCCTTGGAGAAAGGCCATAGACTGCTTAGACTTCTTGGCCCAGGAAATTGTTTCGTGGGTTAACATGATGTTATCTAAATAAACCGGCAACTATGAAGGAAAGCAGAATGGTTAGAAAAAAGAGCTTTCGCACCCCCCATCAATGGTAGTCGAATGATCACTTCTTCCAATATTGGGATACAGAGTGCAAAACCCTACACACATTATAGTAATCTCTTACTTGAATATCCATGTAATATGCACATATAAAGACTATAAGGGGTACAAAGATAATAAAAATGTGTAAAATACATGAGGGCCATGTGATGCATGTATTATATTTAATTATAACTACACTTCGGATTTTATATATATAGATCACAACCTATATAATACTTAATAATCAAATAAAGAACTAAACAAAATGTAATTGCACAAGAAGGAAATAAACTAAGATCTTTAACATCTAAAATAGAATAGATTTTTGAAATAATTGAACTATCAAATCATTTGCCAACTCTTTCATAATTCTAGAGCTTTAGGCTCTAACCTTTCAAGGTAGTTCTAAACTACAATGATTTAGTAATTTTGAAGGTGTGCTTGAAGATTGACTATATTTCTAACTATACATTCCAAGCTACTTCTAGCATTAAGGGGTTGTAGACCCACGTTAATGCATAGTCCTTAAGGAATATCCTAATAAGATTTTAGGTTTGTTGCCTTGAAAAAATGTAAAAAACCTAATTCTTTGATTATTATTTTTTTAAAGCAATCTTGATTTGGAGTGAAAGGAAAGCATACATGGACAAGTTAATGAAATTTTATCAATTGTGTTGCAATTTGTGCATCTCCCACAAGTGCCATGAGTCCCATTATCCATATGCTTGCCAACGAAAAATTCAAACCAAAAATATGTAACTAGTGACTTGCAACAAGTAATAGGATGTGATGTGTATGTAATCCAATTGTCTCTTATCACTAAGGAATAAATTGTCCCATCACAACAATGTCTTGGGAACTTGAGAAATTGGTACACCTATGTTGCTGCATGCTTTATCTTCATTGAAAAAAAAATACACTGTAAATTCTGAAAATGTACAAGAGTATTAAAAAAAAAGAGAGAGAATTTAAAAGGACATCAAGTTAGCACAAACTACATGTCAAAATCTTTTCATCCCAACAATCAACCGCATGTAATAGGTTTGGCTGTGGAGATGGGGGTGTGTCATGAAGTGGTTAAAGTTGGGAACTAGTTAAACCTACACTGGTATTGGCCAGTTTAAGTTGGAGCTTTGCAATGGAATTAAAAAAAATTGACCAAAAAAATAACCAAGACAAAAAGAGGAGGAGATTTCTTCTTAAAATTGAATCTTGATAAGGTGATAAGTCGAAGGGCATGTAACTGCACATTCTAATTACCAATTATTTTGAGATTGTTGTCTGATATAGAAATGATATCGGTTTGAGCCATACACGGGTCTCCAATCAACACATACCAACTTTTTCCTTTGGTTCATCATTAGGACATGCAAGGTTCCATCACTCCATGAACAACCAACACCAACCAACCAATAACTCCAAAGTAATATTTACATTCACTTTTTGTGGTCTCCAATAGACACACTCCTCACCTCAAAGACAGCAAAACATTTAACATTTAACAAATGATGAATCAATCACATATGTACAATTTTCGACAACCAAAAAGCTTTGAATTAAGCATGTGAACCATGTGTTCAGTTGTGATAAAACAACACGACAATCCCTTATGCACAATAACCAATGCACAACAAACCCTAAACCATTGGTTATTGGACACTAAACCCTAAACCCTAAACCCCCTTATCTAGTGTCCTTGAGGCTAGAATGTAATGGAGTGCCCATTACTTTACAACAGCATGCACTAGAGTGAACCCGGCACTCACCAGCTCAGCCTGCAGGATGGATGGTACATGAACAAGAAACACTTTTTCATTGTGTTCCTGTGACATTGCTAACCACAGTGGTTAGCTATGTCACTAACCATCTACATGTATCGACTCCCCTTTATAGCAACTAAGTGCCTTACCTACTAACTTAGTAGCCACTTACATTATCTACCAACTTCCCTATGATACATACCCACCTACATAGCAGAAGTAGTTTGCAAGATAGGATGAACCACATCTGAGTCCTAATGAGTTTCCAATGGATGGTGCATTGGTGATGGATGCTCTCACATACTTGAAAAGTAAGGGAAACATTAGGTTAGGTTTTTACACTGATTATTATAAGGAAGCCTATGTTAGGAGCAGCTCTTCTAACCCCTAAATGCATGATAAGCCAGAAAAAAAACCCAAAAAAAAAAAAAAAAAAAGGAAACTCCATGCACCAAGCAGAATTCCTTTTGTCTTTTTTCAATTATTTTGGTGCATGTGGAGTGTGATAATGGGCCCCAAATGGCATGCTGACCACATAATTCCATGTCAATGTTTGGATGAAAAAGAAGGCATGCAACCATGTGGAAAGGAGGGGTGTGATGGAGAACAAGGGGTTTTCACTCTGAAGCCAGCAGGGATGAGTCACCCAAGCGTGTCAAGGATAGTGTAAGGAGAGGTTGCAATTATATGTGGGAGGGACAAGTAGGCAACAGTTATTATGGCTATTCCACCTACAATTGGTTGATTTTGTTTTTGTGAAATGTATAAGTGCATGCGTACCTTTACGAAGCTTTCATAGTTTGAAAATTTTAACAATTGTATGGATTAGTCGACCTTCAACAGGTGCTGGGATTTAGGGACTAAACACGTAAAGCAGTTGGCTTTTTTTCTGCTTTGTTATTTGATGATCAATATTATTGTCTGGCAAAATATCTCAAGAAAACCTTATGTATCGAGAGATTCCTCTTGCTCCGGAGTCTGTCTCATTGCCTTCTCTGCTTCTTTTACACTCTTTTTTTCTTTCTAGCTCTTGTTTAGCTAACTCTGTTACTGGTAAATACTAGTGAAATGACTGAGTCAGGGTTTAGGGTTTAAACCCTTGTTGTGCTAGTCACTTGGGCTCCTGCGTTCACACCTAGGCATCTGAAACAAAAGGGTCTCTATTGCTACTTCTTTCTGTGTAGTTACCCTTCTCATATACAAAGACAGAGGTTAGGTTAGGTTTTGACTAAGAAGATTATGTTGTGAGAGGTTACTCTAAATGAAAAGGAAAGTATTATGTGAGGTTTTTATGATGAAGGTTATGTTGTTCCTCTCAAGGGAAGGACTGAGTTATGCTATTATGAGGAACATTGTGTTGTGAGAAGTTCCTTTGAAAGATTAGGTTATGCTATTATAAGAGACATTGTGTTATGAGAGGTTAGGTTTAGGGTAAACCTCGAAGGTGGGGCATTCTTAAATTAAGGTGCCTAGGGTGAGGCAATTGCTGTTCTCCCTGCATTTTGGGTCCGTCCACCACCTTGGGGCTTTACCCATTGTAAAGCACAAGGTGAAGGTTATCATGAATCTAAATGTACCTAGATCACAAGGCATAGATCATATGTTAATGATGGATTTCTATGTATATCATTAATTTATGTATGTTCACAACAATGCTGATTTTAATTTTGTGATGTTGCATCAACGGTGAACGCCCCAAGAAAGATTTAGTATTAAATGATGGCATGTAAAGAATAATGCAACTCCTCCTTAAGAGTGGGATAGGTCGTAGTGTAAGATACTGCTTAAGGAGGCAACCTTCTTGAAGTAAGGACAAGTGGTAGTATAGAAGGAGTTCACATTTGGAACAACACATCTGAAGGTGTTAGCCCATCTGATGACTTAGCAAACAAAGCAAATTCATTTGTTTCACACGATTCTTGTCAGATATCATGACAAGAAAAGGAAAAAAAAGACATTGGGCATTTCACATTTTGATGTATGCAACTGCAGTTCAAATCAAATCAAAAATAAATAAATTGATTCAAATAAATTGAGTGAAATATCAGATTTGGAATATCAATTCTTATCCTTGCAACTCCATGTGAGATTTTCCTCATTCCTTACCCAAACTGAGCCATTTTTGTGTCATTGGACATGCAACCTGGAGGGTTACAAATGTTCTTTGAGCGTCAGAAGTGAAGTGAAGGAGCAACACAGAAAACACAAGAAGAGGATGAGTGATAGTTCGCTTCAGAAATAAGATTTTAAACAGCTCTAGACCCCTCTCTAGTTCCAACTCCTATCTTCATCATTTTTAGTTCATTTTGAATGATTAAAAACCCGATGGGTGCACCGACTAAAGCTTTACAAAACTTCTTTCTATTCCAAAGACAAAGATGCAATGATCCAAGATTTTAAGCTTGTAATCCTAATTTGTTTTAAGTCACTGAACACTGAACCCTCTTACACCGAACACCATATCTTTTTGATTCCTTTATTGAATGGAAAAATTCTTGGGAGGTTAGAAGTGCTAGGTGAAGGGGTACAAATTCTATTGGAGCTTCAGAAGCAGAAGAACAATATGTGAGGATTTGACCTCCTTTTGAGTTCTTAAATGTCCACTCATCAAAATATTCAACCTACGTGATGAGCATCCCAGGGCAAAATTAAGCATTTTTTGACAATAGTTTTTAGAAAACTATCCAAAGTTTTCTCCAAATAGTAACAAAGTGGCAACAAACTTTTAGAGGAAATTTAACAGTAGAAAACATTTTTTTCAAAACCAAAATTTCCCTCACTTTTTGCACAAACATTTTGTTGAAAAATTTCTAATTTTTTATTTTTTATTTTTTTGGATTGCCTCAGTGCAAAATTCATCACCAAAAAAACATTTCTCCCAATAGAAACTAATGATAATGAATGAACCTATCTGTTAAGGAAAGTTGTTCGTTTGTTTTCTCATATTAAGATCTCCCAAACCAAGGGAGGTGAGCAGCTGTGATTTTGGTACCACAGGAAAGCCCTCAATGAGTAAAGGTGCGTAGAGGTGATTTCATAATGTGGTTTACACAACCAATGTAGGAGTTATTAAGTTCTGCATATTTTCATTCAATAAAAACCAAGAATAAAAATTTTAAGGAAATTAGGGGTGCACTCTTGGTACTGTTGGAATACCCTGGATGAATACAGATGTGCCTGAGTGGTTTTGTAATTGAGTTGTTGAGTTTTCAGTAAACGATTGTTCTTGAGAATTCAACAAAAACGAAAAAATCAGTCTTTTACAGAAATTGGATTTCACGCAGCCATATATACTTTGTAAAACTACATTACATATTACTTAGTGAGTTTTCGAGAACCTTGCAAACCATTTCACCCACCAAGCAAGTCCAAAGCTGATGGAAGAAGATGCATTTCTGCCAAGCAATTTTTGGAAAATTGAAACATGCAAAGGAAACATGCCCCCCCAATTGGGCTAGAGTTTGAACATTTTTCAATAACATATGAGAACATTGAGAGAGAAATTGCACCTTTTCCACCATATGCCACACTTGGTCAGAAATGTCCAGACATTACTCTCATGTGCAGCCATAACTCTTCTTGATCATTGGCTGCTGGCTGACTCAGAAATGCAGTTTAGAACGAGCTTGAATTTTGCTTGTTCTGATAACCTCATCTTCCTGTACCCAGGCTGGAAAGCCCTAAACCTCACAGCGAAGTTGCTCAAGCCAAGCTGGGTTCTAGAACTGGAAGTAGCCTCATGGATTGTACAAGAACTGCACAACAAAGGCTGAGATACACTTATGAGTAGATCATTTTCCAGCCTGTAGATAAGTGAAGCACGCCTCTTTCAAAAATCCTCTTCCAAGACAAATGTCCACAGTAAAAGGCCATATAGTGATACAAATCCCAGAACATTGTAGATCCTGTTGGTGTTGCATCGTAAATCCAACTATTTGAAGTCCACATCATTGCAGTTGACAATGCACAAAAAATAAGACAAAATTGATGAGAATAGAATCAAGTCAGCAAGTCATCATACCACTTTTCTCATTGTTCACAAGAACTATCACCTCCAAATGTCACTAGCAATTCAAGTAAATACCTCTGAATTGTTGGCAGAATATCTGTTCCAATAGTCTTAAAAGAACATATTTTATAGAGAGACCAAGTACATGTCTCCTTGGATAACATCTCAGCATATCTATGTGTGGGACAAAATACCAAGGTCATAACTTGGTTGATTTGTGGAGGTCCTCCTACATTTGGATTTCATTAGGAGAATACCAACGCTTCCTCTAAACATAGAGTGCAAAGGTCTTCCACTGTACACAGACGCTGTTGAATAGCAAAAGCTCCATACCTTAAATCATGAAGCCCAATACTCGACCAAGGGGCAAACCTCCCTGGGAATCTATAATGCTCATGATGACCCTGCTGCTGGTTGGGTTACACATTGAGTAAGCTGATACCCTTTACACACCTTTGTTTTGAAGCTGGTTATAGTGATGAATATCAAGTTTTGTAAAGAAACAGGTAACATGAAGAATGATTAATTTGCACACCAAATTTAGTGAAACTTAATATGCAATTTGTGGAAGAAACGGTGTAAAAACCTATCCTGCCGGGAAGAGAGGAACTTGCGGAAAAAATCATGCCGCTGGGAAGAGGGTATTTTTTTCACGTGTGTGATATCAGGTAAGTGCTTCTGAATATGCTTATGGAAGGCAGACACAGCCCCTTCCACACCATCTTCTTTTTCCATTCCTCTTGCAAGTTCCACTGCTTTCCTTTTCACCTGCACAGATTTGAACAAGTCACTTAAGAGATACCCATCAAAATGCATCTAGAGATAGCCACTCCAACAATTACTCAGCACCTGCTAAACGTGGAGATCTACTCAGGTTCTGCTGAATCATCCTCAGATCTACAGATGACCTTTAAAGTTGTGTAAGTGGAAGGGACAAAAGCATGCTCCAAGACAGGTAAACCCTAAGCTCAAATGAAAAAAAAAAAAAAAAGGAGGAAAAGCACATGGCCTGGAATTCCAAAGACACATCAACTTTCAGGATCTTTGCTGGTTGACCAACTTTTTCTCACCTCAGGGTCCAGCATAAACTCAATGGCACTGATGAGCTTATCAAGAGTGACATGGGAAACAGGAATTGGCGGTGGTCCCACACCCTTCTCACTAACACGCTCACCCCAGAATGGCTGATCACCAAAGAATGGAATTATTGCTGTAGGACACTGCAATTGTAGACCCAAAATGTCAGCACTCTACAACATTGTTTTCATAGTCCAAAACCACACTAACAACGAAAGCTTCATTACTGATGCCATTTTCATTGGGTTACCACATCTCCCATGCAGTATGAGTATTGTCATCATTCAAATTATGAAGCTGTCTGATCTGGTTCCCATGCAAGTGATAAAACAATCCAGTTCCCACAGATTAGAGCTGACATCTTTGACAACTAGATGACAACTGAATGACATTTGGCACTGGCAGCAGCTTAACAGCATCTTAAGAACAATTAAACTCAGCACTGGAGAGGGTGAAGGGGTATGGTGTGGTATATGAAAGTGTAAAAGAAAGGATTAACATTCTGCTCAGGGAAAGGAGAGTACCGCAGCCTTGAGACCTGCAGCTGTTGTGCCCGCCCCACCATGATGAATCTGCAAATGCATTCAGACACAATCACCATTAGGTCACAATCAGAGTGATGACCAAATGTCAAAAGCCAATCTCCACAAGCAGGTCTGAATGAAATGTGTAAAGATGCTTTCCAGGTCAGCATGTGTGTAGATCTTCTGCTAAGGCACAACCATATATACTAAACAAGAGGATTCCTACTCTATCCCAAGTATCACAATAATTTGGAAGACTAACCACAGCAGCACACTGAGGAAATAGCCAGTCGTGGGGGCAGTCAGAGACTAGGTACACAAAGTCTGGGGTTACGGGCACTGCACAGACATAAATAAGAGAGCCAAAGTGAACACAACCTTATCATGAGAGTTCTTACAAAGGTCTCAGAATTCCAGAATGATATCATGCAACAGGACAGAATCCTCAAACTAACAGTCAATATCCCACAATCTCAAAGGTGTAGGCGACACAATGAACCATGCAAGGTACACCAACTATTTCTCAGTGTGGTATATGAATAAAAATAGGACAACTGCAGAAAGAGATTGCATACTGTTGCCAATTTCACCCCAGCCCTTGCCAATAATACCACGCTGCCCTGTCTTTTCAAGAGCTTCAACGATGATCTTTGTCATGCCTTCTGGATCTTCAATAGGCTTTTGCAGCATTCATCCACCCAGCATGCCAGCAGAAAAATGCCTGATCAGACTCAAGGGCATGGCATCCAATAAAGAACTAGAACCATACCGTGGCAAGTTGTCATAATCACAGCACTAAGCATAATTTCTACTCTACTTTTCACAGGATTCAGATGTAAATATACTGCACAAAGAACCAACCAATGATGCTGCTTTCAAGACCAGTTATACATTTTGCATCCAATCAGCATGTTTTAGACTAAAATACTTATCATACAAAACAGCCAGCAAGAAACAATTGCATGCATCTATGAGTTTGCATAGAGATCTCCACAACAACACTTTGAAGGTTACCCAACAAAGAGTGCAGTCATAAACTTGTGAGGGTTGCTCACAAGTGTAGACCTTCAGCTTCATCACAGATACCACTGATGAGCTGCATGACTACCCACTGACTTCATTGCCTCCTGATGGCAGGTGTAGATAAGTACATAAAAATCTGCCTAAGGAAAACATTCATAGTAGAGTTTGCTATGACAACAGCATCATCTCAGTTTTGTCATAGTTTAATCCAACCTTCCTGTGATGGGATTTTCAATGCAATGACATCCTGCAATTTGGTTGGCTGGCAATTTGGAACTAGAAAGATACTTACAAGGCTGCCAAAGCCAATATAGATAGGTGGCTTCCCAGCTCCTAACCATTTAACCATATCGTCTGGAGGCTTGTAACCTTTCGCTAGGTTCAGAAAACAGAACCCTACCACATCCACCAGGGGTCCCCAATCTGCAAAAATCAGACGTATATTTTTCAGCTACTCTACATGTCTCTCAGAGCCTCATCTCCAAGCAGTTCTTCTCAAATTCCCTCTCTCTGTGTACTAAAATCATGCTTCAGTCTGGTTCTGAGCTGTAGTCAGAATTTTCTGCTCACCTCATCTCTACCCTGTTAAAAAGCTTCAATGGTGCTCCTTCCAGGATAGATCAAAAAACAATTGGTAGCTAGCATTAACTTATCAGTCAACTATATCACTGTCACATCCTAGAGGGAGGCCAAACCCACACCTTTGGGCTTCGGCACAAGGTGTGGACTCCAGATGTATCCTGTTGGCAGTTGATTAATAGAGCCTTGTGAACCACTCAAGTAGCTGATGGGACGCAGCTTTAGCTGTTTCTTCCGGTATCCATTGATGATGTCTCGTATGCCAAGCCAGATCAGCGAGTCCACCACTTGGTATGATAGCTGATGAACAGACAACTTTTAAAACCATGTAAAAACAATGCCTGTAACATGGTTCCAAGAGTATATCTGCATAGACAGATATATACAGTGCAATGTTCATGGGAACCCTGAATGAATAACCCCAGAAGACTTTGGGTTTCGAGCACAGGTAAAGTGTTGAGGTATGAAATTAAATGACCATCCCCAAAGCAAATAGACAACAATCAAATTGCAATGAAACCATCATAAGAAGCATGACAAAGGCAGGTAGTCTCACTTACTCGATAGCCAGCTTGCTGCTTAACACGGGACAATGGATGTGGAAATGCACCGGTTGGCCTGTACATGCCACAAATATATCTATGAGATTGCAGAGAAATCTCCACTACAACACTTTCATGGTAGGATGACAATGTGTATGCTGGAATAGTACATCACACAAGAGGACTCCTTGCAAGCTGGACTCCTTGCTAAGCTGGACTCAGACATTCTTGGCAAATTTGCATATGCTACTATGAGGACATCTCAAGTGGAAGTGCATTAACAGAACACTTATTGCTCAAAGTTGAATAGAAATCAGATGATCAATTCACAATTTGCTAATTAGTACCATCAAAAACCTGACTTTGAACATCAATTGAGGATTGTTCAGAACTGAGAGGTCCAACAAGAACAACATCCTCAGACATTCAACAAGCCTCAAGCTTTCCCATAGTATATGACAATGGTGAGAAAACATACGTCCAAGGCATTGTGAAAAATATGTGCAATGGCAACTTGAGATATTCTGCCACATGTACATGTCCTGTTGAAAAACAGCAGGCAGAGTCCATCAGAAGACAAAAGTCAGGAGCCAAGTTAAGAGAAGCACTATCTTTGTTTAGGCCCATGGGTCCAATAAAAAATGTATGCAAAAACCTCATAACCAAAAAAATTCCTAGGGGTTTGCAAGACAAAGGAGCATGAGAGAAAAATAACACAAATAACCAGACCTGAAAGGGAGAGGGTGAGTACGAGGAAGCAGGACCCTTTGCATGAATTCAAAAGGAATTTCTCTCCATGTAACTTCAGCAAAAAAGTAAGTCACCTAATAATCTAGAAAACAACAATAGAAGCTACTGTCTTTACCATATGCTGGAGGGTTTGCAATTATTGCATGAGGATGGAACGGAAGACCAGAATCCAGGTCCGGTTCAGTACAAGCAGGCAATAAAGAGTAAACAATTGACTTTATTTGCTTTCTTTGTGTTGCAATTTCAGAGTGTCCAGATGGCAGAAAACCCTTATTCTTCACCATATCTGTCAACAACCACACATGAAGCATCTTACTGAAACAATATGAACGTGCCAAACTGAAAACAAAAAAGGTAACCCTGCAACAGTGACATTTTCCCCCTTCACTCCTGCAATAGTTGAGTTTTAAGCACTGTAGCAAAGCAGGGCTATCTGCTGACTTCTGGACATACTTAAAGAACTAGCAAGAGTGCCTCATGACAAAAAGGTCAGTACAAAAGTAGACATACATTCAGCTAGAATTTTGGGATCGCCTCCTAGTGGATAAAACTCCAAGCCTTCTTTCCTTACAAAGTCACGAAAGTTGGCATGTGATGCCAATCTCACTTGATGCCCATACTCCTACACATACACAAGCCCTTCTTTGTAATAGAAGAACCAAGATCAAGGGATGGAAAATTTTCACAGGATCAAATTTAACACATACTGGATTAGGGGCCTCTAGTTTTATCTAAACTAATTGGATTCTTCCCAATGCTTAGAAGCAAGTTGTGTGCTGTAAAAATGAAACATCACTTCTGCACAGATACAGCAACCACATTTGTGGTGTGTACACATCCCTGGGTACAATTGAACTTCTCACATATTATTTCACCCACTGAGTGAGAGACAAAGAGGATGGAGGGAAGGCAGGGCAGACTGAAACCTGCAATCTCTTCCCAATGGCAATAAAGGGCTGCACATCGCCTCGAGTACCCACAATCAACATCACAATTCTGAGTGGAGGGATGTACTGTGGCTCAATCTCATCATCTTCCTCTTCCTCTTCATCTTCAACCACCTCTGGCACATCTAGTTTTTTCCGTTCATCCATTGCAGCTGGTCCAAACAAATCTTCAGCTAGACGAGCAGTCGGTCCAACATCAAACTCCACTGCTCCATCTCCTTTGATGGTACCCAGCCTTCTCACAAGCTTTTCCTGTTACAAGACAATGAATTAAATAAAAACAAGGTAGCAAAGTGTGATACAGCACTGGAGTCTTAACACAACATATGCAGCCTTCATCGTGCTACAAACGTCTACAAAAGCATCAGTCTTGGTGCCTTTGTCAATGCTCAGTTTACAATTGATGACCTCTTATTGTTATTTGTTCTTGAATATTCAGCTGTCCACTGTTTACCTATTGAAACACAGCACATCACAACCACATCTGATGATAAAAGCATTGAACTCCTCTTCTCCAGAGGCATCCTAATGATCAGCTCTATATCAGATGGCAAGGGTGGCAGTTGATTAAAATATGAAAGGTGCAGGAAAGGGAAACCTTTTTCCGATCTAAAGCCTTGGCCTGTGCTATAATACGAACATTCACATTGTTTATATTTGTCTTAGTTCTCCTCTTTTGAGTGGTAGACCGTGCTAAGCGCCCTTCATCGACATCATGAGAGGAATTGCTTGGCATAGATTTTGTCCTCGCTGAGACTCCAGCTGACAAAACACAGATCATATTGCACATATTGATTGTTGTAAGAATAAAATGAAAGTTAAATGTTCAGTCCTCAACTGGTGCACAGTGCAGTAATTGAGTAGTGACAGAGAAAGACCTGCTGATAGGGAATGCTCACTTCTGTGGGCACTCTCTGCCTTTTGTGTCATTAAGGTACCCTCCTCTGTAAATGAAACTTGCTCTTCTTTCTCCTCAGATAGTTTTGTTGAGACTGCAACAGATGGCATCCACACGGGCAGTGATTTTGTGGCCTGTATCAATCGGCCAGCACTGAAATTTGTTACACCCTCCATATCAGTTTTCACCTTCAAGTCAAAAAGCTCTGACTTTGACATTTCAATGGCAGGAGTATCCTGTTGTTGCTGTGTTCTAGTTGCCATAGCTGGGAGCTGAGGTTCACTGTGTGTATAAGGGAGCTTTCCAGAGACATTTGACTTGGGACTTGAAGAGGGATTCCGAAGATCTTCAATTATTTGTTCCATATCACTGGAAATGGGAGGTGTGGCATCAGACTCAAGATCTACAGTGGACGTCATATTGCACATATCTCCAGAGCCATCTCCACTCAAGGAATCAGGGACAACACCATTCCCCTTGTCAGACCTGTACAAGTGTTCAAATATCCTTTGTCAGAAACTAGGATGCATCCAGCCTCTACCAAGAGAATAACTCTGTCTCTTTTCTGCTGCCCACCAAGAATCAAACCTACTGTTTACCATGGTTGCCAAACAGACCTGGAAACAGAACCCTGTAAGGCTGTATTAGATTTGTGAAAGCCATTTTGAAGCTCGCCATTGTCCTCACAGCTGTCATCCACCTCAGATTGAATCCCTTTACTCTGAAGAACTTCAGCTCCCACATCTTTCCTATGTGTCAACAGAATTCCATTGTTTTCCTCACTCTTCTCAGCAGCCATAACTTACTGAGATGACAAACTAATCGGGCCCTGCTCACCAGAAGAAGTGCTGAGAAGAGTTGAGCAATGTCCAATCAAGGTAGAGATTTACTTCTCTTCAAGGGATCAGATTCCCTTAAAGATGTATCATTTCAGCACTGCATGCTATGCTTGTCCACCTAAACTAACAATCTTGAGCTCTTATCCTGCAAGAACACAGCATTCCATCACATTTCACACTCCTTACCATCGGAGCTTGCAAAACAGTTCTACCTTCTTGTAAAAAAACTGATATTCAAAAACTTGTATCCACAGGAGGGTTTAGGGTCTCATTCTTCACTGTAGACAATCTTCGGGGTGCTAGTATACTGCACTCAAGAATCTGAGCAGAGAGCAAGGCACAGCTGAAAAAACACACATACTCACAACTCCCTATGACCCACTATAACAGTACCAACACTTATATCTCACAAGTACGAGAACATCAATGCAATCTACTTTTGAGCAATGAAAAACTCCAATCTTATGAACATCATCAAAGGATCCATGCACCTCTAACAATGATACAAATTTCACTGAATTGCAGCAAGCACCTCCTAATTGAAAAAGGAGGAAATCTGATAGGCAACACTTTCAGTCAAGAGTAAAAACTGTGCAATTTACGTTGTGGTCTAGTTTCACAATGTTACAATGCAAGAGAAACTCAAGCATAACTCTGTATCTTAAATAAACTAGCAGACTATAACAGCAATTGGTAATGACAAGTTCCTTTCTCCCATCCAAAACATGATCATCAATCTCCAAACACTTAACTTCAGAATTAATGAACCACATGACTTCAGAGTTTAGATAGCACCGCACTGGTTCATCTCTTCAAGATTCCTCGCACTCCATCCAAAGCACGATAGACTCAGGAAAAAATTCAAACCCTATTAAATCTCAAAATCACAAAATGTAAGCTAAAGATTCTGATTGTGGATGCTACACCCCTGTTGAGTATGTCACATTTCTCACACAAAACACTCCATCATCTCAGTATGTGTTATGCAAACCACTCTGAACCTGCTTAAACACAGTTATGAACTACATGTTTCAGCAACATGGAATTGGACTATAAATGCTGGAACAATCAGGATTTTGCACAAAACCTAAATCCATGTTACTGGAACTGGTGTTCAAATCCAGAGGACAATACAGACATTAAAAAATTGCAAAAGTTTCATGTGCAAATACTTTTGTGGAAGGAAACTGCATCCGTAATAAAGGAAGAACATGGCCTGAAACTTTGAAGTTCAAACCGAGTCTCCCTGAGAGGCTTCTTGACCATGACGAGCCCCTGACCTTATACCTTTAGTAGCTGCATATCCACAGTCCTGCTTCTTTAGGACCCCATCACTGACAAACCAAGCAAATGAATTCCTGTTATGGTGATAGATGTCTTGTCTAAGAGTTTCTAGACCAATCCTCAAGAATCAACTAAGCTTCTACACCAATCCTCAAGAAACAAACTAAGTTTCTACACCAGTTCTAAAGAATCTAACTTGGTTCCTACACCAATTCTCAAGAATCTAACTTAGTTCTGACAACAATTCTCAAGAATAAAACTAGCTACACCAGCTACAGATGTCGGATATGGTTATCAATCTCCAGAGAAGGAAGGAGAGCTCCAGGATTACTTGAGAAAAATTGGAACATGAAAATACAGATCTTGAAAATCTTTCAGAGAGAGAAATCGAGCTGAAGAACTTGATGAAGCTTCTAGCTTTCTAAGATTTTCCTAACACAATTATCCTGCAGGTCCGCCATTTCTCAAACAACCAAGAGCAACAACGCACCTTAGACCTAGCAAAATGTTTGGTGAAGAAAACAGCATTCCAAGAACCAAATTCAAACACAAGTATGGAACTTGACTACTCTCTCGAGAATGCAATCACAAAGATTTCGACTCGACATTTTCCTTTTGCCAGTTTCAGAAGGAGAAAATACCTGAGTTAGCGCATCCGTGAGCCGGACAGACGAGGACGGTGTAAAGTAAGGAAGTGGAAGAAAACCTCACCAAGAAAGAAACAAAACAAATCGTGTGAAAAGAAAACCCTGACTCCTCTCAAACAAAAATCGCAAATCCAAAAAGTGAGGACCGGAAATATCACGCCTGCATAATCGAATTCCAAAAACCGACAGCAATGCTCGAAAACTGCTGAACTCGAAGATATCTCTGGAATCTCAGCACAGCCGCGAGAGAACTTACTGGAAAATAAGCATCAACTGGCGACCAAGAAAAATCAAATAAATTTCGTACCTCATCCACAACGCTGTATTGAAGTCGTGCTGAAATTTTCCCACGACCAAGAGCGATCCAGAATTCAAGAGAAAAATACAAGCGCTTGTATGTCACGGTCAGTCGAGGCGAAGTTCGCAAGATCTCTGCGGAAGCGGAAGAGAGAGACACACACACGCGAGAGGAGGGAGTTCTCGACGAGAGTCGCTCGCCATCACCATCGCCCTTTCAAAAAGTTTCTTCTCTTTTTTTATTTAATTACCAACCCGGTTACGCCTTTAATTGGCGAAACGGCGACTCCAGCCCGGCCCCCAGCGGAACAGCCACGTGTTAGAATCTCGCATGATGTGCGGAAATGACATGTCAGAATCTTGCGCTTGAGCATTCCGTGAGCCAACACCGTTCCAGGTTCCACGGATGGCCATCCTTTCGGATGGCTGACCTAACCCCAAAGAAACATTTTTTTGGGATGATAAATAGGCCAAGTACAATGCTCCCCCCCCAAAAAAAAAAATCTACTATAGTTTTCTGTCTCCCTTACCCCTCCCTTTGAAGTAAGAAGAAAAGGCCAAAAACACCAAGGTTTTTCTTAAAATTTTATTCCTTTTATTTCCTTTTCCCTTAAGATACCAGCTCAATGGGAACCAAAGACCTCTGCCCCAAAATTCTCAGCTCAGAAAAAAAATTAGAAAAAAACAAAAGAGCGAAACTATCCAATGTTTCCTTTTTCCAATTTTCTAATGTTGCGTCCGTAGTGAGCATTCCAAGAAAGGTTTAGTAGTAAATGGCAATAAGCTCTTTGACAAACAGTAAAAAAGACATCGCTTTAAATAATGCTACCAAACCAAAATCTAACTCCAAATGTGGTCAAGTTTTTCCAAAAGAATTCAAATTTTGACTATTTTTCCCCCAAAAGATAAAATAGGGAATAGTGTAGTACCTTGACAGCTTTGTTGGCATAAATTATATTATACTTAGAAATGCTGAAATATTCAATTTTCTTTTCTTTTCTCAAAGAAAATAAATAAATAAATTTCTGTGAAGGAAAAAAGGAAGAAATTTATCTTCAGGAATATTCTATATTTCTTGAAATATAGAATATTTATAATTAATTAATTAATTAATTAATTATTCAGCAGACAAAAGTGCTGAAACTGCCCCTAGACTAGCCCTGGTATATGACAGAAAATATTCTTATTTCTCACATTTGAGTGTAAAATATTGAAGGCTAGCTTGAGAGCGATTCGGGCAGCTCCAATTATGATGACTCGTCCACGGAACCATCCTTCCCAAAGAGGAAAAGCTGTCCATCACATGAAGCTGTCCAGATGTCAGTGGTTTTTTTTGTTTGATGGATTCTACAAGTTGGAACCCTAATGACAAAGTATATGCCAACAAGATGCAAAGTGTGTCAACACATACTCACACACCAGCCTTTTTTTTCTTTTCTTTTTTTTCCCCTGGCTATATACATAGCCAAAAAGCCATATTAAAATTTAAAAAGTGCTAAAATCAAGCACTTCTTGAGATTTTTCAATAGCCAAAATTTGATCAAAACTTAAGAAAAAAAGGCTAGATTTCTGCACATGAGTTCCAAGTATATAACCAAACATATAGAAGGATTTTTATGTTTTTTTAAAGTTTTACTTTCATATGTATCTTGTAACCAAATTTGGCTATATCTTTTTTATGGATCATCGCCATTTTTGGCTACTTCACAAAATTGATGACGCAAAATGCTGTCACACACATAACATTTGTGAAGTGGTCAGTGGAGTCCGTCCACTTGGGTAAATTATTGTCACATGTATGTAATGGAGCTGTACCAATTGCATGTGCCACTTCCTTTGTTGACACACAGACACACAGTTTTGACTCCTATATGTTCGAGAGTGTCATTAAGTGTAGGGTAAAGCCAGAGGGCAAGTGCATTTGTTCAAGTAAAGGGCACAAGGTGAAAATTGAGTGCAAGCAAGCAATGGTTTTGATAATTCCCTCACTTGAGGGCTTTACGCTGCATAAACAGTGATGCAACCTTACATTTTTCCTCCTAAAGCTCAGCGTGAAAGCAGAACATGCTCTCACAAAGCAAAAGAACAATGTTTGCCCTACATTTAACTACAAATTTCTAAGAGGTTTTTACTAGTGTTGGGCAACTTTCTACTTTTACGAAGAACCTCCCAATTTCTATTTTATAAAAAAAATTAAAGTATCCTGATTTCAGTTCTAGTTTCACACTTTGAAAATCAAAACCAATTCTAGTCCAATTCATAGTAACCTGAATTGGAACCAACGGTTTATTACTGGTTAAACTCTGGTTGAATTTCAGCTTGCTTACCTTATGAACTTTTAGGCATATATTGAAAGGGAAAAAAAAAATCAAAATTTTGGTTTTGATTTTGGTTTTAACAAAAGGTCAGCTCCACGGGTTGATTATTGCGTGAATTTTCTCTAAAGAGACTAAATTCAGATCCATGTCACAATAAATTAAAACTCTTGATTAACGCTCCAAACCAAGGAACTTGCCAAAACTCATATAACATTTCAGAGATCAACTCACAATACTATTGGTCAGATTGTGAAAACTTCTCAAAACGTTCTTTCTAAGACCTGAGAATAGTAAGTGAATTAGCCATAATACAAGCTGGCCAACTGTCCCTTCCCAAATACATAATGGCAATCTGTTTTGTATAAAAGTTCCCAAAACTAGATGGAAGTGACTTGGAGAGATGCATTTAGCCACATTATTGGAACATTATTTGATGAATCAATGGATCTTTTCTCAATGAATTCTAGTAATCTGTGAGAAATTTTGTAATTCTTGATTACTCATAATAGAGTTTTCCTTAAAGTCACCCCCATCTTCACCCTGCCTTTGGGCCTCCTTTCACCCCCTAGCCGCTCTTTGAGTGAGGTCAGCAAAGTAAGGAAGTTTTATTAAATCTGGGTATGAAATGCTGAAACTCAGTATTTAATGCACAATGTTCGAGGTAATTATAGTAGTTGTAGAGGTAGGAGCAGTGAAAATCTAACGAGCAGCAACAGTGGAGGCGCTCAAGGAAAAAGGAACGAGAGCCTCAAAAGAGGATGAAAAAACTCAGTTTATCACACAAAAATGGTGCATTTCTGAGCTTCACCCCCCCTCCCCCCTTTGAAGGCTAATGTACTTTTTTGCAGGTCCTTTTGGAATCTCACCCGGTTTCAGACTAAACTTAGGGATCTGGTCCTGCGTCTTCCTGACTTCACAGAAAACTCTGATAAAAGCACACCCCTTACAAGCTTTTTGTTCCTTGAATGCATGATCACGTGCACTGTATGCACAGAAACACGCAATTGGTCTAGGAGGTACCCTAGTACCTTGGCCAGTTCGAGATTAATTATATTAATTTCAGAAATGTTGAAATTATTAGAAATTATTTTCTTCCAAATCAAAAAATATTGTGAAACGTGATAGTGAATATTTAGGATTATTCCATTTGTTGAAATGAAAATTTCAAAATTAATTAATTATTCAATGGACATGTGTTGAAATGGCCAAGGGTACTACAGTAGTACACAGATTATGCAATATATGCAGACAATGGGAATGCAAAGGTTAAAGGAGAGGTTTGGGCACTCAAGTATGACATTGAAGTGCAGAGTAAAGCCCTTATTCTCGGAATAGTAAAGGGCTTAGACAAGGTGATAGCTGAATGTGGACTCATGTGTCTAATGCTGGTAGGCTTTATCCATAGTGAAGGCACAAGACACATTTTACCATGAACCCAAGCAATACATATATTTCAAGAGGTGTACAAGAAAGAGGATTTTTGCATGTGCACCTTACTACATAGGAGTGCAAGGAAGTAGTCCAAGAGGAGAGTAGGGAAGTGAGGGGACAAGCAGAAAAGTACCATAACAACCCAGTCCCATTTCTTTAGTGTATGTGCACGGTAAACCCTAAACCCTTACCCAAGGTAATTCCCCTCAACTGTTTGGAGGTTGTTTCAAAAAATGGAATGCCCACCTGAGTAGGCATTCTGTTCTTTGAAATGCCCTACTTCCATTTAAAAATTCATGTGATTTACCATAATTGGCTCCACTTCACACATGAGCCCTTATTTTAATAAAGCCCTCAACATCATGTTTTGCCATAATTAGGTGAGCTTCATATGATCCCTTATTTCAGCAAAACTCATTGCCTTGAGCTTTACCCTCAATGTAAAGCACTCAGAGAAATTTTCTAATGTATTTGGAGGACACCTTACATTTGTAAAGAACTATAGCATGTTTTTTTAATAAAGTATATTTTTAGAACCTTCACTAGCCGGACTATTGCATGGGTACATATGGAATAGTTTTGCTCATTTTATGGTGTCAAATTTATTTGTGTAATTTTTTGGAATTTCATGATAGTAGTTTTCGTGGTTACAATTTTCATGGTATCTTTTTTCAAGATTACATATGCAAGTTTTGAATTTTGTATGGTCACATGATCACTTTTCTAGATCACATATGTTATTTTTCATGATCAAGTTTCATTTTTCATAGTAACAAGTGTATTATTTCATGGCGACATGTTATCACAAAATGTGTAATTCACAAGTCAAAAAAAGGGAATAACGCCATTTGCATAAATATAATCTCATGGCTACTCATTTCATGATGAATCCACTAATGTAGATTTTCAAAGTTTCATGGTAATAGTTTTCATGGTTCAAATTTTTATGGTATATTATTTTGAAGTCATATGTGGCAAATTTCAATTTTCAATGGTTGCTAATACCATTTTTCTTGGTTAAAGGTTGTTATTCTTTGTAATGACATTATATCACAAAATTTGCAACCCATAAATGAAAGGCAGGTATAGTACAATTTGCATAAGCATAAATTCTTGGTTACTCAACTCACAGTGTTCAATTTATTGATGTAAATTTTCATGGTTATAATTTTCATAGTATGGGCTTTTGAAATCACATAAGCAAGTTTTTAATTTTTAATGGTTACAAGTTCTTTTTTCATAGGTACAAGTTTTTTATTTCATGATTACATATGAAAATTTTCAAGGTGACATGTTACCATGAAATTTGCAACCCAATAGTCAAACAAGGGAATGATACCATTTGCACAAGCTTAATTTATGATTATTCAATTCACAATGTGAAATTTGTTGATTTAAAATATTAGAGTTTCATGGAAGTAGTTTTGTTGGTTACAATTTTCATGGTAGAATTTTAGAGGTCACATGTGTAAATTTTCTATTTTTAATTGTAACATTTATTTTTTCCCTTGGTTATAAGTTCCTTTTTATATGGTAGGAGGTGCAACTTCTCAAGGTGACATGTTACCATGAAATTTGCAACCCACAAAGCAAATCACATAACAATACCATTTGCACAAGCCTAGTTTCATGGTTGAATATTTGCAATCCACAAAATCGAGTAATTGTTGAAGTAGTTTTGCACTACCTTTAAAGAAAATTTGTGGGCAATCACTTTGGGTACCTTGTAGCTATCCTTAAAAAATTTGGCACAATATCACACAATAAACAAAAAATTGAACCAAAAGTTATTTACTTGAATTGGAAAAAACACCTTCATCCTTTGTGTTTTTTGAAGGCTTTTGGAGACATATGTATTTTTAAAGAAAAAGGTTAAGGTTTCAAATTCAACGGTGAAATATGTGAATGTGTGATAATCATGAGTATTTTACTTCAAAAAATGGGGTTGTGTTTGTGTTTTAGGAATGTATAATTATATAATATAGTTGTTTGAACCTAACTAACAATGATTTGCATACAATACATCAAATGAATGTATTCCAAAGGCCTTAACAAGAAGTGTATATAATATTCATGTCAACGTAAATGAATAGAGCCTTATAATAAATCACACAATTTTTTTGCATTCTATAATAATGATTGCACTACACTCAACACAAAAGTGATTCTTGAGGTTGAACCATAGCTTGTTGTTGCCACCTTGTGGATGTTACCTCCATCCAAACATATTTTCAAGGAAGCTTGGAACCCATATTAACCTTGCATTGCCAAGAAAAACATTCATGGGTGAGTGTTAAATGAAGTTCAAACTTTTTATCAAAGTTTTCAAAAGCCAATTCTCCAATTGCACAATTACATGGATCATAATCACATCATATACTAACCCCTTTTCAAATGAAGCTTATTTTGCAAAACTTTTACAAAACATTTGTCATTTTTGCAAAACTAAAAATTAAAAATGGAAAATATGGTTTTTTAAAAAGCCGAGCCCATTTAGTATCAAAATACTTTACATGGAAAATGATATCATTAAATGTTGAATGCCATTTTAAAATTATTTTTTTTAACTAAAAAATATTTGTTTATATCAAATGTAACACTAGTTTTACATACAACATACTACAAATTGTTATTCAAAGGCAATATATTTTGCAAATATTTATTATAAAATATATGTTTTCAACAAAAAAAATTATTAAATAAAATTTCAATTTTTTTAATTTTTAATTCTTGACGTTTTAAATAAATATATCCCATTCATTATCCCTTGTAATTGAATGAAAATTGTGCCAAATACTTTTGAAGGGAAAATGTGATTATATAAGTTTTTAAAACGTTTTTAAATTATTTTCTTGCAACATTTCATTTGTTGATACAAATCAAGAATTTTTTTTCCAATAAAAATTAAAAATTTAAGAAAAAATAAAATTGTTGAAATTTGTCCAAACTATAAAATATTCATGAAAAAATACAACAAAACCAAAAAAAAATCAAATTTTCCTTTCCAAAACTATTTTATAAAAGAAATCTAACAAAGTTTACTTATAAAAAATTCTGAAAGAATATATTTTTTAAATCCTTGAAGGTTGAAATAAAATATGAACACAAGTAACTTCCTTCAGTTTATGTCTTTTTCAACCTTTAACCATGTCAATGAAATGATAATGAACATTATATTTTTTATGTTGCATGTGTGCATATGCTTTTATGTGTTTTTGAGATCATTGTGTGCCATGTTTGTGTGTTTTTCTATATTCTTATGTGTACATGCATTGCATGAAAAAGGGCCAATTTATGACTAGGGTATCAACTAGTTTTTTGTCATAGCCAACGTGTGCAACCAGAAATCCTTATAGCCACCTTTGACAAGTCACAAGCAACAAAAGTCACAAACGCCTTGATTTGACGATGAAGTTGCATCATGTTACAACCTTAAGAACTATTCAATCCATCCATCATGTACACATGGATTAGGATCGCAATTTCATTTGTGATTGATTTGGTGACTATACATGCAACTAATTTTATGACTAAAATGTGTGTAGACAAATGATGCCAATTGTCTATTCATGGGCACTTCCATGTAAACACATAGCCATATACATTTCAATTGTCCAATATAAATAAATTGTTGGACGGAGGCATTAGGTGTTGACACGTGGTAGTTGGTATAGGCAAGATGAAATTGGAAATTGTTGATAATGTGGCCATGAATGTGACATGTGGCAATTTTCCAAATTATTAAAAATATATATATATTGACAATATCATGACATTTATTATTTTACTAAAAATATTTAAAATTAATGTAAAGTTGGTTAGGATCACATGTAACAAGTTTTTAATTATTGTAATGTGGGTATGAGCTTGCCACATGGCATTTATTTTTTAAAGGATTCAAATTTACATATAAAAAAGAAAAATTACAACCATCAATTTCAATAGTTGGTATACATTTCCCATATTAATTTTACATCATAAACACATATTGGCATCTTGACAATGAATTCTAAATATACAAATGTAGGTGTGTGTGCAACCATGGTAGTTGAATATTGAGTTGATCTAATGTAACTAGGTATATGATTAAATTAGTTATACATGTCACTACACTAGTACTTAGGGGCCACTTTAAACAAGGGTCCAAGGCCCAATGAAATTGATCGATCCTATTTGATAAAAGCCATAAGTTGGACCCACAACCTTTAATTGAGGGTCCAAGACCAAAAAGTGGTAAATTAAGGTTAAACCTACATGGCGCCATTTTGGAAGGAAGGTCAAGTGGTTTCATGAACAAAAGAAAAAGTTCAAAAGGAGAGTTCATGATTTGAGAAACCAAATGCAATCTAAAGCCCAAGCAAGCTCGAATTCAAGGATTTAGTTTGCTTCAAATGAGTCCAAACTAGGTGCATATATGTTGAAAGGAGCCCAAAACCATGTCAAATAGTGGTGAAAATTGTAAAATGTTTTACTTATGTTTTTGTTTTAACATTTAAAAGTTATGGTGATCATTTCCAGTTGTGCTAAACAACAAATATGAATGTCAAGGAATTCAAATTAAAGATTCATTAAATTTAATTTTGGGTTTTTGTTTCATTAAAGGACTTTTGAACTTGAACAATAGTTGCATCAAAAGTAATCAATTCTGCAAAGGATTAAGGCAAAGGTCTTCTTTTATAAATAATATTTGATGGTAAAAAATTTAAATTACAGTAGCCTACCACCCACATTAAAAAAACACTCACAATCTAAAAGTTATGGAATTTGGAATGTTTCAAAATTCAAAATATGTTTCAAAATCTAAAACTTTCAAGAGTCCTTTGCCACATGTAAATTATGGGGTGGAATATACATGACATATAAAACAAAGTTGTAATCTATGATACAAGGATAAAAAAACTTAAAGTAGTTAGCATATTTTGGTACCATTCAAAATTATGATGATATTTAAGATGAAATGCAATATCTACACACTTTTTAAGTTTCATATATATTCAACAATGGTTATATTGGGAAAACCATTTATTATTTCAATAACAAGTTGCAAAAGATTTCATCCAGAAAAAAAATCGTGTGAAAAATGAAGAGGACTAAAAAAAATTCACAATCCTTTTATAAAGTATTTTCATTGGTTTGTTTAAACATATTTGAACATATTTGCACTTAATTGGTTCTTAAGAATTTGAACCATGGACCCCATCTAAAGTGGACCTTACTATGCACCATTAGGAGTGTAATTTACATACATTTATATTTAACATGGATCCTTCCAACATATGCATCAAATTTGTCACATTCAATGCCATTGTTCAAGTTGGGCATTAATTTGCTTAAAGTTTACCTAAAATTTGATTTTAAATGTACTTGAAATTTGAAATTTGGAAGTTTTATTCTCACCAATTTTTTTGTTTTCTTGGCTTGCTACTAAGATAAACCCAATTGACATGGGAAAACGCATTATCTTGAGATCAATAACATGTCCATAAATCTAAATAGAAAAACCAAGATTTTAAAAATAAAATAAAATTGGAATGTGTGAATGTTTTGCAAACTTCTAATTCATAGATTCAACACACAAACTTGATTCTAGGCAATCACAATTTAACTTTTTGATCAACGTTACTTTACACAATTGGAAACATCATGCACATGACATTAGGCAAGGAGTAATTCAAAAACATTGAGGGACAACTTGAATGGGTGCATGTGGTACCTATAATATTAAGTTAAACAATTTGACCTTTGAAATAAATAATTAAACCCAAAAAAATTCTTGAATTACAATATGGAAATTCAATATTGGCATATAATGTGTGGTTGTCTACAAGAAAGTTAAAAGGCTTGTAGTAGAGCTTTCAAACATACATACTTTGTTTGATTTAATGAAAGCCACATCAGCCCCTTCATGGAACAACCAATATATTGGTTAATAGAGTGTTCAATTATACATTTACAAGCGACCATTACACATGACTCACATTACATTTGAAAATTACCTATCCCTCTCAAGCCCAAAATAGGCTTACAAAAGGTGTCAGAATGTCCATTACTAGTATTAGTTCATATTCATCAATGTCCATGAGTTTCCAAACAACATTTAAGGTTTGAAAATTACCTTCCCCCAAAAAATAAACTTGTGACAAGTGTCAAAACATCCATTAGTGCTACTAATTAATTTACATGAACATCAATGTTCATAAGCTCCCAAACCAACAACCAAAATTTCATGTATATTGCCTACACCAATGTGTAGTCTTTTCCCCATGGGTAGAGCTAAGAAGTGAAAATGAAATTAACAACATAGCCTATCCCACAAAATTGCAAATGAAGACTTTTACAAGTTGCAAATGTGAGCACAACACAAAAAAAAAAACATACCAACCTCAAAAGTTTTTGAAATGATTAGCAAAAAATGGTTGTATATAATGAACAAGGATTGAAACAATTAATCATTGATTTATGGGTTTGGATATTAAGGGTTACCATATACAATTTCCCCACATATATTATTTGTGGTCTTCCAAAGTATATTGATCAAACTTTTCCTCAATAATTTGCAATGTACAAAAGAGCTATTCCTTGTTTTAGTCTATTAATTGTTCCAATTTTTGTTAAGAAGGATGTAATGCCAAAATGCATCCAAATCCATTATTAAAATATTTGATATTATAAAATATTATCCACTATAAAATACTTGATATCTCTTTTCCCATGGGGAGATTTTATAAATTTTGTGTTAAACAAAACTCAAAATCAACTCATCCAACATGTATCAAATAAATTTCCCATTTTATTTTTCATGAAGTTCACAAAGTTGATGTTAAAAGAACTTAAAAGGCCATATTGTTCAAGCTTATTTAACAAGCACAACAACACATCTTGCATCACAAACTTACAATATCATGAAATCTCAATATAATTCATGCAAAAGTCATATAACAATATGTCTATGCAAAATTTGTGGGTTTCAAAGTGTAAAATTGACATGAAAAATATATACTACTTCTATATAAATGATGTGTATTCTACTTGTGATGTGTTGATGTGAAGTATGTATAATTACATTTCAACTAAATTGATGCAATTATCTTTATGTAATTTTGGATAAAATTGTGCAGTTTTTGTGTATTAAACATGAACATTCATGTATGTCATTGTAAAACAATGTTTCATCCATTTATATATTTAAGATATTGAATATGTAAAAATATCACTCATATTAATCATAACACAAAATTTGTGTGATTTTTGTACGAACCTATGAAAATTGGATTTCGCATAAAATTTGTACAAACCTATGAAGCTTATTAAGTTTGTGATGTAGGTTTGTGACTAGTTTTTTAAATGACTATTGTCTTTTTTTACTATGTTTATAACTATTTGATCATAAAAACACCACGTAATTGTAAAGGACATCAAAATGCCACATGGCATCATGATTTTGTGACTATGATTGTCAATATGACAACTTGTTCAATTTTTGGGAAAACATATTATTAGTTTTGAATTTATATTAATACATTTGAATGACTGGAAATTAGGAATTCAAAATACCATTTACTTTTGTGACAAATAATAACTTATAATGATTCAATTTCTAATGGTGATGATCTGGCATTACATGTGTCAACATGGTATTATAACTAGTAATTGACCTCATGACTCGACATTAATTTCAATAAAATTGCATTTATTGATTGGTCAAAAATGTTTGTAATGCCAAAACATGTCTTTTACAACTTCTCCTATGTAATACAATGTCTAACATGATTTTAAAAATGATTAAGAATGTATTTAACAACTAATAATCAATTTAATGATTTATGACATTAATTTCAATAAAATTACAATTATTGATTAGCTAAAAGCGTTCATAATATCAAAACATCTTTTACGATTTGTTCTTATGCAACTATAAGGTCAATCCAACATAGATTTAAAAATGACTATGAATGTCTTTAGCAACTAGTAGTCAACTTAATGACTTGTGACACTAATTTTAATATAATTGCATCTATTTATTAATTTAAAGTGTTCATAATGCCAAAACATGTTTTTTATGACTTATTATATGCAACTACAATATCCAACATGATTTTTATAATGACTAATTCATCATTAGTAACTATTAGCCAACCTTATGACTCATGCAACTTACACAACTAACTAAAAAAACAACTACAATCACATAAGACCAATCATTTTATTAGCCAAATTTAGTTTAAGTAACCTAATTTAGTTTATAGTTTTATTACAATTTAGCCAAATTTAGCTATGAATTGTTTCAATAATGAACTTTATTTTATTTTTTCCAAATATAGCCTGAATATTCAAAATAATAATAAGTTATCATTGTTTAACCATGTTTAGCATAAAAAATACGTTTAGTTTCATTTATGTTTGTTTAGCGATATTTAACCTAATTTATTATTGTAAATATAAATGATGTTAATTTAGTTATACATTAACAATTTTCAACCATATTTACTTTAAATAATTATGTTTTAAAATGTTTAGCCATGTTGAATGATGTTAGCCAAAATAATTGTGTTTATTTTCATTTATGTTATTTAAACCATGTCTTTAATTTAAATAATTGTGTTTAAAATTGTTTAACCATATTTAGCCATGTTTAAACTAATTTAGTATATGTTTAGCCTAATTTAATCTAGGTCTACCTTATATTGGCCTACGTCTAACTTAGCTAGGTTTACCTTAACGTAATTGAAGTCTAGCTTACAACCTAAGTAATTTTAGTTAGGTTAAACAAAGTTAATTTACTTTTAGCATAGGGAGGCTTATGTTAACATAGGCTAGGCTTGTAAGTAGTATTTGTTGACCTAACTCATCTTAAATCAACTTAGGAAGGCTTAAATTAACCTGAATTAAGTTGGTAAGTAGTAGGTTATAGGTTGACCTATGTTAACCTAGGGTGGCCTAACTTAATTTGATGCTAATTTTTTTGATATTTATAACTTTTTGTATAATAAACTTAATATAAAAATGTGGTAGTGGAATGAATGAAAATTTGCACCCCAAAGTGTAGGTGAGCAAGGGTTCAAGTCCTTGTTCTTGTAACTTATGATTTCTAGGTCACTTAACTTAAGTTAAGTAACCTAGTATTGGCTACCTAGGCTAGGAGGCTGAGGTTTGTTTTTAATCTAGGCTATGTAGTCTAAATTAGGTAGCATAGGTTAATTAAACTAAACTAGGTTGATTTTTGGCTAGGTTAACTATATAGGCTAACTATGTTAGGTTGATTTTTGTTCATGTGTAATGATTCATAATTGAACATGTGTTTATAGATTTTTGACACATGTCATCCATCTATTAAAACGTCATTTAGTTAAGTACAATGACTAGGTTGATATGGGATGCACTTTACACGTCAAACCAAAGTCAACGGTGACATGGAATTTCAATATTATAAGAAAATAAAAAAGTCCTAGTTGATAAGATGACTAGGCTTTGTAACTATATGTTCCTTGTGACTAAATGGGTGAAACAATGTGGGATTAGCAACTCAATAGTCACTAGTTGCAAATGTTCTTCCTAACTAACACATAGTCATAAAGGCAAGTCACAAAACTCAAAATGTGTTCTTGTGAACATTTGCAATCTACAAGTTTTAAATTTACAATTTTCATTTAATCTAATAAGAGACATACACCACTTACCCACGACCAATTTAATTGTAAACACGATAGAAGAGGGGAAAAAACCTAAACTTGATGTCTTTGAAACAAAGTAGCTTTGGTTCAATGTTCCAAGCTCAAAAGGTTAAAAATTTAGAACTTGTCTCATTTCTAGATGTTGCATAAAAATGTCACATCTTATATATAATTACAACATGTTTGTGCATCCGTCCGACGACGGTTCCGCGTTTTAATGGACCCGACGGAACCGGCCCGAACGGTCGAATTCCGAAAACTAGAACCGGCCCGGACAGTCGGATTCCGCCGGTGAATAGGTACCCTATCAAACTGGGTTTTTACTGCTGCATTTATGGGGCACCGGTGGCGACGTGCTGCATTTTTTGGGGCAGGGGCAGGGGGGCAGGACATGGCAGGGCAGGGGGGCAGGGCAGGGGCAGGGGCAGGGCGGCCAGACAGGGCAGGGGCAGGGCAGGGGAGGGGCAGGGCAGACAGTAGAGCTTAACAGAACGTTCAGGGTGGCTGGAGTGGCGTAGCCACGGGTTACCCACTACTCGTTAAAGGTAGACCTATCAAATTTGAACAATCAACAAAAATGAATGGGAAGAAAATGAATGGAAAAAAGGGAAAAATAACATGACCTTTAGGCATTTAAAACCTCCGACTTTTGTCATAACTTGTAAATTAATAATCAAGCTTTAATCAAATTGATTTTAATGGGATGCACTAAAATAATAACACCCATAACTCAATAGTCAAGCTCCACATGAGTTTAGTGAAAAGGAACAAGGTACAAAAAACGTTCATAACTCAATAATTGAACTTCACTTGAGTTCAATGATTAAGAGAAAACAAATTATGGAAACCCATGTGATCTAAAGAAGATGATGATATTAAAAAACATAGAAAACATGAACCTCGACTAGGCAAATGTACAATATTTTGACCTAAAAAAACTAAGATTTGAAAAGTGACGATTTCTTCTAAAAATATTTTAAAAGTTAGAAGAAGATCCCTCGTGTTATGTATAACAATCCTCGTAAAAATATAATTTTTAAGTTGATGTCATTTAATTTAAAAGGATACTAAAATTGTTATTGGCTTTTTGGCAAGGACACTCTTTCAAGTGTTGGTCGATACTTTTGTTGAACTCACAATGACCTTTAATAACTAGTCATCAACCAAAACATCCTATGTCTAGTCTTACAAAAATACTTACACAACTTACTACATTGGTAGCCAAACATTACCAAATTTCAACAAGTTCAAAATTTCAAAATTCCTTCCTTAGCAAGTTGCATCACTCCTACCTTTGACATTGATTCTTCTCACTCTCCTCCAAATTAAAGACCAAGAATTATTTGAACTTCTTTTACATTTGTGTTTTTGGAGAAGCCTTCAATCTTGCCTAAATTTATCATGACTAAATTTTAATCAATATCAAGAGAATGGGTTGCAAAACAATTAATGATAGATATGTGGATTTGTACTTAATGCACTTAATGTAGGAAAGGAGAGGTGAAATGTGTATTTTAATGACCAAAAACTGCCAATTACAAATATTTTTTACGTTCACCCAGATTCATAAGTGTGTATATGCACCCATTGCAATACCTAAATTTAAGGCCTATATGGTATTTTTGCGAGGGATTACAAAGAAACTAGAGTGGACAACAACACATTTTCTTACAATGCTTGGATTATGTTTATTGCTAACATTACAAAAGTAAGCCTAATTGGTTGTTAAATTATACAAGTGGCTATGAGGTAGGTAGGTGGGCCATATATGTAGGCATGTGTCAATGGAAAGTAGGTAGGTAAGTGCTCAAAATAGTACCCACTTGAAATTCTTCCAATACCTTCATGGGTCAACAATGACATCATGTACTTGGAGGGTAGGTGGGTAGGTGGCTTTGGGGCTCAAGGGAGGGGGGGGAGCTAATACCTACTTGATGTCCTCCAACACCTTGATTTATCAATGTCGACATCATGTAGTTGGTTGACATGTATGTAGGTTGGGGGGGGGGGCGGGAGGGGGTGTCAAGCTAGTACCTATTTGATGTTATTGCAAATTTTTCATTGATCAATGTCAACATCACATAACTGGTGAAAAGATAGGCATATGCAAGTAGGTTGTTTAAATAGGTCGGTAAGTAGGTTGTGGGTGGGGAGGGGAGTTAATTTCAAATAGTGAATGAAGTGAAAACTTAAGTCCTTTGGGTGGGTAGGTAGGTAGGTGAGGATAAACATATGTCAAAGTGATGGGGAGTTGCAAATTGGATATAAGGAGCAAAACATGACCATTACTTCATTTCCACTGAGGTGAATGATTATTTAAGTTGACGATGAATTTTTTGGGTTAACTTGTACAAAAATATTCCTAATGCCATACTATAGGAAACATTGAAATAGTTTTGAACTAAATATAATAAATATGGGTTATTAAAAATCATTAAACCAATGTCATTTTTTGTTATTTGAAGAAATTGAAATGATTTGAAAATGGCATTTTATGAATTTTTTTAATGTGGGTTGCTACATCATAGTATTTAATGCAATATTTTTTTGGGTCATAAAAATTGAAACAATTAAAAAGTCAAATTATAAATCATGATTTTAAACATATTTTGCAAAATATTTTCTCTAAAAAAAATTCTTATGCTTTGGTGGCTCCTAATAGTGTGTTTGGACTTGAGGTTGTTAATTGGTAGGTAGGTTAGTGTGATTAGGAAATAAAATCTTCAAAAAAATCATAAATAAATCTCAAGGGAAAAGGAAGGTTGATTTTAAAATATTTAATTGTGTTAACCAAGGTGGTTAGCATAGGGATAGGAACCAATGAAAAAGTTGAGCATCTAATCACCATCCATTTACATTGGGGCAATGGTGGGTGCTAGTCCTTTTCGACCAATATATCCCCACTAAAGCAAATTAGCACCCCACCAACACATCGTGGGGGATGGATGGTGTGTGAATAAGGAACAATTGTGCATTGCATTCATGTCCCACGGCTAACCACATATGTACTAACTACTAACCATCCATAATGCATATGCACCTATCTACCTAATAGGCACCAAATCCCTTCTTACATAATAACAACTTGCGTTCCCTACTTTTTACCTATAATACTTGCCCATTTACATAGGTAGTGAACATTTAAGAACTCAAAGAAGTCACATTTTAACACATTGTTCCTATGTTTTAAAAGTTCCATGAACATCTATAACCCTCCACCTAGCACTTCCAAAGCCGAAAAAATTGCTAAATTTGATAAGGAATGGGCAAGATATGGGGTGTTTGGTTTAAGGGGTTTTCATGTTTGGTGATGGGTGAATTGAAACATATTAGAATTTGGAGCTTTAAATATTTGATTGTTGCATCTTTACTTCCAGAATACAAAGAAATTTTGTAAAGGTTTTAAATCACTCAAAATAGACTAAAATGAAGAAAATATGGGACCAGAATTAGAAAAGGTATAGAGTTATTTTTTCATGATTTTTGAAGCAAACTATCATTCATCATTTTCTCATGTTTTCTGCGTTGTTCCTTTATTTTTACAGTTGAAAGAAATTTTGTAGTTTTTCAATTTGCACATCAAATGACACAAATTCATTCAATTTGGTTAAGGAATGAGGAAAATATTGGAGACTGTTTGGTGATGGGCGAATCTAGCCTACTTAGTCCATAATGGGTTTCCAATGGATGGTGCAACAATTGGTGTTAGGTCACATAAACCCTAGATTCCTTTTTGGTTGCCATGTACCTTAAAGAATTATGAACCACTCCATGATTTGTGAAGATGGTTAACTTGTGGCAAAATTAGACAAATTTAGCCCCCAATTTTTCATCCCAATGGGTTGCCATTATGTACCAATGGGCTCACTAGAATTTGTTAAAACAATTTTGTGATGTAACCAATATGGCCATCATCTATTAAAAGGTTTTAGCCAAAATTTCCTATAAATCAATTATGAAAACAAAAAATTTAAGCGTTTTTTAACATTTGTTGGCTCCATATTGAAATGTGATATAGGAATCAGTTGAGTTTTATGATTTAAAAAAAAAAAGATTTGGCAAATAGTGTTTCAAGCATGACAAACATCGAAATGTGTGAGTCTAGATATTTGCCCACTAATA
This sequence comes from Sphagnum tenellum, assembly GCA_963921925.1. Taxonomy (NCBI): domain Eukaryota; kingdom Viridiplantae; phylum Streptophyta; class Sphagnopsida; order Sphagnales; family Sphagnaceae; genus Sphagnum; species Sphagnum tenellum. The sequence continues at coordinate 6,205,518 of OY998154.1, forward strand.
TAGATTCCAAGGACAAGGTTGGGTAAAAAATATGGGGGAAAATGAGTCAGTGCTATTGTGAACATATTGGAATAACACATTGTGAACCCATTTGGAATTTCATGGGAACATCTTAGGAACCAAAAAAATGCAAAAATCCAATAAGCTTTGACCTTCCCCAAGAGATTTAAAAAAAAATTCTATTGGGTGCATGTTGCAAATTTTCATTGGTTGAGCATTATTTTTATTCCCAACTATGTCTTTCATTGACTTCAGACTTTTAAAAAATGAGCTTATTTGGGACCTTTATCAAAACAAGGTCATTTTTTTAACTTCGCCAATGAATGTATTTTGAACAACCTTATAGGTCTAAATTCCAAACCCATTTGGATGTTATTTATCCTTTTTTTATGGTGATTTGTGACCAAATTTTGTTCTTGGCTAAGGAAGCACATTGTGCCCAGGTAGGGTTTTAAAATCCAATTCACCATCTAGGATTGTGGATGGAACAAGGATGTTGCCAATTTGCATCCAATCCAATGAGTTTCATTGCCAAGATGTTTAGGCTTTTTATGTTCATTAATGTGTGAACTAGTCACTTGTGAGCACCCTAAACCATAGCCACCACTGCTAGTTGGAGGTTCAAGCTTGGTGTGAAAAGTCGATTTGCTTCAAGCTTATTACCATCACCATCTTGCCCATTAGTTAGTGCAATTTTTTCACCAAAGAGTTGTTTGCCATCATTAATTAGGATCACCAAATCTTGTTTCCTCTAGTAATTGGGATCATTAGAATCCACATGGTGTACATTTGCAAATGACAAGATGTTGGAACTTCATTCATTTTGTAATCCTTGAAAGTTGAAACAACTACTATCTTGTTCAAGTTTTCATCCCATCCCATTATGCAATGCATAATTTGGTTTTTATTGTTTAGGTTTAGAACTTCATGAGTTCTATGTTGAAACCTTGTGGATTTGTACACATTGCAGTCTTGACAAAGTTGTTATTTTAGCTTTGAAGAATGGCAAAAGGATTTTTTTTGAAATTTTGCGGGGGCTTAGGGCTGATTTGGAGTTGGGGTTGACGTTGCACGGTTTCGATGAGCCACAACTTACAAGTAAATGTCTTCGTACCTCAAGGTTAAACCTTCACAAATCCTCCTTGAAACCCTTATTTATTTATATCCATTGTCCATTATCTACTATTTAAATTATTGGAAGATTTTCTTCAATCTCTTGAAGGCTCTGAGTCTCATCGGGTTGTAAATTTTTAAATTTCCTTTTTTGATTGTCCACGCTAGTTGTTCTAGTTCTTGAATGCACTTTTTGAGCATGCTTTTTAAGTGAGTGACGTTATCGATTCCCTTCAATTGATGTTTGTTTTCAATCCATGCTAGGTAGTTTGATTCTTGAATGTGCTTCATGACTCATGGGTCCTAAATGAATGTCCTAAGTTTTGGTCTTGTTGTTAATAAACATCAAGAGCTCTAATTCTTGAATGCATTTCTTGAATGCAATTCATGAGTGAGTGTTGTTGATTCCCTTCAATTGATGTCTATTTTCGATTGTCCATTTTAATGGCTTTGATTCTTGAGTGTGCTTCCTAAGTCCTAAGTCTTGAATGAGTGTCCTAAGTGGTGTTATTGATGTTGATAGGCATTGAAAAATATTTCCTTTTTCAATTGTTGTTGGTAATTATTTGATGTTCATCCATAGATTGTAGAGTCCATATTGTATGTTCATTGGTACTTCAAACTTTTATATGATCTTGCTACACACAACAATCAACATCATTCATATCTTCCTCAATATTTTTGTAATTTAATTTGTCCATAAACCCTAAGCTTACCATGCCATTGTGCCTTGTGAGTGATTCTAGCATGTTTCCTAGGTCATTTAGTTCCTCTAGTGGCCCAAAATCACCTCTAAGTGGAGCATGGTTTCCTGAATCTATTATCAACCCACTTGAAAACCTTTTTGCACCAAACTTTCGAAAGCCCACTAGATTTGTTCAACACAAGTTCAAACTTTGTAATGTTTGATGTCATTCTTGAAATCTCTAATGTTATTCCTAAAATCCCTCTTGAGTTGATAGATCTTAAAAAGATTGTGGATTTTTTAGACTCCCAATTTGACCCCTTTGAATCTAAGTCACTTTTGAAGAAACAAAAACTAGATGTGCTTGGGGTGGGAAGAAATAGAAAAAATTTAATGACAACATCAAGAAGTTCCAAGCAAAATGGGCAACCAAATTGCCATGGGTAAAAAGTTTAGTGAATGAAAGGGGGTTTATTCAAAGCGTGAAATGCATGGTTTGTTTTCTAATTGAAAGTAAGGACAAGATTGTTGGGTGTAAATAGGATACACTCACAAAACATGCAGACCGCAAGATTGCTATGTGAGACTTGCTAAATCTTGGGGTGAAGAAGGGTGGGACCTACATTACTAAAGATTGTGCCAACCTAAAAAAATGAGATTGTATGCCCAAAGGGGTCCCAAGTCAATTTTGACCCAAGTGAACAAACTTGTGAAGTAAGGTAATTGGAAAATGGTTCAAATGAAAGCTTTGTTTCATGTTCTTACCCATGGCCATCCAATGTTGGAATACAAGACCTTGTATGAGTTATTTGCTAGTTTAGGTGTCCCAAACAGTCCAACCATGCATTAATCAAATTCTATAGGTTGGATACTTGTTTAATTCATGCACACCCGAGTTGAGAGTGCCATTCTCAAGGCCATACAATCTGCCCAATTCATTGCCTTGTCTTGTGATGAGGTCAACCATAGACAATGGCTCGTGGATATGTGTTCATGCTTATGTCATTGATTATTGGACTAAAATACCAATTGTTATGTGTGTCGATAGGATTATAGATGGATTAGGTTCTAACAACCTCATTGAAGTTATAATGAATGCATTGTTGAAAGGCAGGGGGCTAATGAAGGAAAATTTGGCTAAGAAATTCTTTTGTTTTAGAAAGGATGGGTTGAATGTGTTTCAAGATGGGAAAACATGAGTCACAAAACATATCAAGGATTCCTAGGAACCATTTTTTATGGGTGTTCACTATGTTCACCATAGGGCAAACTTGGTGGTCCAATTCTTGGGGAATTTGACCCTTGTTGGGTGGATTGATAACTTCATGATGAACATGTACAATTATTTTAGCCATAGTCCAAAAATGCATTTGTAATTTTAAAAATTAGTTTAGACCTTGAAGACAAAGGGGAATATGATTTTAAAAAATGTTAAAACACAATGAATGTCGTTGTTGGAGCCTTTGAAAAGAAAAATGTTAAAACACAATGAATGTCGTTGTTGGAGCCTTTGAAAAGGATTATGGTAGAATATTGTCCATTAATTTGCAATGATGCAAGTGGACTATTATCCTAGCCAAGTGGCAAAGGTGATTTTCTTTCGTCTTTCATGTTCATAATTTGCATTAAATATGCATTGTGTTTTTCTAAGTTTTCTTAGTTTTGTGGCAAGCAAACTTGGGCCTTTTGTCGAACATACACTTGTTGCTTGGGTTGGCTTGTGTTTTGCCATTGACGGAAAACATGCAATCCTTCCAAAAATATGTTCAAAGGAGGCATATTTTCATTTGTAGTTTCATTGCAATAGTGAAGGTATGCTAGGGTCAATTATATAGTTTATATTGTGAAGCTACATCTACTTTTAAAGGTGACGAATTTTGGTCCTTTTGCGGATTGTTACAAAGTGACCATGAATAGATTCATTTGAAATGGGTCACTAATTACAATACATGCAACATTGAGCATCTTGCATTTGTTCTAGATGACCAAAAAAATGGGTTTCTTGGGGTGAAATTTGCCCAAATTTTGTTCTTATGTTGCATGTGACTCAAGTGACATTAGATGAATGCAAATGTAATTTCTTGGCCTTAAATTTTCATAATGAACGATTATTAGATGCATTCTAATTTGTAAATGTGGTTAGATTTTCAACTTTGGTTATAAATCGTTGAACTTCAATACTAACAAAGTTGGTAAGCTCATCCACTTGCATTGTTTCATTTCCTTATGCTTTTGTTATTTCATGGGATGATTAAAAATGAAGATGCAAGTGGTCTATAATGGTTTTTTTTAATTTTTTTTTGTAGAGGTGGTTGGTTGATGGAGTAGGTCTATAAATGTATGTTTGGATAATTACAAACATGGTACAATGTTAAAATGCAATAATTACTTGTTAGAATTTTTATTGGCTCATTGATAAATTGGAAATGAAGTTGTAGGTGTTTTATACATCGATTTCTCATTTCCAGATTCCATAGGGTGGTCAATTATTTCATTTGCACGAGCAAGAAATCTAATTCATGCTTAAAGAAAAATTAGTTTGTATATAAGCTTGTGGGGTGACTAGAAGTTGGAATTGATATTGTAGGTGTTTTTGCAAACTTATTAGGTGAGGTAGAATTTGTTTGATTTAATGCATATTACATAATAGTTATTGATGCTTGAGCTTTGGTTCTTTTACATATGGGCTTATGGGGTGGTTGGAAATGAAATTATGGGTGTTTGTAAACCTATTTTTCATAGCTAGACTCTAGAGGAAATGAAGTTGTAAAGGTTCTACAAACCTCTTTTTCATTTACAAAGGTGGTCAGTTTTTTTTATTGAGTATTCAATGAGTACATGAAGAAGAATATGTCAAGTTCAATGTTCCTTTTCATTGGTTAAGTTATGGTCATTTTATATATGGATTCATGGGTGACTATAAATGAAGTTGTAGAACTTTTGTAAACCTTTTTTTCATATTAAAAGGTGGTTAATTTCTTGATTTAATAGCTGAAGTAAAATATGCCAAGTTCAATTTTTCTTTTCATGCTTACTTATGCATTGCTTTTTAACGCAAATGTTGGTGTTTTTTTGTGTTTTTTTGGGATCATGCCAGAGATTGTTGAAAACATAATTCTTGAGTTGGATGTTCGATTCCTTGAACAATTAATCTTTCATGCCTTAGAAATTGTCTATTCGCAATATTGGTTATAAGTAGATGTAGAGGTGACCTTTCCTTGACATGTGGAGGTGTTAAAAGGATTTTATTGTAGCCCACAACCATGTGGACAATCTTGGGGGAAGGGGAAAATTTGTTCTTGTTGTTGTTGCAATTCTCTCATCATGGGGTTTGGATGTTCAACAAGGTTTTTTTATGATGACAATGAAGTTGAAATCAACTCAAGCCATGGTTGAAGTGGTTGCATTCACAACTAACATAGTTAACCTTGTCATTATTAACCCTTTGACTCATTTGTGGTGAGTATCAATGCATCCTAACTTTTGTTTCATTCCTTTCCAAAGTACCTGAAGGCAAAGTAGATTGCCATGGTTGACATGTTTAGCTTTGTTGAAAACAAACATTGTTTTAGTTTAGTTTCTTTTTTGAAAAACAAAAATGCACAATTGATTGAACTCTCATTTGCAAGTTGTTGCAATGTTTGCATAGAGTTTTTTCACACTTGATATTTTTCCCTATGAGGCTACTTATAATATGTGGTTAGATGTTTAGGCAGTAATTGGTAAAGGTTGGTATGTTTGAATCATGAAGCCACTTTTGCACCCCTTTGTTTCATGATATGTTGCAAGATAGCTATGAACAACTTAGGTTTATTGCCATATTTACTACAGATCACTAGCATCCATAATCGAACACCAATATAGGTGAAGCTTTTGTGGCCACCTCATATAAATAAAGCTCCAAGTACGATCGCCATATTGAACTATGTATTTTATTGCTCAATCACCTAAGGGCATTTTGATTAGAATGACATCAACCAAATTTTTTTGAAACATTATTCAGTTTTCGCCACATGTATCTAGTAACAAATTTCTTTTGCCACCTATGCCACAACCTAAGAATGGAAAAAGAAGAAAAAAAAGAAAAAGAAAAAAAGAAGGCTATTGCTATTGGAAGGCTAAACTTTATCCAAAGTATAGTCTAGATAGGCAGGGCATTTTACTAGCCTAGTAGCCTAGGGTCAACTTTCACATTGACAAAACAAATAATATATTTTTTCAAAAAAAATTTGAATTGATATGTTTTTGTTTTTGAAATTTTGAATATACTATAATTTCATGACTTACTATTTGATTATCATATGAGGAGTAAAATTATTCAGATGTAGCCTCTGATAATAATTATCACGGTTCTCAACACTTCTGTTTCATACTTTTGCAAAATTTCATTTCACTATTCTAAGGATTATTTAATGATGAAACTAACCCTAGCCTAAGCAAGGTGGTTCTCCCAGTGCACCTGCTCTCTTTAGGTAAATTGTATTCACACCTGGCCTTGGGGAGATGCTCAACCAAAGACTGAAAATTGGTTGAGAACTTGGAACCCACGAAGCAGCCACCCAGGAACGAGCAAAGAACGAACGTTACTAGAAATTCACCTTCACGTTACATTATCACTTCACTACTTTGGTGCTTTTCCATCCACAACAGTAAAGTGACCTCTATGCTGTATTTTGGATGAAATATAGGACTGCAGTGGCGTGTGAAACTTGAATTGAGCTCCAAGGTGTGCCCACAAGACAGTGCCCTCCACAAGGGCATGTACAAGCAAATCAATGTCTTTTTTTCATTTTTCCCCCATTCCCAATATGTTCCCTTTAAGTTCCCAATGGGTTCACATCAGCTTCCCAATTTGTTCCCCAAGTTCCCATTGTGTTCGCCAACATGTTCTCCATAGCACCTCATCCCCTATGCTTTGGCAAATGTTGTCCTCTGTTCACCTATATATGTACCTAATATAGGGTTATAGCCCAGACGAAAAATGGTGACAAACAGTTTGAGAAACAGAAATTTCATGCAGTCAATGAAAGGCACTAACGAGAGGGGTCTGGTTTTTTCTTTTTGGGGAGGACGGGAGGGAGGAATTTTTTTCTTTTTCCTTTTTTTGGGGGTGTTGGCCATACCATCAGCCCAGGTCAAAAATGGTGACAAACAGTTATCCAAATTAAAGTTCCATGCAACCAATGAAGCCTCAGCATGCACTCATGAGGGTTCCAATTATTTTCTTTGTGGAAAGTGGGGGAAGAATTTTTTGCTTTTTTCCCTTGTCATGTTCCCTATCTGTTCCTGTAAGGTCCCCCAAACGTTCCCAATAGCACCACACATTTTTCCCAGATGGTTGGTTTGCCCAAACTTGATCCCTCATGTATATAAACTGAAAAGGTAGACCATAGGGAGCGCAACTGTTTCTATTTTTCAACTGGCAGTCCAAAGTGGTCCTTCTATTGGGGAGTGCCCAATGTTCCCAAAAAATGGTGATAGCTCCCTCAAAAAAAACAGAAAAAACTGTGAGCACACCACCCATCAACTAATTAGTATGAATAACAAGTGGTAGGTACCCTACAGCACTGATGTGTAAGGGGATGTGGGTGGAGAACCTCTTCTTAGGAGATGTGCAAACTCTGAAATTTGGGTAGTGGGAAAACACGAAGCCGCCACCCAGGAACGATCACAGAACGAACGCTAACTTACCTGAAAAATGCACACAAAGGCTGTGCGAACTGAACTGACGGATTTCCTGACTATGGACGCAGGCCTACACTTGGCTTCCTCACAAGGCTGGTGGCTCTCTTGTCTCTTCCACAGCTTACTGCCTTCCAACAACCTTTGCTTCTATATTATAAAATACACGCGCAGCTAGCTATAAAACGAAGAAGAGCATCCGGGTATTTTGTATTGCCATCGTTTCCGTACTTTTCTTTTGCAGAGCATTGAGTTCCATCTGAATGCCCACTCGGTTCCCACAGATTTTGGTGTTCATCCCAGTTCTCCGTATAGAAGTTCATGGTTTCTCCATTCAATCTCAACTGTCAAAGTTTTCTTAGCTCACAAATATTTTTTGCTCAGCTCACATTCTAAAGAGATTTTTTTCAGTTCTGCTTCTTTTATAAGAGTCTTAGTCACTTCTGTTGCAACAGCTACATAATCAGTGCCAGGAATCAAAGAATTCCACTGCAAACACTTCTGTTTCTATTTCTATTTCACTTACCTGTGTACTTGGGTTTTTGTCTTAGGGTTTGTTGATTTCGTAACTATAATTTCCTTCCCTCATTGCTATTTTCATTGATTTCTTTCTGCCTGGGTTATGCTTTGCAGAACAGACACATTTGACGATCAGAGAGAATATTAGAGTAGGGGAGTCATAGTTTTGCAGCAGAGTGAAAGTTGAAAGTATCAAAGTATTCATCGTACTTGCCATTCATGAATTTGATGGCTGTTTACTTCAAGGACCATGACATATGGTCCACACACTACAACATTTGGAGTAGTTTTCCACATTTTTCCCATAGATTTTCCTCACTGTTGCCACGCTTTTGATGATTCATATCATGGACTGTATGTGACAAATCTGTAGCAAGACATGGGAAAATTATGGGTTAGAGGTGTGGCAAAAGTGTGGCATTTAGAAGCGTGATAAACTGCATGGAAATATTGACTCATATCCACATTGTTGCCTCAACGCCATCCCACATGTTTCTATGAAATTTTCACATTTGTAACATGGAGGTTAGACTGCACTATGCTCATACTATCCCTCTTTTACTCTCACTTTTTTCACAATTATGACGTAGATGTTAAACCAATGTATTCCAATCATTTTCTCAACTTTTCCATGCAAATGATAGTTAGGCTAAACCACTTTTGGCTCAACATATCCCACTTTTTTCCCTCAAATTTTCCACATTGATATTGTAGTTTTTCCCTCAAGTTCTCTAATTTGTCAACAAAAAAAAATCCCACATTTTTCTTCAAAATTTTCATGTTATCTAACTGAAAGTACCCTCACATTTTTTTCACTATTAACAAAGTGTATCCCATTGTTTTCCTTCAAGTTTTCCACATTATTTAACAAAAAAATCGTATTTTTTCTTTCAAGTTTTCCAAGTTATTAACAGAAAGTATCTCACTTTTCTCAAATGTCTTTCAAGTTATTTAATATAAAGTAACCTAGTTCTTTTCATTGTTAGAAACAAGTATCCCAATATTTTCCTTCAAGTTTTCCACATTATTTAACAAAAAGCATTACATTTTATTTCCAAACTTTTGTCACCTTATTTAACAAAAAATATCACATTAGTGCCTTGGTGGTCACTAACATTGACTAGTGTCCTTTAATCACCAAGCAACCAACAAGGCCAAACGTTCACATACAAATCCACACTAGTCAAAATTAAGCTTTATTATATTGTACATCAACAAAGCTGTACTTTATTGTATGTACTAAGTTTACCATTAGTGCACCCTAATAGTGTGGTGTCACCAAAAATAAGGGGAATACTTTCTATAGTGTGCACATCCCCATTGCTGGACATCCATACATTGAAATATGATTTTAATATTTTTACTGAAACATGACAATTCTTATTCAAATATTCTTCTTCTTCAAGATCCTAATAGACATCTAAGTTTTATGGCCTTAATTTTATGGACCACAAAGGATCAAGCAATCATTTTGATTTCCTCTTTAGGAATCAACATGTTGTTTTGTGTGGATGGCAACTCATACCCAACAATAGAATCCCCACATAATATTAATTTAACTACTTCAACATGGTTCAATCTTAGAGATTGGACAAAAATTTAAGGCAAAGTTAGCCAATCCAAACATCTGTATTCTGAGCATCCCTCAGTTTCAAAAACCTCCAGAATTCCCACAAAACAACAAGTACTCTTTTAAAGACAAAACACATTCTATACCTAGTTCAAAATCCCCAGAAACATCATGCATGAGTTGCCACACAACCACTCTAGAAATCCTAAACACGTTCATCCTTTCCCTTGTGTTGGTCCTTACATAAAACACATGTAACAACTCTAGACCTTTTCGTGACATTCTTAACATAACGGAAATCTTCTCCTCATGATTTTTCTCATTTCGACTATTTGATCAAATTTTGCTTCTACCTATTTACAACACCCCAAAATCAAAAGCAAACCACACTTTGTTTTTAGTCCTCCTTACAAGCCCAGTCACTTAGCTTCCCTTTTATCACACCACAATCCCCTACCTTCACTTCTTCAACCTACCTCCAATCCTCTTCATTTGATCTTTTTGCCTCCCCAAAGTCCCTTGCCAATCTCTTTCCAGAAATTTGATCCACAGATTTCTTGAAGCATTTTCATTGGGCTGTAGAGATTACATTCCATCTCAACAACTAACTCCTTTGTCATGACCTACAAAACAACAAAAACATAATAGAGTATTTTATTTTATTATTATTTTTTTAACGTTGTTGAAGCTTTGTGTTGTTAGCAGTCCAATTGTAGTCTAAATAACCTTCATCCAAAAACAAATGACATTGTTTTTAGATTATAGTGGTCCCAACAATAGTTTTGTCTACATCTGCCTCACAACGGTTGGTTCGCTTTCAATCTTGCAGCTGAATGCACAGACCACAAATATGAATCACAAGCTCATGATCCCGAAAACCTAAAAGACATGAAGTGGGGAATCATGAATTGAAGCACAAACATTCACACTTGCAATATTGCATTTACAATTCCAGTTTCAATAACAACACCATCTACTCCTTTTGCAACGCTCAAAGTTTTTGCATCTTTCCACACCAAAACATAGAGAATATGTGAGCGAAAGAAGTTGTTGATCATCTGCACTTAGTTGCACAGCTTGAATCTGACATGTTTAGTTGCTAGTGTTTTACATGAAGATGCTCATCATGGAACCACCCACAAGTTGAAGACATCATCGTCTATAAGGGCCTCCTACGCCAGGAGCTGTAGTTTGTACATATAATACACCACTGGGGTTTGAAGGAAGAAATGTAGTTGTTAATGGTAGCTTGTTGTGCAGTAGTGGGCAACATTCACACAACACGTGTCAAGGATATCTTGAGCTAGACGTATCATGTTTTGAACCATAACCTTGTGGTAAATTATGTTGCACAAATTAATCAATCCAAAAATTGAAACATCAAGAAGTTGCAACTTTGGCTCAATACTACTAAGGTTTGAATATGAAAGATTCATATTCCACAAAACAATGCATGTGAGTTCACAACAACGGCTCTCAAAGAATCTCATGAAGAAGAAAATGATTGATGGGATTTTAAATTTTTTTACTTAGTTACTTATTCTTTCGTGGCATACATGCTAGTGTATTGAACATAGGAACTGCAAAAACAAAATGGGAGATCAAGTTGAGACTTAATCACGACAAAACTCATTGATCTTTGCATAACACCAATTTGCAACTTACAACATGCAATTGTGTGACCATGGAGATCAACATTGAATGATGATCAATAGTTTAGGGATGGAGTTGTTGGATTATTCTTATATGTAACTTCCAATTCCCCAACGAAAACCTTTTTGTAATGGGTCACAAAGGTCCCATTTCCCATCTTTTTCACAAATGGGTGTTTCAACACCACACCAGCTGGTCCATCACTGTCTCACTACATAAACATCAAGTTCTTGATGAGATGCCTCATTTGCCAATTTTTAATTTTTTTTTGATAAACTCCAAAGAATTCAAGGTAACTCACATAAAATAATTGAACAAACATTTTTGCAGAGTGGAAGTAAACCCACTATATGATTAAAAAGAAGTAGCCAATGCCTTTGTTCATGGTCTTACAACAACCTCAACTTGATTCGAGAAGTTCGGTGTTTCCCATCCTCATGATTGTGATAAACTGTCTCACGGTGGGCATAAAGTACTTAAATGTGTGTGCCTACTTTTCTCTTTCTTTAAGAGATTGTTGAAAGGAAAGTTGTACTTGTTACCCTTTTAGAAACAAAACCAAAACCAAGTTTGCAAATTTTTTGAAAAATGAAAAAACTTAGCACTCCCCAAACACAAGAGATTTTTATTTAAAATGTTAAATTTGATAATACATTCACTTATAAAAACTTAGAAACCTACCAATTTAGTAGCATGCTAAAGGCTTAGCAATAATTTTTTGATTGTTTTTCTGTTTCTAGAAATGTCAGCAATGGTGAATTAAGATTAGGTCAACTACACACAACAAAACAAAAGTTATAAACAATTTCAAGCTAAACAATTTTGAACAATGTCAAAAACTAACAAAACAAAAAGAGAAGACATACATAATAAGGGAAGCTTTGGCTTGTGGCAAGGCTGAAATGGATTGGGGCATCCTTGATGAACAACTCCACATAATGGAACAAGTACATGCCACAATCATAATGATTCTGCTATTGAGGGACCTACAAAATCGCAAAGTAAAAAATTGAGTTAGGAAAAATTGTTGATTATTTTTATTTTAAAAACTTTGCAACAAAAGAGAATCATACCTTTGCAACAATGTACCACATCCGTTGAATTGCTAACTTCATCTCTTGTGAGTCATGCAAGCTTGTAAAAGCTTTCCAAATTTAAACCTTTCGCATACATGTTTGAATATGGCGTTTTATTTGTTTGTGACCACCCTCCAAGGATTCTAGGTGTAGAATGCATGATGTCTGCATCTTGTCATCCTGCCCTAGATTCTTGAGATGTGGGGTGATGACCACATTCCAATGTTTATTGTGATTGACTAGAATCATGATGTAATTTTTGAAAAAAAGATCCACACCATGATTTTAATTTTGTAGTTGCAAATTTTGCATTATGTTCTTTGCATTGAATGAGTTTAAAGTAGAAAAAACAGTTGAAGATATAAAATTGTGAATTGAAATGTTGTCTTTGCAAGTATTTGAAATAACACGATTCATTTTTTTCTAACATTTGAATAAAGAAGAGTAGAGATTCAATGTTTTCTGATATTTAAATAAAACATAATAAAGTCTTTGGATATGTATTTTCTTCAAATAAAAGTCGAAGATGTGTCATTAAGGAACTGCTTGGGTTTTAGTGTTTCATAATAGTGTTTCCTAATGGTGATTGCATTAGAATCACCATTAGGATATTGCAAATCAGATTGCATTTGTCAAAAGAAAAAAAAACATGTTAACACAAACAAAAAAAAAACAAAAAAACAACACTCATCAATCGTTTAAAACCAAAACTTTGCAACACACGTGTGATGTAAAGTAAAAATAAACAATTGGGAATCAGACCATGTTCAGGAGCAATTGCTTTAGGGAATCACAACCTATAATTTTGTACCTGCATGTGACGAATGTTGTTTGGGTCACAAACAATTATGAAAACCTATCAACCAAGACAATATTATGTTTAAGTTAAAAAAGAACAAGTTTTTCCACAAAAAAAACATTTGTTTCATGAATCTTTGTTGTCTTTGTGCTTCCTTTTGTTTGGTTGGAGAAAAAACATAATAGTAAAGTACTCACCAGGTTATGCAAGGGGAAGATTTGTTGGTTTTTTAGAGATCTAGATACATGCTCCTTAAATCCTTCCATCACGAATGATTTAGCTTCTCCTTAAGGTCAAAAAATTAAATCCCTATACATTAAATGCAAAAATAAATTCATGTAAGAGTAGTGAGACATTTGACTTTTATATTGCAAAGAGTTCATTGCATGCAACATTCATGAATCTCTATAGGAATTGCTTTTTAGTATTTGTTGTATTTCTTCTAAATGATGGGTCTTACTTAATTTATGATATTAAACAAAGTATCTTTGTTCATACAAAAAAATTCCACCCACCTAGTTTCATCAAAATTTGTCAATAAAAACTTGGGAAACTAGATTGTGCTCTTGGGCTTGACCTAATGACCCAAATCAGTGACAAAAAATTCAAAACACTTTGAACTTTTGAACTCATGCAAGGCAATAAATGTAAGCATTAACTTGGATTCCAAAAAAATGGCATTAAGAAATTTAGATTGAAAAAAGGTGTTGAAAATTGTTGCATGCATCATTGTAAAAATAACAATTTCAAATTGGGTCAATTAATAGTGTAATGCAACAAGTTAAAATGAAATGATATATTTGATCACCCATGGTTAATGACAAAAAGAAAAACAAGAAAATACTAGAAGTCAAAGATAAATTCAAGTTTAGATTCCACAAAAACTCAATAACAAAATAATTGACGACAAGATATTATCATGTGTAATTTTGTTGTGGAGTGAAATTGGGGTTTAAAAGCCAAAAAAAACACAACAACTGAAGAATCAACAAGCTATTGTCATGTGTAATTTTATTGTGGAAAGAAATTCAGGTTTAGATATCACAAAAACACAACAATGTAAGAATCAATGACAAGCTATTGTCAAACTAACACAAGTAGTGGTTGCCTATAGCTTCATCATGGAAAGGAATACATACACAAACAAACACACACAAATCTTTGTAAACAACAAGAATTTAGAAAATAATACAACACAAGAATCAAACAAAAACAATTGCAAAATAATAAGAATTGCATTAAAGATACAACAATAAATGAATAACCATCACCTACAATTTCACAATGGAAAGGAATGTTGAAAATGCTGAGCAACTTGTGCAATGGTGAAAAGAAACAACCCTTGGGAATACAATAGCATGAGAACTGAGCTCAAGAATAGAGTTCAAAAAATACAAAAAAGTTGAGATTGGCGAATGCAAGAGAGTGCACAATGATAAAAGCAAAAAATGATTGCAAATAGGGTGAAGAAGGGTGAGGATTGTAAAAAAAGGGGGCCAAAAAAAAAAGCACAAAGGGCAAGAAAAAGACTTTCTAACTTTTTTGTACATTGGGCTGCAAGTGTCAATTTATGATGACATCAAAAAAAAAAAAACCTAGCAAAAGTTGTATGTAATGCTAGGTGTAAATTGACATCTTCAAATGGCTTCTTTGGTGCACATATCACTGCATGACTTTGGCAACACTAAAGTTAGGAAGCTCTAACTCAATTGGCCTAACCACAAGAGGTCTGATGCCTGCTTTAGGCACTTAACAGGTCCAATCCAGGGCAGTACTGGGAATTGCCTGGTCCTCCACATGCAACAATTCATTAACAACCTTTCATGTCAATGGAACTTGGAATAGACTGGTCCAGCACATGAAACGTACCTATGGAGCTTGCATATGAAGAGCTTTGGAGGGAAGCCCAAGGGAGGGGGAAATGGTAAGATTTGGGAAAGGGAAAGTTGAATGAAAATGCCAACTGAAGTGCAAGGAAAGTCTTGAAACCAAATTGCAGTCCCATGAGTCCCAATATTGAAGTTATATTGTAGGAGCATGGCAGATTGGGCACTTTTTTTTTGGCCAAATATTTGAGTATATACATTTTTTTAATTGAAAAAAATCAAGAAAATTATTAAAATATCGAACATTAGTATTATTTGACAATAATTTGACAGCCAAAGTACCTTATTTCTAAGTAAAATGTTGAAAGATATTTTCAAAAAAAGATATTTTTTAATTAGTTTTTATTAAAAAAAAAGTACTGGATTTGTTTCTAATAATTATTTACTGCTTGGGTATATGAGCCCACAAATGGTCACACCCAATGAGCAACATCACAAAATTGAAAAAAAAAAAAAAACATTGGGTCGAAAGTCCAAACCCATTTGGATGCTATTGGAAGGCTAAACTTCAACCAAGTACAGTCTATATATGCAGGGCATTTTACTACACTAGTATCCTAAAGTCATCTTCCACATTGACAAAACGAATTAATTGATATTCCTCAAAAAAAAATAAAAAATCATTAGTTTTTGAG
This sequence comes from Sphagnum tenellum, assembly GCA_963921925.1. Classification (NCBI taxonomy): domain Eukaryota; kingdom Viridiplantae; phylum Streptophyta; class Sphagnopsida; order Sphagnales; family Sphagnaceae; genus Sphagnum; species Sphagnum tenellum. The sequence continues at coordinate 6,221,136 of OY998154.1, forward strand.
AATTTGAATATGCTATAATTTCATGATTTACTATTTTATTATCATATGAGGAGGAAAATTATTCAGACGTGGCCTACTATAATAATAATTATGACGGGTTTTAACACCTCAGCTTCATATTTTCACAAAAATTCATTTCACTAATTTTTTTTCGCAGGATTATCTAATGACGAAACTAACCCTCGTGTACGTAAGGTGGGCTCCCGTAAGTGGACCTGCTTCTTACGTAATTCTATTCACACCCGGCCTTTGGGAGATCGTTCAACGAAAGACTGAAAATTGGTACTTGGAAGACACGAAGCAGCCACTCAAGAACTACCACAGAACCAACGTTAACTTGCCTGAAAATTGCACGCACACAAAGGCTGTGTGACCTGAACTGACGTTTTCCTGACTATGGGTGCCGGCCTACATTTGGCTTCCTCACAAGGCCGGTGGCTCTCTTGTCTCTTCCACAGTTACTGCCTTCCAACAACTTTTGCTTCTATATTATAAAATACACGAGCAGCTAGCTATAAAACGAAGAAGAGCATCCGGGTATTTTGTATTGCCATCGTTTCCGCACTTTTCTTTTGCAGAGCATTGAGTTCCATCTGAAAGCTCACTCGGTTCCCACAGATTTTGGTGTTCATCCCAGTTCTCCGTGTAGAAGTTCCTGGTTTCCCATTCAATCTCAACTGTCAAAGTTTTCTTAGCTCACAAATCTTTTTTTGCTCAGCTCACACTCTAAAGAGATTTTTTTCAGTTCTGCTTCTTTTTTAAGAGTCTTCGTCACTTCTGTTGCAACAGCTACATAGTCAGTACCAGGAATCAAAGAATTCCACAGCAAACACTTCTGTTTCTATTTCAATACCACTTACCTGGGTACTTGGGCTTTTGTCTTAGGGTTGGTTGATTTCGTAACTATAATTTCCTTCCCTCATTTGCTATTTTCATTGATTTCTTTCTGCCTGGGTTATGCTTTGCAGAACAGACGCATTTGACGATCAGAGAGTATTATTAGAGTAGGGGAGTCATAGTTTTGCAGCACAGTGAAAGTTGAAAGTATCAAAGTAGTCATCGTACTTGCCATTCACGAATTCGATGGCTGTTTACTTCAAGGACCACGACATATGGTCCATACTGTCTACATCTCTACTCACTGTGCTGTTCCTGTGGGTTGCTTACATTGTTGTGGGGATGGTGGATAAGTTTGTGATCACTCCCATGAGGATCAAGAGAATCATGAATAGACAGGGTGTGAAAGGACCCTCTTCTCATTTGATCCTGGGAAACTTGCCTGAATTTACTTTGTTAAAGAAGGCGGAAACAAAGAAGGACATGACGACTGGCGATTACAATATTGTACCTCATATTCTACCTTTTCATGTCCGAAATTGTCAAACTTATGGTGTGTTTTTCTTTAAGCTCCAAATCCTCATCTCTCTCAATTTTACTAGGCATTTCTGATTTCTCCTTATCTTGCAATTATGTCTAAGGATTGTAGCAATCATAAGCAAACTCTAGAATTAGGTTCTGATAGTTGTTGGAAAGAGGAATGAGCATCCACAAGGGGCCGATGGTTATGTTGAATTTTTTCTACAAGAAACTTAGAATTCACAATTTCACCCAAATTTAATTGTATCAAGTAAGAATGGAGTTTCAAATGCAATGGAGGTTGTGTCATTTCTCTTTTGTGAAATCTTTGTTGTACAATAGCTTCTTGGTAGGATTCTAATGTTTGATTCAATCAAGGTTTTGTGATTATATGGGGGCCAATTGTGTTTGAGCTTTTGAATCTAAGCATCTCTGTACTTGTAGATAATAAGACATGAATTTTAAAAAATTAATGAATGTTCGCATGCTAGGAAAAACCTATTTGTGGTGGTTTGGATCGGAGCCAAGGATCACCATAACGAATCTTGATCTCATTAAACAAGTTTTGCCAAACAAGGATCATGCATTTGGAACCTCTCAACTAGAGATTAGATTTTCAACACCAATTATTGGAAAGGGGTTGGTGACAACTGATGGAGAGGAATGGGCTCTCTGTCGTCAAATCGTGAGCCCTGCCTTCCATCATGAAAAAGTCAAGGTATAAACATACACAACACTACAAATGTCTTTGACAAATCTTTCAAGATTTTTAAAAAAAACTATTATGAATTACCAAAACATTGAAAAACAATTAATATTTTAGAAAAACAAACATGTTGTAGAGTGTTAAACCTTTTTTCTAAGCTATTTCATAAATGCTTAGATTGTGTCATTTGATGATGTTGAGAACATTGATCAAAATCTTTGAAATTATTTGTTCGCCTAAGCCCAAACTTGAATTGAACCAAATAGGGTTATAACATATCAAAAGGTGTTTCTTATTTACATATAGTGTATGTTTTCAACTAGTCTAGATGAAGATACTAGTAATTTAAACTTATTGCTTTTGTGCATTTTGAAATTCATATGGATATTATTGTTTGTAGGCAATGGTAGTAACAATGGAGAAAAGTGCATCATCAATGGTAGATGAATGGGAAAAGAAAGTGAAAGATGGTGGGGGCAATGTGGAGCTTGAAGTAGGTGATTACATGACACATGTGACAGCTGATATAATTGCACGTACTGCATTTGGGAGTAACTATGAAAAAGGAAAGAAAATGTTTGAAGAACAAGTTACACTTGTCGATCTTATGGATCAAAGAGATCAACAAAGATTTGGTGCAATACCAGGATACAGGTTTCTTTCTAGTCATTCTTGTTTTGTCCCCTAAATCCCTTTTATTCATGATTGATCTAATTTGAAGAAGGATGTTGTGCCTAATTGCATTCTTTTTTAGTTGGTTCTATGGATTTGAATGTTCATCATTTAGCTACATCGACATACTGATCATTTTGTTGTGCAGGACACCAAATAAATATTACAACTTTTTTTTAAGAAATGCAAAATAAATCCTAGCTTTCTTATGTAGTTACATTCCTAAGTTTGTTGTTTTGTGTGTTTGCAGTCTTTTTCCAATGTTATTAAACATCAAAATAATTTTGACCCAAATTGCAATTTCAAAATCTCTAAAAAAAATTATTCAATCACGAAAGGATATGGTGAAACGGACCAACATTTCACATGGAAACGTCTTGTTGGGTCCCATGCTTGATGCAACAACAAAAGAAACTACTATTATGGGTGGAAAGGTCCATTTTGACATGCAAGCATTGATGGATAATTTCAAGACCTTTTTCATAGCAGGGACATGAAACCACAACAACTCTTCTCACACGGGCCATGATGTTGTTGGGATCCCATAAAATTTGGCAAGAACGTGCTCGTGAAGAAGTCATGGAAGTATGTGGACATGGTGATCATCCAATTGATGCCAACATGCTCAACAAATTGAAAACGGTACTTTGAATATTTTGTTGACCCATTTAAAATTTTTCAATGCACATGTTGGCACAAATTTGATTGTTTACAATGTGGTTGGATGTGTGGGTGCAATTGACCATGATTTTGAATGAGACTCTTCGTCTATTTCCACCAATTTCAGATCAAAACAAAGAAGCAACAATGGACATGAAATTGGGGGACCTACACATCCCAAAAGGATTGAACCTATATTTTCCAAGGCTTGCCATTCACCATGATTCTGAGTTGTGGGGAGCAGATGTCCACGAATTTAAACCGGAAAGATTTGTTGATGGTATTGCTAAAGCAAGCAAAAACCCATTCGCTTTTATGCCTTTTTCATTTGGGCCACAGTTTTGTGTGGGACAAGGATTTGCTTTACAAGAAGCAAAATTAGTTTTAGTTTTGGTACTTCAACGATTTCGCTTCCATCTCTCACCAAATTATCGCCATGCACCACATGACAAGGTGACGTTGAAACCCAAGTATGGAGTGCCAATGATAGTGGAATGCTTGTGATTATTGGAACTCTTATTGATTATTAGTAGTTTTTGTAAGTTGAACATTCCCAAATTTGGATTAGTTTTCAAATTTTGACAGTTAGAAAACAAATGCAAAAAGTTCAAGTTATATGGACATGATTATGTTGGTGGTACCAAGGAAATGATCTTTCCGATATTTCATGATGTTAAGAGGTGAAATTTTAAGTTTTTATTAGATTACTGCAAATTTTTATTTATTGATTATAGACCCATCTCCAGCTTAGAGAATGTTAAATAACCAAACTTGACGAGCAAGTACAACACATATGGACAAAACTATGTAGGGAAAACATCATTATGAATTGGGGAATAAAACTTTCACCTATTTACTTGGTTTAATTATTTGTAAAAACATTTTTAAAAATGTATACAAGCAAAAGACACACATGTGTGTACCCTATTTGTTTTTTGGTGTATCAAGAATATATTTTCTATAATTCCAAACAATTGGCATGAATGCATAACGAAACAATGGCATTTTTCATAAGCGTTATTTTGGGGATAAACTTACAAAAAAGGTCACTAATACATGTTATAATTCACTTGTATTATGCAAGATTGTCATGAAAGAGAACATTTGTCCATGTGTCATAGCAAAAACTTCCTTTGAAATTGAATCACCTTCAAACAATAAGGCAACTTCCTTTGATGGAACTTCATCAACAAAAACAACATACAATGAATCTCACAAGAATATTACCAAAAGGAACAAAACTTTGAAATGCTTAGATTGGTTGTCCTTTTTTGAAATGATTATGTTTTATCACTTTCATCCTCAAAGGCCCCTATGTCCACCTACATCATGGTGCCCCAATCATCAATTCAATTGAACATTCATGTTCAACTATGTCATACCAAAATTCCAATGGATGATGTGTTAGCTAGTGGCCACCACCTAAGCATCTCCATTTCCTAGGGGAGGACATTTTTTTCAATTTATAGAATACATGATTAAAAGTATACAAGGTGCCATATGCTGGCTATTGGGTAAGAATTATAATATAACTAGTTTTATAATACAATTATGTCTATGTTAAAAATCAATTTGTAATAATATTGAACATGTAAGATTTGTTGGTATTAAAAATATATAATATATATGTATGAGCTTTTTATTATGGGGTGACATGTGGCCAAATTTTGACTCTTGCCAACATCACATGATGGGGCTAAAGGGCTTCTAGGATGTGTTTCACCATGAACATCCTTGGATAAACTTGTAGGTTGATATTTTACATCAACTAAATGCACCTAGAAAGCCATAATATCCATCCTTGTAACTAGTGAGGTTGTCACACATTTAGTACCAAAACGTTAACCTTAATTGCCCCCAAAACTTCTAAAGTTATTGGGAAATGTCAATTCATTTCAGGTGAAAGCATGGTAAAATATACAAAAAAGTAATTGAAAAAAAATTTTAAAAAATGGTCCAACTTGTGACACAAGTAGAAAATAATAGATTGAAAAGAATTTAAGATAACATAATAAGAACATGGTTTTTTCTTTGAGTTTATAATGTAGTATTTACAAATTTTGAAAAACTTTGGCACAATAAAAATAAATAACAAGGATGTTATAAAATGATTGATCAAATAAGTTTAAACATACTTTTCTATCGGAAGTTTCATGTATTCTACTATAATATATATTTAAGTGTTAAGAATTTACAATTACATTTTAAAGCTACATTATGTTGAAAATGAATAATATTGAATAATTCAATTACTTTTGTTTACTTGTACATGTTTGACAACCTGAAAAGTAGGAAAAAAATATTGTTATTTTTTTAAAATGCACTTGAATGCATATTAAGTATGTGATTAATCAACATCATTGTGATAAAATTAAAAAATATCCTCACACTAGTTTAATTAAAAAAACATTTCTACTTTCAATACATTAAAACTTATTTATGGCTATTTTTTTTTTTTGAGACAAGGAGCAAAACTTGTCTACTTTACCTTGTGACACCCTTTCACAAGGCAATTATTGCTTAAATCAATGTGCCAAAATGCAACATTTTCACTAAACTAATGTCAAATTCCTCTTATGCAAATCATTAAGATTTGTTCTTCTTGTACTTGGGATTGTTTGAACCTTTTTCTTTGTGCGCATTGAGTAACTTATGGAGAATGTGACAATTGCACAACACTTTATGTTGTGCTTGAAAGTTGAAAAGTCCACTTCCAAATCCAAAGTCCCATTTAAATATTGCATTGCAATTTTTAGCCGTTGTTTGTTTTGTTGAAGTTTTGTGAAGCTTGTGAATGTTTTGTTACAATCTATGTGCTTATGGATTTGTGTAAAATGGGGATTGTCATTGTTTTAGTTTTGAATAATGGTGAAATTGTGAATTTAGAAGGTGTTGGATGGGGTTTGGCTTTGGATTTGTAAATTCAAATTCAAGATAAATTCATTTAACCATAATCACAACTTGTACTAGAGCTCTTTTTTAGGTGTTTTATATGAGTTTAAGGTTTAGTGGAGGTCTGAACCCCTCCATGGTGTTTTCATAAGTTGTTATTTTAATTAGTTTTTCAAGTTCAATTATTCTCTATAATCAAAATTTATTTATCTTGGTTTATAGAACAATGTGGTTTAATGGACTTTTGTTGCACTAGTTGGTCACTTGTTAAGTTTTTTTGGTCTATTTGTTTCTTGGTCTCAATTTCTCTTTCATGGTCATCACGGTTTATGTAATTTTTCAAGAATTCAATTTTTTGAAGAACCTTAATCTTACCATGTGGTACTTTATATCAAATTTTCTTATGTTCCCAAGGTTGCATAACTGGCCCAAAATCACCTCTAGCTTGAGCTTGGCTTCAATCTTGAAAACTTAAAAATAATCTAATACTCACTATTAAAAAACATACATGCAATTCACTAACTCATTTTATTAGGAAGCTTTAAATGTGAAATGGGTTCATTATACTTAATGTAATTTCATTATGGTGAAGTTTGCCCCTATATTGAACTAATTCACCAATGATTGTTTTTTGTGTTATTCAAATTATTAATGCATTAGTGTGAATAATTACAAATATAAATATGGTTGTATAACATGCATGTAATTATTAAATTTATACATGTAATTTACTTTATTAAGATGTTTGGTCATACAACTTAGACATAAAAAAATATATATATTGAAATTCATTTAATAAAATGAAAAAATGGACATTTAATATTCATAGTAAAATGTAATAAAATATATGATATTAAAAAAAGGGTATAAATTAGTAAATATGAAATTTACATAATGTTAATATTTTATTTAACTTTAAAAATGTTGTACATGTTATTATATGTTAATAAATTTAATAAAAATTCATTTGAAATTAATATAATATAAAATTTACCAAAAAATATTATTGATGAAATATATGTTCAAAATGCGGGAAGATATAATATTTATTTTAAAATAAATATTAATTTCTTAAAATTCAAAAAAAATCATTGATGATTTTAAATAGGTTTATTTACAAATCATTTTCTGGGAAAACATATTTCATAACATCATTATAGAGATATATTTAATATTAGGATTCAAATGCATTTTCATTAAAATTACTTAATATTTTGGTCTTCAAAAAATTACAAATGTTTACATCTTGCAAAAATCTTGAATAATAAATTTTAATTTATTTCATTTGGACAAAGTATGAGAAATATAATAATGACTAAAGTTGGATTTTGTGAAACATCTAGAATAAACAACATAATCCAATGACCACCTCATTTGCTTCCCATCAAATTATGTGGTTGGATGGAAAAAGTAATTAGCTTTCATTTCAAAAACCAATGTTCAAATCTCATTGCCAACCCCATATGTATATCAACCATATATAGACCATACCCATATTATCTATGGATTGTACGTTCATTGTATATGTATTTTATATTTTGAAAATTTGAAATTGAATTAACATTAATTAAATACAAATAATAGATTAAATTAAAAAATCAATGGCACTTTCTTATTTGGCCCATCCCAAATTAATTATTATGTTCATAACAAATAATGTTTGTTCATTATGGGGCATAATGAAGTCACCAAATTTGGCTTCTAATGAAATTGGGACAAATGTTAATGCAATAGCTAGTGAATTAAACATTATTTCCTTGTAGTGAATGGAAGCAATCAAATCAATAGAGGTTCAAAACCTTAATTCTAACATTGTGATTCCTTAAATTTTCCTTAAAGCCCCTATTATTGCTATAGATCTTAAGAAATTATGGATTTATCAAACTACCAATCAAATCTCTTATCACACCCTCAAAAAAAAAAAAAAAAGCTTGGTGTGAATGGCAATGGGAAGAAGGGCAAAAGATCATATGATAACACTATAAAGTTCCAAGTAGAATGGGTAGCAAAGTTGTTGTGGGTAGAAGGTTTAGTGACCAAGGGTGGGGTTTAGAGATCATGTTTTATCTATTGTCTTTTATGATTAGGGTTTAATAAGAAAGGACATTTGAACAAACTAATGTTAAAATGAAAAATAACAAGTCGTTTAAAACAAGAATAAAGTAGCAAGTTTGTCATTTTGGACTTAATGGATTAACCAATGATGTTTAACACATGGCATATCCTTTTAAAATGTTAGTTGGTGTTAGTTGACATGGTAACCACATGTCATGTTAAATGCGACCTAACTACCTAGTAATGTTAGCCAATGTGGGTGACATGTGTTATGTCTTTTTTGATTAAATTGTCTAATGTTGTTAATTAATGTGATGTTCTTAGTGTCATGTATGTTTTAACTAAATGTATCAATAGTGTTTGATGATGGGAGTTCCATTTGTGATGTTTTAATTTATTTAATGAATTAGCAATTTTTGATGCCATGGTATTTAGTTGGCATGTCTATTTTAATTTGATTAAACTACTAGCATAATTGAATGACATGGAGGAACAAGTGAAATGTCTTCTTTTACTAAAATGTTTAATATTATGTGTTAATGTGGATGTTAAATGTTAGGTATGATTTGTTCATATCATGTATCTAATTTGATTACAATTATTGTACACATAACATGTATTTAACATTCCTTCAAAATATTACACAATATGATAATAATGCATGTATAACATTTTGCACATATGTGGTGTGTGTAAGTGGTGGATGTGGGTTTATTCACACAACCCACAACACATGGTTCTAATTTCACTTGAGCTTTTCCATCTCAAACTATTTTTTTTCTCTCATATCCTCATTTTTCATAAATTTTTTTTTCATAATAATCTTCCTTCTTCACAATGATTCTCTAAAGATTAATTCAAATTCCCGCCAAAAAAAAAATTTGAATCAAACCTCATTAGTTCTATACAATCGTACTAATGCACCCCCAAATTCTTTGAAAGATTCAAATGCAATTTCAAAAGTGAAAATAATAGAAGAAGAAGGAATTGGGGTACATTCCTTCGTTCGTAGCACTTGGGGGTGAAAGGGGTTTGCTAAAGTTCTGAAATGAGGATTAAGATGAGTGACAAAAAAATCAATATTTCATATGAACATGCACGAACCAAACAACAAGTTGGTTAGTGCATAGTTGGAGCACTTTTGGTGCACGGACGAGCCACGGGCATACACTAATTCACAAGATTCACTATGGCCTGGACTTGGGGGAAGCCACCACCTTCCCACTTTATAATATTCTCTATGATTAGCCATAGGGGTTGCACCCAAATGCCATTTTTCTCGGGACTCCCAAGTTAGGAGTCTTGAAATTCCAAAAATTGGGACTCCCGACAATTTGGAGGCCCATAATTTCTTATGAAGACCTATGATCGAGGTGAATTCAAAAGAAAAGTTGTAACCTTTTTTGAAATTTTTTCAATGATATGTGACATGCCACTTGCAAATACATAATTCAAGGCGATTATTGACTTTTAGTGATCAGGAGTCAAATTGACATTTTGATTCCCAACCTTTCTTTTGGCCATAACTTATGTCATAAGTATTCAAATGGGTCATGCAAGCCCATTTCAGATATCAATGTCTCAACAACTTTCCAATGGTATAAAGAACTTTTCAATCCAATGAATTGCGACCCCTAAAATCACTCTTTGAAAATTTTAGGACTCCATAGGGATTCTAACTCTCAAAGTGGGAATCCACTTGGGATGTGTGGGTTCATTCCTTCACACTCACACTTCTGGGAATGTGAATATGACTCCTGAGTTGCATTCTTAGTCTACACCTTTCAGTGCCTTTGCCTTGGTCGCGAGCCCAAGTTAAAGTTGTGACATTTACATAATCATCCTTCACTTTTGTCCATTTTGTCAATCACTAATACTACCTATGTTTAGTTAAATAAACATGTACAACAAAATTTTCTATCCAATAGCTCCATCTAACATGTCCAATAAAGACAATGCATACAATTTTACCTCTAATGTTTTGTTACAAAGTTTAGCAATAAGGAATATATACATTGCATAATACTTCATAACATTAAATGTATGATGAAATCAATGTCCAAGGCCACAACTTCAACTGAAGTTAAGCTCCATTATGACATGCCATTTGATCTTTGTTTTAAGAAAAAAATGAAATAAATATTTTTTGCAATGAAACTATTTTCTGCCATTCCATTGGTGGTGAATATTTGAATTGGAGATTTGTGGGTTCAATTGTTTTAATGGTTGGACTTTGATGTTGAAATTCTTTTTGTCACGACATTTGTGTTGTGATAATTGATTTCAAAGTGTTCATGGAGTTTTTTGTTGTCCCCCTGACCACGATGCATATTAAACATTTTGCAACACAACTTTTGAATTGAATTTGAAACTCATTTTGTAGATTTTATACTTTTTGAAAAATCAAATTCAAGTTTTTTTTTGGTTTAAAGTTTTTGTCATGTATTTAGGAAACAATGTACGATACAAATCCAATTTGTAAAGAAATTTCAGAAAGTGAAAAAGGTAAGATAAAGATGAAAATGATGTAGTAATTTACACTTGATGAAAAATGTTTTTATAAGTTAGTAGGTAACTTTCATTTGTTGGAAGTTTCTTTTCCAAATTGGCACCTATTGACACAATATTCAAACTAATGAGGATATCAAAAGTATATATTCTTTAAAAAATGGTTTTTATGAATATAAGTTGTCCTACAAATAGATTGCATTTTTGGAATATATGGTGTTAAGTAGGTTTGGCGCCCTAGTCAAAATACTCATTATTTAAAATACACAATTCCATTGGGAGTTGCAAGAATTGTGTGAAAAACATTAATGAATCATTATTCAATTTCACAATACCATCATGAGGCAAATGGGTTATTTAAGTGGATGGTATAGATGGTGAAACAAGGTTTGTAAAAGTATGGGCTTCAAAAGGGCCATGATAGAAATTGGGATCTATAACTACCATGGTAAACTATGGGGTATAGGTTTAGTTGACATGCTTCTTTTGTGTCATTTTCATAATTTTTTTGATTGTTTAATTGTGAGCTTAAGGTACTAGTTTCAATCTAATGAGTTGTGATGACAATAGTCAAATTGCATGATTCAAATATGTGATTTCAAGCATGTGAGTAGTGAACAATTTTGTTTTGATGGGTAATGCCAATAGCTATGGAGAAGTCGACAATTGTTCAACATTGGGATATGTTATGTTGTGTCACTATTCAAAGAGGTGGTTATTGACTTTGACTTTATAGATTTGAATCATGAGATTATGTATACTTATAACAAACAACATCAACTACGTTGGATGTGATTATGAGACTTGTTATTTTTTTTGTGCAAAAGGTGCTACCCTTGGAATGTTATTGTTGGAGGGTCAAGATGATGATTTACCTTTAAACCCAACCTATTGGTCCTTTCACCTTAGAACCAAATTGTTCAGTTTTGGTAAATTCACACGAAAAATTCCTACATTGCTATTTGGCTCAAGAAGACCTTAATTCTAGGTAGGGGTGTGATTTGTATGCGAGGAACCATTTAGGGTGTCATTTATTTAATGTGTATGTGAACAAGGATAGTTGTAAATATAGATATGATAATGCATTACAATTTTTAGGAGTTTTACTATGTTCTTGGCAATTAGATCTTAGTTATAATAGATAAATTAGGGTAAGTTAACTTGAAATTTTAGTGTGAATTTGGTTTTGATTATTTGAACTTTTGAATGTGACATGAATCCTCGAGTGTTGGTGATTCAATCTAGTTCTCCAGATTTGAAAATGCACCACTTTGTTGTGTTGTGCTTATTTTTTGAATTTTTATGCAAGTTTATGTGTTCACAAAGCTTTGGTTGTGCTTAAATTCTAGTGTGTAGGTGAGTATTATTTTGTGTTTAGATGTGACAAGCCGTTGAAGGTGTTTTGTGTTATTTGTTTTATGTTCATGTTGACAATGATAATTATAAGCACCAACATGATAGCACACAACAAGGGGAAGGTCAGGGCTCAAGGGTGTTCCCCTTTGTTAGAGGGTCACGTTCCCTTTGCATGAAAAAAGGGGAACACCCTCTGGCCCTACCCTTCCCTTGCATTAAACACTACCTTAATTTGAAAGGAACATGCTGAGAGAACCTTATGAATGGAAGGACTACATTATTTAAAGCTTGTATTGCATTCGAAGTATTTTTGTAAAGGTCAGTTTAGTTCTGCTGGTGAAGAAGTTACTGTCTCTTAGACCTGTGCACTGAAAATGTAAGTCAGTTGCAGGTTGGTCTCTGTTGCAAGGGAATGTAGCTAGTAGCTAGATACGCCGAATGACCAAAAAAAAACTACTAGACAACCTCCCCCTCCCACCTGCATTGGTTGGGTCCATGCCATATTTTCATGGGCAGGTCAGCAATGGATGCAGGAGTGCACAAAATGGTCAATTACAGATTCCAAAATCAATCTGAAACATGCATCAGCAAGTTGATGATATTAGAATAGAGTTATCCTTAAAGTTACTCTGTCTTTCTTTCAGCCAACCTTTAGGCTTACCTTTGTCAACTCATGCTGGGTTTTGTCCAGAGCAGATTTGCTGAGCAAGCAGCTAGATATCCAAAATCCTTGGGAATTCTGTGCTTATGAAGAAGAAGAGAAGGAAGAAGAAAACGGTTGGTAGTATGATTATCATGCTCTCCTCATCAGCAGGTGTATTACAAAAAGTTCAGGAGCAAATTTATTCCTTGGTACTTTGAATGTTCCTGATTTCCAAGACAATTTGCTCAGGGCAATAATAATATAGTCTGTAACAAACAAATGCATTCCATTCCTTGTTGGCTGTGAATGACGGTGGGTGATGGGTTTTGTTTTCCTTGTAGTTTGTTAAGAGAGAAAAAGTCTTAGCATTGGACTCGTTGTTGTAAACCAATGTTGGACGGGTACTTGATTTCGTTAAGCAAAATACTAAGAATTGAACGACTACCAGTTCCAGTTATGTCAAAACACTGAAAGACCCGCTGGTTTTCAAGAAAGAACTGAGAAAGAAACAGTGGTTTTATGAGGGGTCTAGGGTTTAGGGTTTATCAATTTTTTTGAGAACCACGGTTATATATCAAAACCAAGCAATTTGATATTTTAAAATCACAGTTATGAACCTTAAGAAATCGCACTGATGCCCGGCAGCAGGCTTGGTTCAATGTAGTTCCTAATACCCACCCAACACTTGTCATAACTCATAATCCAATCCAGACTTTTCATGCATTGTGATGTACACTACTAATACTACTACTACAGTACATAATACAATCAAGGTGCTGCTGCTTCTTCTTCAGTAGAAGTGCTCCTGTCCCATGTAAAATTCTGAGCTTGATTTCCCTTTTTGGTTGTTGCCTTTGCATGGCCTTTAGCTTCGGTGCATCCATTTGAGTCAGACTTTGATTCTTACCCCCCCAGTAAGGTCCACCAGAGTGAAAAGGACCCACAACTAGCCCACAAAGAAGAATGGATGAAAATCTGTTGGGTTCCAGTAGTTAACCATCGTGGTTCACTCAGTTACTCCTTAAACGACCTACCTAATAACAACATTAACAACACTAACAACCTTAACTATCAGGCTGTTAAAGGTTGTTAGAAGGTAGGTAGTAAAAATGGCCCCTACATGTGTATAAACAATTTACTTTCCTACTAGTCACCTGTTTTCTTACCTATTTACCTACTTCTTTCCAAATGGGTTACCAAAGTGAAACCCGAGATTAACTTAGTTAAGGTTCATTCATAACCGAGTCATGGCAGGCATCCAGTGGATGATGTGATGATGGGTGCTGGTTCCCTAAGTTAAGGCCTTCTGCAGATTTGTTTTCTTTTTCAAATAATTTTTTTTAAGGGGGTGCCTTACAAAGAAAATATTGAAAATTATGAACTCCCCATACCGCTATCTTGCTAACAGTGGCATCGTGATACACCACCTGAGTTGAGGACGATCTGTCCGACAATAATCAAATCCCAAACAGTGAGTTAAACGACAAATAATACGGTATGGGCCATGGCACACTCACTGGTGGCATCCGCACTTGTAATTTGTACAATGCAACGGTTTCAATGCAACGAGGACAGAAACTCAACGAACAAATTAACAAAACACGAATAAATAAATTGAAACAATTGTAGTAGCCTAGTACCCATAAGCAACAGCCAGCCAGCCAGCCAGCCTGCAGCACATCATAGCAGATTTTACAAAATCTTGCTTGCAAATCAAATCCCTCAGGTCGGTGTCCTGGATGTTGTGGCCGACCCCAATTGCCATCTGAGTGTTTTTACGTTTGATTCATGTCAAGCATGGACCTTAAAATAAATTTTCTTTGATATTTGCACGTGCTTTCCTCTTGGGACAAACCTTTTGAAAAAAAGAAAAACAAAGAAAAAAAGAATTTATTTTGGGGAAGGGGTCTAGTATATTGGCATGTGCTAGGTATCAGAGACCCTAGCAAGCTGGTACAATTAGAGGCAATACCATCCTTGTATCAATACCAGCCTGGTAGGGACTCAAGACCTAAGGTAATATTAGCCTTATACCAGTATTATACCAGTTTCAGTGCAAGGTATATATATACCTGTAAGGTCCCAATATCAAGACCATGCTAGTATCAAAGTTTTGTGAAGGACCCAATATCAGGACCATTCTGGTTTGAAAATTTTGAGTAATACCCAATAATACTACTGTTTGAAACTGAGTTTAGAACTCTAAACTATGCAATAGAACTCTCAATGTGGTCGGTAAAAGAAAATGCTTTGCTTTTTTGATTGGATCATGCCATAACTAATGGGCCCAAGTGATGGCATTTAAATAATCTCTCTCGCTTTCTACTCTCCAACATTTCATGTTTATGAGTGGACATTTTGAGCATTCCAAATAATTGTAACACCATTAATGGTGATTGATAAGCATTGGTAGAGGCCCAAATAAGTAAAGGGGTGGGACTTGTGAGTGGACTTGCTTGAAGCCCAAACACTGGACCCACCACCTTGCATACGGCAGGCCCTCTGGCTGATGAACAACACCCATGACATTTTACTTACAAATTTCAGGAACAAGAATGGAGTTCCAGACTCCAGGTATGGGGGCCATGCTGTGCTACTACTACTACTACCATCACTACTTGTGTGTGTTGGAGGGCATTGTTGTTGTCCTTTCTTGAGATCCAAATGATATTCTGTCAGCCACTAGTAGTAACACATCATAACAACATGCAACTCATTTGGTTCCTTCATGTTTTTCATATGTTTTAGTACCCAATCCTAGATGTGGGTTTGAATTGGTTTTTGAATTGGGTTTACCAAGCCTTCAAAACCCCTTTGTTGTAGTGATGGAACAAACACACACCATGGGTAGTAGTAGTAAGTACTAAGTAGTAAGGATTATGTGACCATAACAAGCAGCTCATTACATTATGAGTGGGGTTGGAGGTTGGTTATTGCTTAAAAAAGAAGAAGAGAGAATCGATGGCGTAGGGTATTTTAAATATTTAAATTTTACCATCATAAAATGTATTAAGAAGATTTTTATTTTATTTTATAGTAATTTCAAAACCATCTGTTCTCAATTTCCTAACCAAGTAAACGCCTGGTTACCAATTACATCAGTTGTTTATTTCGGTGATACCCACCTCTTATGCATAGGGTTAGTTCTCAAGTACTTGCTTTGATAGCTGCTTGTATATTGCCCATGTAGGGTAGGTTTTAGGGCTTAGGTTTATGTTTTGGGGGTGGGGGCGGGGGTGTTGTGGTCTTATTTTCAAGCATAAGGTTACTAATTAATAGGTTGAATATTAAATCCATGCTAAAGATGTTCAGTATAGGTTAAATGTGAAATCCATGCAAAAAATGTCCATGGTTTCACATTTTAAAATCGATTATTTTATGATGAATTTGTGTTTTCACTATTGAAATCAAATCACTACTCTTGATATTTAAGAAGATGGTAATGCCAAATTAACTAGAAGTTGATTTAATATATTTTAATAGGTGTTGTTGGCAAGATTCAAGTGTACCAAGGTGTCAAATGCACTGCATCTCATTTTATTTTGTTCTTGTGCAATTTTTCTTAAACTAAAAATTTTAAATCCTATAAATATGAAACATTGTTAGGTACAAAGAAAATGAATCAATCTGTAATGTGATTGTGTTTAGAAAATAAGTTAAAAATTTATCTATGGATCCATGCGTGAACCTCATGTACTTGAAAAGTTACAATGGTGTTTAAAAAACTGAGTGGAAAATGATCTATTTATCAAGGCATGGACCATGTGTACTCTACAAGTTTATTTAGACAACAAGCTCTTGTTCTAAACAAACCTGTTTAAAAACCTAATTCACACAAGTTGTACTTTGTAGTTAGGGGGATAATTTAATTTGCTTGTAAAACCATTGGTATTAAACAATCTTCAATCTTGAGGAATATGTAAGACCTACATGGAACTAACTAGATGTGGGTTACCCAAGGGGGACATGGTTTGAACTGAATAAAAAACAATGGATTAAAAAAGCTTTAAAAGGAATTGGTTCCATCAAAATACTTAAGATTAGCCAAAACTAAAACTAGAGATTCCATCAGATTGAAATATTTCCCAAAACAAACATTGTAAGAACAAGGACTATAAAACATAGATATAGAGCCATAACCAGCATTAGGGGTGATCTCTCTTGCTAATATGGGAATCCACACCCCAATTATATCACATATTAAGCTACAAGTATCTCATTATGTGTGTGGACCGGAAATGATCCATATCCATTCTGTATATGAATGAAAATCGATTTGCATTCAAGTGCAGAGAATGTAAATGATGCTAGTTATGTCTGATATATTAGAGTTATCCGTAAAGTCACCCTGTCTTGGGCCTGCTTCCACCCCCATCCCCTCTTTTCAGTGGTATTCACAAGGGTAAGGAAATTTTATTAATTCTCAGCATTTAATGCACAAGGTTCGAGAGTAATTTTAATAATTGTACAAGTACGAGCAGTGAAAATATCTGTAGCAGTAGTGGATGCGCTCAGGAGAAAGGAAAGGACAGGATGAAACTCATTGCTGGAAAAACTATCCTGGCTCCCAGTTATTTCGTTTTGTAAAATTTTCATTCCCAGTTACAGGTTGGATGCCCTATTACCGCCGTAGTACCTTGGCCATTTCAACACATGTCCGTCGAATAATTAATTAATTTCGAAACATTCATTTCAACAAATGCAATATTCTTATATATTCACTATTTTCTTTCGAAACATTCTTTGATTTGGAAGAAATACAAATTGAAAATTTCAACATTTCTGAAAATAATATAATTAGTGTCGAATTGGCCAAGGTACTAAGTTATGCCGAAACTGACTCTTCTTGCCCCCTAATCACGGGACTTTATGTATGACTCTATTGGCTTGCGTTTGGCCCCTCACCTGTTCAAATTCTTTCCCCCATTGAGTGGAAAAGTAAAAAATAAATTTCAACTTTAAGGTATACTAGTGTAACCTGTGTAGTTGGCCCAAGTGTGAACACATTCATTGTTTTCACACTTTCAGAATTGAAAATTTCTCAATTTGACAATGTGAACACATTGAAGGCTCAACTGATTTTTCCTTGCAAACCCAATTTTTGCAATTTTTTTGAATCTCCAGCAATAAAATCCACTCAAAAATCAATGTCTTCCACACCTTAACTCTGAAAATTGTGAAATAAGCTCTATTAAATTTGACTCATCAACGGCTTTCCAACAACATCAAGAACACCCCCAAATTCCAATGTAATTTTTATTTTTTACTTTATTTAATTCTCATTAAAAAAATGATTCAATAATCAATAGCTTCCACACTGTAGCTCCAACCAGTCTCAAACCAAGTCGGTGCAACCCTACTTGTCAAGAGCTTTTCAAAGATGCCAAGACCACAACACAAAGAGCTGTGGCTTGAGAGATCTTAGTGTGACCAACAAAACAACACAAACTGCCTTGCTTCATAGATAGAAATTTACAACAAAAACACAAACTTAAATATGTGAAATATCATGTTCTAAAAGGCCTTTGAATAGATGTCCATTTTATGCATTTCAAGTGGCCTCACAATGGGTGTGATAATTACTGGGCCATCTATGCATTGATTTTCTTTGGGAGTTAGAGAAAGGATTTATGTATTTCATGTTATTATTTTGACCTCTTTTATTGGGGTCTTTCAAGCTACTTTGGCATGACATTATTTGAGTCTTCTAGGTTGCCATAGGTTTTTATGGAGCGTTTATACGTTTGCTCCTTGGTTGTAGTGCATAGGATGTGTTAACAATAAATGTTTTCAAATTGGGTGGTATATCAAACCCTAACTAGATTAATTGTGTTAAAAGGTGTTGGATTTAAACTATTGACACCATGGGAGCAATTTTTTTTCTTTTCAAATTTTGTGATTTAGGCCAAGACATGATCATCCATAAGTTGATTTAGCCAAATTGGCTATTAAAAATATGAAAGGAAAAAAAAAAACTAAACGTGTTTATATATTTTTATTACCTACTTGGACAATCCAGAGAAATTTGGCAATCTAAATAGAATAACAATTTTATTTCGAGTTTTGTCAAAATTTTGCCAAAAAATCAATGAACGCTTCCAAGAGAATTAAAAAAATTCACATGAAAATAATACAACATAATTTGATAATATCAAAATATTTTTACAATTGTTAATGTTCCCAGAAGTCCAAAATGTTCTTAGATTTCTTAAACATAGGAACAATGAATTTAAGAATTTCCAATTGTGTTCAATTAAAAACATTTATAAAATGAAAAAATTGAATATATATAACACATTTAGTTAGAAATATAATTAAGAATGAATATACTTAAATATGCTTTAAGAAAAAGAAAAAGTGTCTCAATCTTGTTATGGATGATCACCATTTACTCGACATCAAAATATTGAAAAATAAAATAAAATAGCATCCAACAACCATCCTAACACAATATGCTAAATATAATTCAAAACCTTGTAAAACCATTTTGAAAAAAAATCCTCATAAATTTTGCCAAACATTTTTGGACTCATATACATATATAAATATATGCAAGCATATAAGTACCTCCAAAAAGGCACATTACCAATAATATACGAGGCATTTAATACTTTCAAAAGTTAAAGGTAAATTGAGATGGGGAATACTTCATTTTGGGATTCTCTTAAGTAAAAACTTATACTACAACAAACCCGACACTTCTTTGTTGAGGTAAAACCCTAGAACGTTAAACAAAGAAATTGTTATCAAAACAACACACACACCCTCTTATTTCATGCATGTGTGTATACATAATCTTATATATAAATTCACTTAGTGCGTGCGTGTGTCTGACGTCGGTTCCACGTTTTAATGCATCGGCAGAACTGGCCCGGACAGTCGGACGGACGCACGCATTAAGTGAATTCTATGGCAGAATCGACCTCTGCCATAGAATTAAAATGAATTAATAAACTTGATTGACATCAAATTATGTTTGTTGGTAATTAATTAGTTACACATCTTTGAATGACTGTTTTTTCTTTACTGACTTAGTTTGACCTCTTGGGAATCCGATCTACCGTATTTACTTTTACTGGGTGTTTATGGAATTACTTCGAATCCAGCCACCTTCTTAATTACGTCTCACAAGAGAAATTACCGGCTGAACCGGCAAGGCAAGGCGGGCAGGGCAGGGGCCAAATAAAGAGTAATAAATAACAAAAAATAAAACTTATAAAACTTCACAGTGGCCGAAGATTAAGGGGACTTCACAGTGCCACGGGCAACCCACTAGTATGTACTTATTTCCTCACACCCTCATGGGGGAACACCAAATGTTTCCATGTGCATATATACATGGGTATGTATACACTCTACACCTTTTTATGAATGATGAGTAAGCATGTCGTAATTCCAAGGACTCCTGAACCAATTGTTGGTTGGGCATGTCCCCATTTTACGACCTCTTGGACCTGGCATTTTGTTGGCCCCCCCCCCTTTTCCCACCCCTCGGCCCTGCATGTCCCCAAATTGTACGGCCTGCCGGACCTACCTACGTGTTGGCCCTGCATGTTGCAATTCTATGGCTGGCTACGACTTGTTGTTGTTGACCCCCACCATAAGAAACAGATTATGAAAATTTTCGGGTGTATGTGAGTTTGGGTTTGAACCGGGGACATCACTCCAGTTGAAAGCATGTTGAAAGTTGAAGTTTCATTAGATCACAACTCACTTAAACAATAGCTGGGGTATAAGCATTCTTTTGTTTGTTTTTGGGGGAGGGGGGGGCGTTGTTTTATAGTAAATAAAATTATTTTCTTAGAGTTAAATCTTTGGAAACCTCAATGTCAAAGAGGAAAATTTCATGAACATGAACAAAATCAAGTTTGGTCTTGATAATACAAAGGTGGTTGTGTCTTTTCGTAATCTTAATTGAAAGTGGGCATTTCTTATCGAGATTTTTTTAAAGCATTTGGGCATTTCACATTAGGGTTGAACTTAATGTTGTGGTTTTGCTTCATGAATTTGAGTGCTTCTTTCTTATAGGAGAAAATGGGTTTACCATCTTCACATTTTGTGGTACTATTGTTTGATGTTCTGTAGATGTAAATTGGAGGGGTTATATATTTTAACTATGTTTTGGGTATAAAATCTAGTTTTTGTTTTTTTTAGTCCAAACAAATGTAGCATGTTTAGCAAGGTCAACATGGATCTAAGAAGTTAATCTTAATTGTTTATGGTTCGAGGCCCTTTTGGTAATTTGCCATTACTTGGTATTCAGCCTAAACGTTCCACATCAATTTCAATTAACATATGCTAATTGTTATGATACCAACCACAAGAAGTGCAAGAAGGCAAAAGATCTAAGTGGCAAATCGGCACGAGGGAAAACAAAATTTTCATTAAACCTGAAACCCTAGACATGAAATCAACAAACATTCGGTTACAATCAATTGGAAAAACTCCAAAAAACTCCTAGCAAGATTTTCACTTTGAAAAGACAAAAAAAATATGACATAAAGTTTGCTGACTAAAGTTTTATGATTTATTGAGTTTTTCACCTTGTATCGATCATTACCACAAGTCCTCCTTTCCAACACATACGTTTTCAAATTGTTGCCAACGGGCAAATATGATTGCCCAATCCCTCTCTCAAGATTTTCACAATTTTGGATGAAAAAATGTCTCATTTATCGTTGATATAAATCATTTGGTTATTATGGATAATGTTCCAAATGGCATATAAATGAGCCAAAAACCTACAACCGCTATAGTTGTGTCAATTAAATTACATGTAAATCACACGAAATGACAAATGAATGAATTAAGAAAAGAAATAATTAAAAATATTTTAAAAAAAAAACACATTACACATTGGAAAGCTGACATCTTGTGCTTGATCTCAAGTTAGACACATACCATGATGATAACATCTCATCAAATATTGGCTACTCCATTTGCCATATGAAGGCATGCACACTCGTAGTCTCCATATTGATATACTAGGGTGCACAACTATCAAAACTTTAAAAGTGACATAGTTTGAAGTTGACGACCTAAATTGTCGAACCTAGTGCAAAAATGAACTTGGTTTAAGTGGTCAAAAGACATTTGGGAAATTGGTATGGTTTGGTTGTGGAAGTAAAGGTCCATCATGCACAAGGTAGTTACACAATTCCTGGGGTTGGTTGCCAAAGGGATTGGCCCCGGGATGATGCCAATTTGCAAATGGTGCACTTGTCATGAGTATATGGACCTTAGGTCTTAGTATCATGCAAGAAGAACAACAAAAATACAAAACTCAATGCAGTAAAAAAGTGTGCCTTTACACACTTGTGGCCTTTTTGACATGCAACAATATGAACCTTATCTTAGTATATAAGATGTGCACAAGAAGCCTAGGGTGGTGTGTAATATGTATTAGAGGAAATTTTTCTCCAAGCATCTTGTCTCGTCTTGTCGTATGGAGGATTTTTAGTTAAGAAACCCCACAATGTGAACAAGTGTTCATTTGAAAAGAGTGTTCAAGTTCCTCACAAGGTTCAACATGTTAAACAATATTTTCATTCAATTGCAAATATCCCTAGGGTTAATAATAGGCATACACAATTTGCATAGAAATAGTATGCTCTTGATTAGTGTGTTTTTTTTCTTGATAAAGAAAATTGAGCAAAAAATTGTGAAAAATTTGGAAAATTTATGTGTTTCCATACAAATTTGAATTTTTTTTTTGGGGGGGGAATTTTTTTCAAAATGCTTTGACATAAAAGAATTGAAAAAAGAAATCCTGCTATCAATCCTCTATACATTATTAAGTTCAAGATGGTATACCAAAAGAAAATTGTTGAATAGGTTTGCACATAAAAGAAAACACCCATAGGTTTTCACTCTTGATATAATAAATAAATAAATAAATTTGTGCAATTGTTGAACAACCATAGTAATTATAATAAAGGTAACAATTACTTAGGGTTTTATGGTTTAGCCTTCAAGGTTTAAAAGTTCGGGTGACCATGGAACCAAAACATAAATTCAAAAAATCAAAAAATTGCTAGGGCCGGGTACATATATATGTGTGTATGTATGTTCGGGTCCAGGTAGTCTATACCCATGCTTCTACCCGGAAAGAAGCGGGAGGAGGTGTGCGGGGAGAGAACTATCTATACACGGGTAAATGATTTACCCGCGCGAACACAGGTTTGGTCTCTGGGCCCTGTCCGTTTTCACACAACACAGCGACGATTTTATCGCTGGAACCCGTTTTACACAACACCGGCCGGTTTTGATATCGGGGTGCGGTTTCACACAACACAGCCGAGTTCTGAACTCTAGGTCTTTTTTTGATATGGCATGGCCGGTTTGCACATGTAGGTTCGTTTCACACAGCACAGCCAAGTTTTGATTTCTGGACTCCGTTTCACGGCTGGTTTGCACTTTGCACATCCGGGTCCGTTTCACACAATACGGCGGGTTTTGACATTGGGATCCCGTTTCACACGTCAAGGCCGGGTTCCATATTTGGGTCTGTTTCACACAACAAGGATGTGGCACCATCGTCTCTCTCTCTCTCTCTCTGCGCGCGGTCTCCGTCTGTGTGCCTGTGTGCCGCTGGTGCGCACGCGAGAGAACAAATTGCGCTGCGGCTTTCTCGCAATTTTGCACGCATCTCTTTGGTACCTTGTGGGGGACTGGGGCTCCATGGATTGCTCTTGATCTGCTGCTATGCATTCCGTTTTGAATCTCTGAGAAGCTTGGTTGCTTGCCAAATTCCTGAAAACAACCCCAGGTTTTCATCAATTTTGTTGCAGCACAGAAGAAGTAAGAGCAGCACTAGCAGCAGCAAAGGTTTTTTCCTTTGTCTCCGGCCAGAGAGAGAGAGAGAGAGAGAGAGAGAGAGAGAGAAAAGGCAGCTCTGAAAGACTCCAGTTTTTGCTGCATCTTTTCTCTCATTTTGGAAGGTTGGGTGAGGGGGGACGTAGCGGGACAAAAAAGAGAAAAAAAAAGTTCAGAGACCATCCCGGAAGAGAATGGCGGATGCAACAGCCGCGGCTTCAAGTAGTAGAGGAGGAGGAGAAACTACTCGGCGTGTCTTATTCGTCTCTGCGGGTGCAAGCCACACCGTTGCACTTCTCTGTAAGCACTTTGTTTTTTTTTCCTGTCTCTCGCTTCCTTCCTTCCTTCACTAGACTCGCTGCTTTTCTCTCTCAAGCTTACTGACTCGGAGCTTTTGTAGCGGGAATCTGGAGATGGGTCAGGATCGATTTTGCTGGTTTTCCGGAATTGGGTCACAGAATGTTGAGCTTGAATGGTGCATTGTAGTCACGGAACTTGGCTCTCTCTTTCTCTTCATGTTTTTCCTTAGTGTTGCTGCCATCGCTCTTACCCTAAAAAATCTCGGCTCACAAGCATAAGAATTGCATTAGATTTGTGCAGACAGAAGAAGACGAAGAAGCAACCCCACCCATGTGCTCAGGATGCTAAACTTTTTTTTCGCTAAGGTTTCATTGAGACCAGGTCTACCTCCTCCTTTTGTGACCTGCACTCAAGAGCTTAGAACCTCATGGCATGGCAGGAGCTCCTGAAGCTCCTGAAGCTCCTGAAACATCTGGCAGAGAGAGAATGGTGCATGCACAGACATACGTCCCAATGATTCCCTAGCTCTCTCTTTATCTCTCTCTCTCAAGAACATACATACAGAGTCCAGACAATGGAAGGAATTGCACTATCCATTGTACCAACACTTCCACTGTAGGAAATCTTCAACAAGAAATGATGAAATCTCTTGTTGAAGATGATGAAGATCTGTTGTGGTTTCTAGTTGGTGAAGGAGATGCACCAGGCAGCAGCAGCAGCAATGGCAACACCAGTAGCTTGCTGCCTCTTGTTTTTCTGATTGGGAGCTGACTGTGTTTTGCTTCTTCTTCTGGTGGTGGGCAGCTGGAGATTTGGTTTGCTCATGGGGACGAGGGGAGGATGGACAGCTTGGTCATGGAGATGCGGAAGAGCGTCATCGTCCAACGATTGTCAATGCACACAAAAATAATGATATCTCTTCCATTACGTGTGGTGCTGATCATACCACTGCATACTCCAACTCCACCAAAACTGTTTACAGTTGGGGCTGGTAAATAAAAACACACATTGTCACCACTCCTCCTCGCCTGGCCCTCAAAACGAAAGAGAGGTTTCCATCTTTCACATTGGATGATTGAGGGGGTTTTCACATTGTTGTCTTTTGATCAATATGAAACTTGCAATTTTCCATCTTCTTGCTTCTTGTTTTTACTTCATGTTTCTCTCTACTCTCAGAATCAATGCTTGGAGACATAAATGTGAACTTTGATTTCAATATCCTCTTTCTGCAATTGGGGTGCTTCTTCTGCCTTTGGAATCTTACAAAAGGATCATTTCAAAAGGGGTTGTAAAGTGTGGAGAGCTTTTTCTAATCCAGTTTTTCCGCTCTTAAAGATCTTGCTCTCAAAGTTCTCTATCTTGCTGCTCTTCTCTTTCTCTTCTTCCTTTCTTGTCCAGCATTTTGCCTTTTCTCACCTTTCTCTTGTTTCCTCACTTCTTTTTCTTTACATTTCTTCTCATTCTTCTCTTGGGTTTTCTGGCTTTCTCATTCTCTTTAATGTTTTGTGGAGTGAACCAGCAGCATGATTGAGTAGTTTTCCTGTTGCTGCTGTCGGTCTTCTGACTGAAGGCTGATCATGCCAGTTTTCTACTACCAGGAGTTTTAATGCTCTTAAATATTGGTTGCACTCATGGGTCCTTTATTATGGTCAGGGGTGACTTTGGAAGACTGGGACATGGGAACTCAACTGATCTGTTTATACCGCAGCCAATAAGGGTGCTGAAAGGGCTTGAGATTCGGCAGATTGCCTGTGGTGATAGTCACTGTCTTGCTATAACGGGTGATGGTGATGTTTTTAGGTATCCTCACTTCCTGAAATAGGTAGTTCTCAACATTTTTTCCTCATGTTTGTGTGATCCAGTGCTCTATGGTACTCTTTGCACATAATGATCTCCCTTCTCTGACTGTAGTGTAATTTTGTAACTGTGGGCTTGGATCATGAATGAAGCTGGGGTCGAAACCAAAATGGGCAACTCGGTCTCGGTCATACTGATGACTGCAATATCCCTCAAAAAGTCCTAGCGTTTCAAGGCGTTGGTGTGTCAATGTTGGCAGCTGGAGCTGAACACACAGCAGCTGTGACAGAGAGTGGCAAGCTTTATGGGTGGGGTTGGGGTCGATATGGGAACCTGGGTTTAGGCGATCGCAGTGATCGTTTGGTTCCTGGTGAAGTTGCTGCAATAGCTGTGCGCAGTTCTGCCCATTCCCAATAGCTGTGTGCAATCTTCAAGCCATAATTTAGAATTTTTGAAGATGTGGAAATTGCACTATTTCACTGGCCTTCTTCTGATCTAGTTGCTGCTGACTTGGGAGTGTGGGTGGCAGGGGGAGAGAATGACACAGGTGGCTTGTGGATGGCGTCACACAATTTCGGTTTCGGAGTCTGGCAAGCTTTTTACTTTTGGGTGGAGCAAGTATGGCCAGTTAGGTCATGGTGATTTCCAAGATCATCTTATTCCACACCAAGTTGAAGCTCTGGAAAAAATTAAAGTTCAATCTGTAAGCATATTTCCTGATATTTTTCCCTATCTTTCACCAGAGTCACAACGTGTCCAAGCTTTTTTTGTGCAAAGAAATTCTAAATCATAGTGGGTTCTTCTTCTCTCATCACATCTTTCAGTAGTATTATTTTGGGAGTGTGCACAGCTGTGAAAGCAATATATATCTTAACTGTGAAAGCATACATGTTCTCTGATTTGGATCACATCTGCACAGATATCCGGGGGCTGGCGCCATACTATGGCTTTGGACAGTGAGGGCCAGCTCTATGGATGGGGTTGGAACAAGGTTAGTTTCATACAGCTTTGCCTTAGAACTTCGGAATGTAAACAATGGATTTGTTGCAATGTGACACATTTTTTTTTCCATTGTTTGCAGTTTGGACAAGTCGGATGTGGAAATACGGAAGATCAAACCAGTCCTCAACTTGTGAAGACTTTAGTAGACCAGGTATATTTGTGGGCCAGAAATATATCTCCATCAGGAGTTTTGTTGATCTGCATAGTATTTAGTAGCACTGCTGTAATCATGGAACTGTTAAAAAAGCTGAAAAAGGTGTTGGGTAATAATCATTGCTGCAGAAAACTACACTCGTAGTTTGTGGGTGGAGACACACGGTGGCAATTACTGAAAGAGGGAACGTTTATAGCTGGGGTCGTGGCACTAGTGGCCAATTGGGTCATGGAGATGCCGTTGACTGGTAATGTGTACATGCTGCTATTTTAGTGTGAATTTTTTGAGTACCATGGTGACAGCTTCTTTGTGATACCTCTGAGTGCACCTTAGGGCACTTGGATTTTGCAGTGAGTGAGTTTCTTGTACTGCGGATATCTTCTTGTGCTTCACAGATCAAAAGTTCAGTGTCTTCTAGTTTTTGATGGGTACATCTTTTTGGAGAAAATCTCATAACTTTTGTAAATGGTTGCTTTTGCAGCCACACACCGAAAAGAATAGAAATATTGAGTGTGGATGGGCAAGCCTGTCGACATCTGGAAGGTTCCCAATCGGCCAACTCTGCATGTATGTTTTATATCTACCTACCTACCTCCCCCCCATGTATGTATCTACCTATCTACCTGCCTGTCTTGTTTGTTGTTTTCATTGTTGTATAGAACATTGCTTTTAGTTTTTTGGAAAATTTCTGCCTTTGTTTTCTGGATGAGAGTGAGCAAGGAACCTGAAGATTTTAACATGGGTCTGTTTCCAAATGATATTGTAGCATCCAAGTGGATATCACCAGCAGAGAGGTACGCAGTGGTACCGGATGAGACACTGGGATCGATTGTTCCACAACTGCACCAGGTCACCCATGTAGATATTACTCAACTTTCAATCTACTTTCTTCTCCCCTCCCTCAAACTCCCAACAATACATTGCCTTTTTTTCAGTCTTTTGTTTTTATTTCTTTGAAAAGTTTTTTCTAGTAAACAACCCACTCCAATGTTTTGGAACTTCATTCTCTAGAATGTGTTACCTACCTACCACAGCCTGGGGTTTCTCACCTGCCTCTCTAGTGAGGCACCAAACATTGGCAAACAAGCAGAAACTAACTGAGGTCCTCATTGTTGCATGAGAAAATTTCCATGGACCTTTTCTGAGGTTTTACTGTTACGGGTGTTTTTCTTTTTTCTGTGTGCAGAATGTGAAAAAGGTTTAAAGTTTCGAGTTTGATGAGAAAGGTCTAGGCTTTAGAGTTTAGGTTCTCATTTCACTTTCAATTTAGGATAGATCCCTGTTACAGAGCAGAAGAAAAAGGTAACTTTGTATTGTCCTTGTTGACCATCTGAAACCAAACTAGTAAACTTGCTTTTCTTCTAGTTTAAACTAGGTACATCCAAACTGGAAGAAGATGCTTTGGTCACACCCTAATTTGCAAGCAGAAGGATAATCAGGCATCAACTAGAATACAAGGCTAACTGGAAGAAGAAGGTTTGTTCACAACCTAAGTTGGAAGCAGAAGGATAAAATGTACATCAATTAGTGTACAAGGCTAACTGGGGAAGATTGGGTGGTTTTAGGTGGAGCAGGAAGCTCCTGGTAACCCACAGAGAGCAGAGGAACAGTCTGTTGAGGATGCAAGTGTGCCTGATACTGACATGAAGCGGATGCGCATGGGCCCTTAGAATTGGTTTTGAAAATTCTGTGCTGATACCAATGAAAAGAGCCCAGCAGGAGATCAGTAACCTTGGGTTAACTACGGTTATGGTTCATCAGGAAGTAGAGGATTGTAGTCAAGTATGATGGTAGTAGTTTTACACAGAGAGTCCAGCAATGGTGTGGAACTTTGGCAGATTTTTAAAGTTATCGAGTTGTTAAAACACTCCTGTCTATGTGTGCATGGCTGAGCGCATGAGCATGGAATGAGCATATGAGTAGGTGAAAACATCTTATAGTATACCTGTTATAAGTATGGTTAGTTTCTCATTCAATTCACCTGAAGTGTTTATTCTTCTTATCACCTTGCTACTTGTCAATCAATTTACTTCCTAATTTTAGGTCATTGGAAATGCAGCAAAATTCTCTGGATACAGATTTTTGAGCTAGTTGTTGTGTTTAATGTATGTGTTTAGCTGATTTTTATGACACTAATTTTGATACACCATCAGGATTCTCAGTAGAGGAGTAAAAGCAGCTGGTTACTACTATCTGTGACTAAGGTGATACCTCAGGAGTGGAGTGAGAGCAGATGGACACAATCATGCACATAAGTCCAGTTCTCTCTGAGTGACAATTGAAAGGTTACAACCAGTGTTGTACTGATATGTTGGGTAGGCCCTTGGTATTTCCATGAGTATAACAACTTACCCATTGAGTAGGGGCAAAAGCTCATTCTGAAACTGTTTGTCAAACTTCAGGTCTTAGGCATAGTTCTAACCAGCCCTCAAACATAACAGTAGTTCCTTTCCTCAACTTCACAGTATGCTAACATCCAATTGTTAGGTTGGAAGATTGTTCCAACATTCTATGTGCAAATGCTATTGTAGGCATGTTTTTCAAAGTTGTCAACATTTTGTGAGTACTGTGTGCAGAGTGAATATGCAAAAGTTGCATTATCCAAGATATTACTATGTAATTTTTTCCATCTTTTCAATACCACAAGTTGGGCAACACCATATTCTTGCATATATTGCCCCTATGTACATAGTAATACTCATACCAGGCTGAAACCTTAAAATGTAAGGATTTCAGTACCAAGGACACTACCACATTGATCAATTAACAGTACCATGGCTCACAGAAAGGAAAACAAGTTCCCATCTCTCATCCATCAAGTAATCTACAACCAAGGAAGATACTGAATAGATCATACACAAAGGATGTAAATGGACAAGACTTTAAAGCTGGGAGTTAGTGATGCCAACATATCAAATCTTTGATTGTGAAGTGCAATCTTCCATAAAATAGCTTCAACTTCATGAGCTTTCTCTTCCTGAATAATCATATGTATCATTATCGAAGAATCTGTTACTCAAATCAACTAATTCTGGTATAGTAAAGAGAAAGATACCCATGTGCAGGACAAGGGCATTTTACTTCATTCTCCACATTACAACATTACTGTGCCAGGGAAGCAATCCAACCCCATTGCAAGTCAATTAAGCTGATAGAATATCCAAAACACTAGTGGCAATAACATTAATCCATTGCCACAAGGCTGTGTGCAGATAAAATATTGCAAGAATTGGAAAACTCAGCAATTTGTGTCTTTACTGGAAAGGAATGGGACACAAGAAAAAGATTTCAAAAGCGCAGCTTTGTGAAAAACCAGCGGTTCTTGCCTGTCTTGAACCTCTCCTCCAAAACTGTCTTGACTCCCTGTCCAACAAAGAACAAGACGTTCTCAAGATGGAAAAAATAAAATCTGATGAATTGAACTGAAACAGCAGGTCTCTACATAGCAAGAAATACAAGTGTGAGAAAATTGCAGGCAGACAAAGGAATGGAAACATCTCCCACTATCCAATCAAATGATCCTTCCAGTTGCCAGGCAACATAGATGAAAGTGTATAATTTTCAAGAGCACAATCATATATATTGATTGCACTTACCTTTCTGGCTTCAACTCGGCTTGCTGTAGCCTCCAGCTTCTCAGCTGTCACCACTGTCTTCAAATCCACATCCAATGTATACCTGCCAATGACAAAAAACATGAGAAGAAACCATGTACAACAAAAACAGATTGCTAAGATAGCTTCTTTCCATATATCACAAACCTGAATGACCACTCCAGCACAAAAACTCACAATCAAAGCAACCTGAACCTCCAAATCAAATGAATTGCAGAGCAAACTACAACAAAGCTGTCAGATGTGAAAAGTACCAGAAAAGGATGCTCGAAGGCAATAATTAAAACATACCTGGTTGGCATGATGTGATTGTAGTTCACAACTTTGGTAAATGCCTTCAGGCGTGACCGCTTAGCAATTTTCTTCTGTGATGCCTTTTTAGTAACCTGCCATATACACATCAAATAACCTCAGACCCGATTAGTGTATGCCATAGACATCTCTCTGCATGCAACAGACTTCTCTGTTTCTGACCATCTTCCTTCACTCACCTAGTTTAGGGTAGTACCATTCAACCCGCCACAGAGACTAAAGTTTGCTGAATTGAAGGTGCTTTGTAAGGTAGCGATGGACATTTTCGAAAGAACATTGCAAGTTCTAACAGTCTTCATGAAAGTGGCAGGTCACGTTCGCCTCAATCCCCCGACCGTGGCAGGACAACCAACAACCTCAAAGAAGGGAGTGGCAGAATAGTTTGAGACTCTGAGTAGAGTGAAAAATATTGGGAAGTTTGAGGATGAATTGATTGCAAGGGGAGGTTGTGGAAACCTAGTTCTGCAAATCCTAGCTGTACTAATGTTGGTGAAGGAAGAAGCAACACGGATAACTGAGCAGCATCCAAAACCCTAAAACACCGGATCAAATAGTTCACAGAGCGGTCGGACTGTCCGCCGGAAGAGATTGGAACTCTCAAAGGCTGCCAGACGGCGCGCATCGAATAAAGGAGAGAAAGAGAAAGAGAAAAAGAACTAAGAAGACACAACGACAAACCTTGCGAGGGTACTTGGCAATGCCAGCTACAATGGCGTGACCGTAGGGACGCTCCTTGGTGCCGTCATCGAAGTTCTTCACGATCACAGCTTTGCGACCTGCATAGCGGCCTTGCAACAGCACCACCACCTTGTTCTGCTTCAGAAACTTCACCATCTTGAGCGCTCCAGAAACAGAGTAACCCTGCCTCCACGACACGACGGAGCGCTAGTAGTGCATAGACACGCACACACCAGAGCGGAAGCGATAAGAAAGACAATCGATGGAGAGCGCCGCCGAGCTTGTAGCAAAGCACCTCAGGCGCACAGAACAGAAACCCTAATTAGGGTTTGCCAATGTATAGCCATCCGGACTCCGGAGGTACAAAATATAACCTAAATGGATGAAAACTTTCCACCAATAAATTGAATACATGATACTAATATGACCTACATGGATGAAGAAATCTCCACAATATATTGAACAGTTCAATTCATTATATGGCCTTCATGAATGAGAAATTCTTCATGGATGAATAAGGGTACATATTAATAGGTTAAAAAACAATTCAAATCAATATTGTGACGACGGCGCTGTTATTGGTCTTGAATCCAGAGGAGCCGTCCGATGTGGAATCTTACGGTTAATTTGTAGTGTAGAGTTACTCAATTCGGGAGATCTAGATAGCTCGGGGTAAGTTGATTTTCGGGTCACCCTGTGTTTCAGTGGGGAGGTTTCATTGTACTCCAATTAATGGCCCAGATTTGACCGGGTGGCCCGAGGAGGGTCCACTTGTTGGGGGCGGGGTGGGGCGGTTTTCTCACCACTTTTGGGGCTTTTAAATAACTAGCCATTTTTCTGCTCATTTCTCTCATCGGTGGATGAGGTAGGACTTAGGACATCTCATTTGTTTAGGTAAAGGTACTTCGGCGGCTTAATCAGGTGATAAACGAGATCCTGAATCATGTGCAGGTATATCGTTTCAGGATCTCGGTTAGTAGAAAGATAAGTAGCCTATCTCTGTGTGCCTCACGATCGAGATCCCGTAACAAGGTCCTGAAGATTTGAAAACCTCAAAATTGGGACCCGCACTGCAGTGGGTTCGCCGTCCTTTGGCGTCGTATTCCTCTTCCTCGTCGCGTCGAGGTCGGTCGTTTGTTCCGATTTTCTTTGTAGCAATCGCCCTCCGTGCGCAAGCGTTGTTGTTGTTATTGTTGTTCTTGCTCAAATTATCTGTGCAAACGGCTTAAAAAAGAATGAGCTCTTTGAAAGTTTCGCTTCCGTTTGCCTTTCTTTGGTACTTTGTTTTGATGTTTTGATTTATCCACAGCGGACAAGACCAAAGAGGCGCAGAAACTGACGGGTTTCACGGGGATAGGTGGCAAAACTTGCAGGCTGATTGGAGCTTTTGAAGCTTTAGGATTGAAACTCCAACAAGCAGACCTTTTGCCGTTTCAATTTTGCGAGATCTCGTTGCAGTTTTATTTTTCTTTCTTTCCTTCGGACTGAACTTTGAAGTGTACAATCTGCTTGTTTCTTTCTGCACATCTGCTTAAGAAGTAAGTGCGCACTCGTGTTGGTTCTTTTCTGGAACAAAAGAGTGCAACAGCCCGAGTTAGGGTTTTTTTATCGGCACTCAAGAACCCACGGCCCCGAAACACACCAGCGGGCTTGTTTTCCGTGAACGGCGGGCAACGTGTGTGCGTCGAGACTTACTTCTTTGGGAACAA
Source organism: Sphagnum tenellum (assembly GCA_963921925.1). NCBI lineage: Eukaryota > Viridiplantae > Streptophyta > Sphagnopsida > Sphagnales > Sphagnaceae > Sphagnum > Sphagnum tenellum. The sequence goes on from OY998154.1 coordinate 6,254,365, forward strand.
CATGGAGTATCAACTGGACATGAAGTTGGAGTATCCACTGTCGGATTACCAAGTAAACGGCTACGGCGACGAGAGCAAGAAGAGGAAGTTAAGTAAGGAGGAGAGCAATGGAAGCATCCTGAAGCTGTCCAAAGACGAGTTGAAAAAGCTACTGGAGCCTCTCACTAAAGAACAGCTGGTCGCACTTCTTGTTGATGCGTAAGTTGCACAAACATTCCTTAAGGCTCGCTCCTCTGAGCCTTTTTCCTTCTCTTTTATTTCACTGGTTTTTTTATAGTGAAGGCTCAAAAAACGTAACTCATGAACAGCACCGGTTTGCAGTTTATGAGTGAAATCCCTAGATCATTTTCTTGCAGAAAGTACTGGTTTCTGGGGGAAGAGTACTGATAGTTGTGAAGAGTCCTGTGGATACATCATTGCTGATGAGTTCATGATGGCCATGACCATGTAGGAATGTTGTTCAATTTTTTTTTCTTTTTCATTTCTGTTGCCTCTCTCGGGAGGACCACAAGTTTACCCTTGCAACTTTGTGTCAAATCATGTCAGGTCTCAGTAGGTGACAATTGTGGGACAGAGTATTCAGCATACACTTTTAATGTTTAGAGCTGGGCCATTTGATCTGCTTTGTTCATACACTCAAAACACACTTGTGAACAAACAAACTCTCAGGTGTGAGTGTATATATAGCAGTAGTAAGTCATACTTTGGACAGGTTGAGCAATTAACAATCATGCTGTTGTCTTTCATAAACAATAACTCAATTTACAGCAATGATCCCAGCATTGGTATATGAAATGTAAGCTGATGATGGTTCATGGAGATGGGAGCTTGGGCAAGAGTGCAGTTTAGGGGTTACATGCAGAGCTCCCCTAAGGAAGCTCCAGGTCATGCCAAGAACACCCTCTTTCCTGGCAAAAAAAAAGAAACCTTTTACTTATTTAGTTGTGATGACCCTCTTTCCTGGCAAAGCAACAGGGATCTTGACGTGGAGCTTCCTGGTGGTGCTCTGTGTGTACCAACTAAACTACACTCTTGCCAGGAGCTTGTATAGCCTACATATGTATTTGATCACCTCAGCAATTTGAGTCTTTATTGCTTCTGTCAGAAGTGGTATGAGAAGCTTGAAATCTGTACCATGACACATGCTAATTCTCTGATTTTGTGTGAAATATTGGATCCCTTTTACCTCCACCTGTATGTAAGCTATAATTCTACCATATTGGCAATGTCATTCTCTGCCAGCTGGTGGAGTAGGAAATAGCTGTTTTGGATATCCTGAGTAAGTGTGTGGAACTGGGTCATGCCTCTGAACATGTCTTATTGTTCTCATGCTGGTGGATGTCAAAGTTTCTCTACAGCAATACAATGGACTCGTAATCAATGGTTTGTCTTTGACTTTTTGTGTTGAGATTAGGTTGTGGTGATATAGCCTTTCTAAGGCATTTGGTTCTGTATCTTTCATCTGTTATTCAGTTGAGTCCTACAAGTAACTAGTTTATATGGCTGCCAGAATTTGTCTTGTTTGGTAAGCATGAGCACTGGGTCTAGTGAGTCACTTGCAGGTAGAGAAATTTCATATTTACAGTTGATGTTCAACATCCTGTTCATTATGAAGCAAGGATTCAGTAGTAGATTCAATGGGAATTACTTGAAGTCTCTTGTCATCTATTTTGAACAATTATGAATGCTCATGAACATTGGCTCCTGGTATTGTGAGAGGAAATCAACATCCGCAGTTCACTCTGCAGGGTTGAGTCATAGGAATTTTTTATTTTTAAAAGGGCACATGGACTGATTCTTAAATGTGCCCATTGGGTTTTCTGAAGAGTTTGTGGTTGGATGTGGCAGATCCATACGTACCCCTTACTGGCTTTCTGGTGTTTGTTGGGTGAACAAAGAGAGAAAGTGAGGCAGCAGCTGGCATGTTGGTTTGGCTTTCTGTGAAGTTGTGGAATGACTAGATTGACTTGGAGTGTGTGTGTGTGTGTGGCTGGTTTGGCTGGAATGGTTGATTGCTTGCAGAGGGTTTCAATTCGCTTCTGTTGCAGATGATATTAGAGATCTTGCCAGCAAGGACCCTGCCCACCGGAAGCTGTTTGTGCGTGGTCTGGCTTGGGAGACCTCTTCACAGGCTCTGCGTGATGTGAGTGCATGTTTGATCGCTTGCATGTTGCCTTGTGGTCCTCTTCAGTAATGTTGCTGACAAGGGCAAGATTGGAGCTTTCCTTAACTCTCTCTTCAGAAGATCATGGTTCTAATACCTACTAATTAGAGATGGATACTGACTGAGTCAAGTGAGGCAGTTCTGTTTGGGACAATTCTAACAAAAGTGGTATACAGATCCAGTGAAAAGATGTGAGAGAATGAATGCCTTGTCACTCTGTATGTATCACCTCAAAATGTGGTCAAGCAGACTACTGAGAAAATTATTGGGTGAGGATTCCAGAATACTGCTGTTGTTGCTATGTATTCAGGTAAGAATTAAGGTGGGTTACCAGTGAGGTTCCTTCATCCACTTCAGCTGAGCACTTCACATGTTGGTCTGAACTGGGCCAAATGACTTGATGGTTTGAGTTGACAGTATGACCTTCAGACTGGTACTTGTGGACAGTTGCCTCTAAGAACGTGTGCTGTGAGTGTGCTGCTATAGCATGTGTGCAGAGCAGGCTAATACGTTCAATCTGAGCACCTGTGTGTATAGGTGGTGTATCCCTGGCCAGTGGCCTTTTTGTAAATTCTCTGCTTCACTTGAGCTTGTAGGGCGGTCTTACATGAGACTGACTTCTCCGTCTGACCCATCAGCAAAACAGTTTTCATGTGTGTGCTCCTTGACCTTTTCAATCATCTCATTAATTTTGACTCTCTGAACAGGCCTTTGAACAATTTGGTGAAATCGAGGAGGGAGCTGTCATCACTGACAAAGGAACTGGGAAGTCTCGGGGTTTTGGGTTTATCACATTCAAACACATGGATTCTGCACAGCGTGCCTTGAGGGAACCAAGCAAGAATATTGATGTGAGTTCCACTGTCAATGCTGAATTTTCTCTTCCTTAGATATTGAAAATTAGTCAATATGAGCCATTTCCTTTTCTGTTTTTTCTTCAGCAATGTAACCCTTTTTAGAGTTTAGTATGTAACAAATTATGTTTGGGATTGGCTTGGTTTTTTTCTGAAGGGTCGAATTACAGTCTGCAATCTGGCATCTTCTGGCAGCTCAAGTGGAACAAGTGTGATTGACCAATCACAGAGGAAGCTTTACATTGGGGGGCTGTCGTATGACACCTCCAGTGATACTTTGTTGAACATCTTCTCACAGTATGGAGAGATTGAGGAAGGTGCTGTTGCATATGACAAGAACACAAACAAGTCCAGGTAATTGCTGTGATGGACATGTTTCTGGTTTGTTTCAGCACATGGTTTGTCCTAAAATGAGATCAGTCCACTAGGGCTTGTCTCTTCTCTTGTGCAATAACATGCATCCTTGGATTTAAAGTATGGGATGCAGATCCACCTGAACTTTCAATGTTGTTATGATTTTTGTGGTTGCAACAGAGGTTTTGCATTTGTGACATTCAAGACAATTGAAGGAGCCAAGAGGGCAATGGAAGACTCCAACAAGAGTATTGAAGTAAGTATGTCAGGTTTGCGAATTTGTGATATTAGGGCCCTTTTTGCCTAGCTTTTCTATCTCTGATAGAAACTGTTGCAAACGAGAGTTGTTCCAGAGGCTTATGGTTGTTCTGACTGGCAATGTCAATGACACCGCTTATTAATTCTAGTTTGTAGTCTGGGTTTTCTCTTTCTTTACGGCGGGGTTTCCTCTTTTCTGTGGTTACTGTTGGTTTCTGGTTTTCTGGTCAGACCTGAAATATCGAGTTCCTAATTTCCAATTTCTTTTCAGGTTGCCTTCAGTTGTAAGTATCGAGATATTCTCAATACTTATGAAGATATGGTCTTACCTTCTCCAAGAGGAAGGATGATGTCCATGCCTAATTACAGACTGAAGCCCCTGCACCTCTAATTGCTGCACTCCATGTCAAAAATACTCTTGTATGCATATCAACCATTTAGTAGACTACAGAATGTGTAACTGTCTGATGGCTGTTCTGATCGTATCATGTGTTGACACTATTCTGCCTGGGGTTGTATAGGGAAGGCACGTGATTGTCAAGCTAGCAGCAGAGGGGCAGAGGGAGCGTGCACCAGCACAGGTTGCAGCCTTGCAAGTGCAGTCAGTACCCCAGGTGCAATCAGGCTACAGTGCAGTGAACCCCAACATTTCAAATTACGCAAGGCCTCAGGTTGCAGCTCCAACAGCACCTACGCTAGCATTTTCAGCGTATGCTCCTCTTACATATATGGCTCAACCCACCTATGCAGGCCTGACTACGTCTCAATTTGGACCCATGGCAACTGCTACTCCCCAGTACAATCCCTCACAGTATTCTCAGTATGCAGCAGCATTTGCAACTCCACAATCCACTCAGTCAGGTCTCCCAACAGGAGCAACAGTCATGACTGGGTCATTGCCATCATACTACACAGGTGCTACCTAAGATTTCAAAAGCATAGGGAAGTTTTTGTCCTTTTTATTTCTTCCCTGGTGCAAGATAATCAATCGTTTATCATTCTTGTTTCCAATTTGTATGGTGTCGCCTAGCTGTGTTTTCTTCAAGATGTGTAGTTGGATGTGGAATCTCTACAAACTTATCGTACGGTCACTCTCAATTCTATTCAGGTTGACATAATCCTAAGTATGGAGAAGGTCTCAGTACTTTTAAAGACACTTTGTTTCTGAAGACACGGGACATTTGAAGCTGCAGAGAGAGCAAGCAGCACGAGGAAGTTTTGACAAGAGGTGCTCTGATCCCAAATAGGTCTGGTGTAAGATTCAAGGATACCCACAAATACAAAGCATTTTATCTTTTATGGGACCCTGTAGGACTGGGACATCAGCCAATTATGATGAGATAATATAGTAAGGCTTCAGCTTGATGGTCTCTCTTGGAAGTGAAATTGGTGATTCACAGCCTATTTCTTGGTGGATGAGAAGTTAAACTTTGCTACTTAATAGATCAGCTGATTCACAAGTCATGATCTGCTGGCAGGTCTGCAGAATGTGTGATTACTGATCACCTGACAGCCAGTTGCTGTGTATAACCAAGTTTGCTTGCAAAAAACTTCAGGGATCTGAATGAATTCTGTTCACACATTTACTAAAGTTTTGAATCTAAAAGTTCAGGAAGTGTGTTTAGTTATTCCTGTTGCTCGTTTTTTTTTGTACATTGCATCAGTCATGTATGATTAATTGTGTAAGGTGATCAAGCAAGAGTGGGGGATGTAGCCTGAATAAATGCCAGAAACAACAGCAGGAGGAGACACCACTTCCCCACCTTCCAAGTTTGTTCTCATCACCTGAAAATCTGTCATTCCTTACTGTTTTCTCTGGTATCCAAAGAGATAGTGACTTAAACATTAAAGTGCACTTCTTGAGAAGGTGATAATAACCTCTGTGATGCACAAGTAATGCACAAAGAAACTCTGTATTGAGCTTTCAATAGACAAGATCATCAATGAGTTGGGTTTGGGTCTGCTTGTAATGCTTAGAGCTCACAAATGAATCATGTAAATACACTATGAGTCGAGAGTGACTCTTTCACTTTGAAGGATTTGGGCAACACTAGAAGTTGAAGCGGGCACATGGCTACTAAAATCAATTAGAGATGCCTGCACAATAGAATGTTGAAATGTTCTAGGTTACAGTTAAGTACTGTTTCTTATCTTGCCACCTTTTCTGTTGTTGCCAGAAGAGTTAAGGCAAGTGACAAAGCAAGGAAAAATATTGCAGCTTGAGTTTGCTGACTCAGGATTTTCATAGGTGAACAGGAGGTACACGTGCTTTGTAGAGCAAGTGAGGTCTGCCAGATTGGGGGGAAAAGGCTCTCAAAGATATCACAAGTGAGGAATACTCAGATGAGTTTTTGAATCAATCTTGCAAAGTAGTTTTTCTTATATGTTGTTTCTCATAGGTTAGATTGTTCTATGGATGTTTCAATTACAAATGCTTATAATAGCAAACTGCATGTGAAGTAGCTACTTGCAGTTATGAGAAATGTTGTTACATGAAAATTTAATGTGGGCCTTGTTGTTCAAGTTGTGGATTTTTGTGGTGTTTTAAGGTTGAATCTAGGTTCATTGTGTTTGTGGAATGATTTGTTGTTTGGATTGTAGCAACTTTCTGTATTTTATATTGTAGTAAGAACTTTGTATTCCCAAATTGAATGACACAAGAGGTTGATTATCAATTGCTGTTGGCAATTGTTTTTTGTGGATTCCAGAATTGTCCCCATTTGAAATTGTCTTCTGTGCTTATGCTTTAGCTTGACTTTTTCTTCATTATGACAAATCATGAGCCAAGAATTCGAATTTGGTTTATTAATGTCAAATTTTCAAGGCAATATACAAATCTCAGTACTCAAGCAAATCTGTTTACTCCTAGTACATATTCGGATATTTCAAGAATTTATGCCAAATCTGAAGTTGTCAATGCAAGTAAGGATTGTCCTAGCATCAAATGACTGCAAATGTGAGCTTTCCTTTTTCCTGTAGCTCTAGGCACACTAAAGCTCTTTGATCAGTTGCTATCACAAAATAATTGTTTTTCGCTTTATTTGATCAAATCTTGAGAAAGTGTTGTTTGAAACTCTTTGGTGTTTGGATAAAGTGTCATGAACAAGTTTTTGAAACTCGTAAGGTCTCATTGCAATTGTAGGGAACAAAGGTGACAAATGTTGTGAAAAATGTGAGAAATAATTTTGTGTACCTTGGTAAGTTTCAACCAGAAAATGTGTACATTCATAGCATGCTAGAATAGGAAATCTCATAAGGAAAAAGTATGCACCATATTTTGCAACAATCAAACACAACTGATCCTTCTGCTGTAGGAAGGACATCATTTTTTCCCTCATTAGCTATGCCATCTGTACTTCATAAAAAGTTCAAATTGTGATACATCACTAAATCGACTATTGCAAAGTATCATATAATAGTTATTAAGTTCATGTATGTTCCAACAAGCAGATTGAAAGTGGTCATCAAGAAATTGTAAACACCACTTGTAGAATAGCAAGTTTCAACCAAATTCAAGGTCTATCCTACTTTGAACCTAACACAATTGAGCTCAAGTAAATTAAATTTCAAAGACTACAATCTCACTAGCTCCACCCTAAAATATTACATCATAACATATCTTAAACCCCAAACATCTTGAATGTTTTGAAATCCAAACTTGACAAGGTGTTTCATAATATATATATCAATTGTGAGAATTTGAGGACTCTCTTGGATATTTCCATTTCTCAAAGACACAATGTTTGACATTAGTCATGATATGCATCCATTGAAAGATTGTGACAAGTTTGAGGACAAAGTGCTTGAGCAAGAGAAGTGTTGGATGTTCATGAACAAATGTGTTTTATGCACACCCATGCTCAAACATTCTAGGGTTTGTTTTGTTTTTTGGTTTTTCGTTTGGTGTGACACCATATGGTGTTTGGCTTTTAATTTTTCAGTTTATTTGGTGATTGGCGGTTCTTTGGCTCTTGTGTGCAGAAATTTTAAATGATGCAATTTCCAAATTTGGTGGCATAGCGATTGTTCAAGAAATTGGAAGGAACCCTTTTTGGTTGGAGGTTAGATTTGAGGGAATGCAATGGGTCTATGAATTGGTGCAACAAATGGATTCTGTATAGTTGGTGCATCTTAGAGTTGACAACCAAACTATCCAACTAGGAAATAAAACTCATGTATTTTATTTGGTTATAATTGTTTTCCTTTCACACACACATTCTAGGGTATGTTTTGTTTTGGTATTTTCCATTTGTTGTTTTACTTTCACACACATTTTTTGTGCATGCATGGAAGAGAAGTGGAGAAGTTGACAATTGAAGAAATTTGGGGTCACCCCACTCACATTGTCTCTTCCTAGTAAACAATGTCATGACCCAAAAAAAGGTAATAATCATCATTGTTTGATTACAACTAAGGACAATTTCAATTATGAAAAAATCTTTCTTCTTTCAACTATTAGGCATTGGAAAACATTTCATAAGATAATACCGAAAAGTTTGGAACACCAAAAGAATTAATACAAAATTTTCATGTATAAAATTTGTGAAGAAAAAATTGAAAGTACAAAATTCATGACCATCCTCATAGATCTTGTAGATGGTCAATATGTGAAACTGGTATGTGTTGAATATGCACACCTAAACTCGTTCACTGATGTCAAAAGCACTTATGTAAACATTGATAACTAAGGGATTGTAGAGACGAATATAAAAGATTAATTTAGAATTAGAACAATTCATCTAAAGTACATCAGCTAAAGAAGTTAAAAAAACAGTTGTGACAATATTTTTTTGTGTCTAACAAATGGCAATAACATATTGTTGGAAGTTGTGCATGATCACCCACCAAAACCACTAGTTTAGAATGATATGGTTCATTTGTATCATTCTCAACTTGGCATAGTCTAGTTTCAACTCTTTGCAACAATGTATTCATCATCATTGACATTTTGTCAATAATGATGATGTTAGCTTCTTTGAAAATTTGAAATTCAACACTTAATTCTTGTAATGGCCCAACATATCATTTGCATTATATATGAAACATGTTGTGGATAGTTGAAGCTTTTGAACTAAACCTTGATATTACACATCTTGTTGTTGTAATAAGGATAACCATTTTCTTCAATAACATATAATATTTGGTCAAATACCAAATGAAAATGTCTTTCCACAACCAAAAGTTGTTGACATTAAACATGTTCACAAATAATGAATATGCATAGTTATAAAGAATAATTGCTTATATAATTTAGCAAAGATGCAAAATATTTTGTAGAATTTGAGTTTTACAACATAAATATAAAAACTAATTACCATATCATATCTTTCATACATGCAATACAAATATGCATAACTTCTAGATGGTAGTTATTTTGATATTTGAAATGAAATGAATTTAATATTCACAAAAATCAAATAAGTTATGTACTTGAAATGACATGTAAACCATTTGTTTTAAAACAAATGATGTTGAATATATGCATTTGTTCATATGAAAAATTTTCATCTTCCAAAGAATTGCCAACATCATGTATCCAATAATTTAGATCAATTTGCAAATATAAGATTAAGGTTTCACTTAATATTAAAGATTTTTTATTGCAAAAAATAAAGATGATAATAACCGACTAATTAATTCAAAAATCACACCATTGATTTGATTTTTTTTGACCCACCTTTGTGTGATTGGATGTTGAGTTGCATGTTGTTTAACAAATATAGTAGTGGGAAATCCATATTTGCAAGTTCCAATGTGTGTATTTGTTTTGCATCGTGACCCACATTGATGCATTTGTTTTCATTCCACTACCTTGAACAATGTCAAATCATGTTCATTGTTTAACAATACGAATTTTTTAAATTGTTCATTAATAGTAACAAATACCATTGTAACTATTTTATTTGTGATGTAGTCAACATCAATGTCATTTATCCATAATATGATGCGTGCATGTATAGACCCTGAGTGAGAGTACAATTTGAATTTAGACAATTCTTGATTATTGTTAGCATAAATGGAATGTACCATAAAATAAACATTTATTAAATAAAATATTTAAAAGCATAATTATTTCAATGAATAATATGATCATATTATTTTATTTATGGTTTATTATTATACTAAAAATTTCCAACAAGTTATACAATATTAAACTTGTTATAAATTCGATGCATGTAAGTGTGTTTTGACAATAAAATTGACAAGGTTTCAAGCTCTATGTTATTGGATTTAAATGTCTTATAAATGATTGCATCAAAATGTATTTGTTTAGTATTTTGTTTATGTTAAATAAATTATGCTTTCACCCACCTTGATGTTACAATTCCAATTGTGTTACATGATGTTTGACAATGCCAAGAATGTTTTCACCACCAAGAACATAGGTTGACATGAAGTCTTGCAACCCTACGAAAAATAATGCCATACATTCAACTAGACAATCTTTCCAAGAAAATGTGTTATTGAAAACATAACAAAATTTTCAATGTCTTCAATTTCTTTCCATTTCAAATTTGATGTTTCATCATAAATCAAAGTGAGGAAAAAATGAGGCATTCTAAAATTCTTCACCAGCACTTATAACTTTTTGAATAAGGTATGGTGCCATTGTGGTGTTAGTGGAATACAAAGTGGTAATTTAGACTTCATGATATTTTTGAAAACATCAATTTCTGACCATTGAGGATGTTGGTGTCTTAATCTTTGTACATCCCTTTCCAAACATAAATGTTTTGTAACATTTAATAGTTGAAATATTTGTTGCACTTGGTACATCAAGAGTAAGTATGGTGGATATATAATGTAAAAATAGAGAATAATGTAGACATTCTTTGGTTTAAAATAAGGCAATAAACCACCAATTCAATCATATGCCCCACATCCATGTGGAAATAGGAAAAGGAATAATGCCTTTTCAAGTAACGTGCTCAATGTTGGATTGGTGCACATGCCATCTTCTCAAACCAATAACCTTCTAGTCTTAAAAGGGTTTTCATTGTTGCGCATAGTTAAATCTCCAATTTCAAAAACATCATCAAAATTGTGAAGAATTCCAAGACACATGTCAAAAAACAATGACAAATTTTGAGTGGAAAGTTCAACATCCATATTTGAAAAAGGCACAAATGCTAATTTTTGCAAGTATTTCTTTTAGAATAGAAGAACATAAAACACATAATCTATGAATTGGATTTGGTTTTTCAATATTGGTGACACATTTTTCTATAAGTGGATTTGAAAACAATTTTTGGTGCAAAAGATCTTTAAGGGCCAAATCAACATCCTTCGATGTATTAGTTGGTTGAAACTTGGAGTTCCAATAGAGTAAAGGATTGTCAAGTAATTAATATGGTTGTATTTGACCATGCACGAATTGTTAGCAAGGATTTGTTTCATAATCCATGCTTTGAAATACAACACATTTGATCCGTTCTAGTTGTTCATAGGATTTAAAACATGCATTGCATACAATACACATGCAAACCATTACTAGTGGTTGTGTATGTAAACATAATAATATCTGAATATCCATATGGTGTTGCACAAATAACCATTTCAAATGTATTTGAAACAACACTAAAATGCGTTCCTTGAAGGTGCAATTTTGTGAATCAACAAAATCCACAACATTTCATGTCCTTGATGTACATTTACTTCAATTTGAATGCAATGCTCCGATTTCAATCCATGACCTATCAAAAGGTTTGAAATCCTTTTGTCGTTTATTTATATACTTTTGTCATTGACATTTCCATTTCTCTTTTTATTTCTTTTTTTACTTATGAAAATGATTTGGATCACATTAGTTATGATGATACCACCAATTGCACAATGCAAATAGTAATATGTTAGATTATAATATTAAAACTATTTAAAACAAGTAAACAAACAATGCAAAACTAAAAGTATTTTGCAATTGGGTATACTTATATTTTATGAATAATCATAATCCATAAAGACTAAACTATCCAGATTAATTATCTATTAATTATCAATTAAGTTTTTTAACATGTGAAATTATTTGAAAATTACACTCGAATATTTTATTTTACTATTGATGTTTGTGTTTCACTTGCATATTCAATTTTGTAAGATTATTTTGATAAATTATAAAAATATTCAATGTTGTGAGATTAAGAACTTTATTTTCAAATGCCAATGATAATTTTACTATTTTCAACCTTTATTTTTCTTGGTTATATTTAAATAAATTAGTTAGTATCAAATATAACATGACATTCTTTATTCTATTACAACTATAATGATTTTCCATAACACCTTTTGCCCAATAATTTTAAATTCATCAAAGCCTAAATATATATTTTTCATGTATTCATTCAATATAATTACTTTCATGTTTTTGTGCTATGATATTTAATGCTTTAAAAATCATAGATTATGTTTTGGTCATTAGTTACAAATTCTTTACTTCACGTTTGACAATGTTTAAAATTCATGTCCATAGTAAAATAATCATTCCATTGTTTTATTTTGTTATTGAGGCTATGCATATTTCAAGATTATTAAACGAACATAAAACATTAGCATCATTCTATCAATTATTGGTTAACCTTTTTAAATATGCAAAATTATTTGAAAATTGCATAACCTTTTATTGTGGTCAATAATTTTCATCAGTTTTTAAAAAGACAAATTAAATCAAACTTCATTTGCAAGGCTAAAAAATATTGTAATTCATTTTAAGTTTATTACATTGAGATTTTATCATATCGATATGTTTTCATACACTATTTTCGTAATGCAATTTTTAAATTTTTTTTTTGGATTTGCAAAAATGATTATTTATTTAAAATATCTTATTTAGTAGGTGAGATGAATGTATCATTTGTTATAACTAATAGTAAATGACCATTTACCACATTTGTACATATTGAATACTAAGGTAGAAGTCAAGAGACAAATTGTTTACTATTTGGAACATCTTGGGACATTTGAATCTTGGAAACATATTTGGATTTCATAAATACTAGGTGTACATAATGTATTGGAAACTTGGTGTGAACACATAACATGAAAAAAATTGATGTGAACTTAATGAAAAGATATTTGGAACATCAAAATATAATTCTAGTTACACTTGTGATAATTGGAGACACACCATATTTTTATAAATAAACATATATTGTTTGGATTTATATGAATTTAGGTTAGTCATTTAATGAACGTTGAATCTATCAATTTTTTTTGTTGTAAATATTTTAAAAAATATATTATCATTTAAAACTTGTACGCCATTTGGCAATATTTTTGATTTCCAGGTAATGTTTTGGTTGATATGTTTACATTTTGATGTTTCATAACATACAAATGTAGAAGACTTTGAATTGGATAATTATTTCTTTGGTGATTAAATGTCAAAATGCACATATTTGTACCCAATTACAGATATATAATTGATATTTATACTTTGATGTAATCTATATTAAAAATTTCAAATATTGAAATCATAGACTTAACTTTTAAAAATGATTTACAATATTTGTTCATATTTATATTAAAATATATATGGTACATGTGTCGTGACCTTAACCTTGGGTTCGCAACCAAAGCAAGGGCTTGCAAAGGTGCAGGTTGAAAGGGAAGCCCGAGAGTCACATTTGACACTTTCGAGATTGTAGGAGAATGTGAGGGAATGAACCCATACACTCCCAAATGGGATCCCACTTTGGGAGTTGGATTCCCAATGGACTCCAAAATTTTTAGAGAGGTATTTCAAGGGTCAAAATTCATTGGATTAAAGAGTCCCTTGTATCATTAAAAGGCTATTGAAACATAAATGTTTAAAATGAACTCGCATGACCCATTTGAGTACTTAATACATAAATTATGGCCAAAAAAAAGGTTGGGAATCAAAGTGCCAATTTGATTCTTGACCACTAAAAATTAGGAATTGCCTCGATATATGTATATGTAGGTAGCATGACACATATCGTTGGAAAGCTCTCAACAAAGGCTATAATGTTTTTTAGACCTCACCTCAATCAGAGGTTTGCATAAGAAGTTTTGGCCTTTCAAAGTGATACGAATCCTAATTTTGGGAATTTCAGGAATCCCAACTTGGGAATCATAGGACAAAATGACATTTGGATGTGCTTTAGTACAGAGAATAATATGAGGGGGAAGGTGGTGGCTTCCCCCAAGTTTGGGGCATGGTGAGTCTTGTGAGTCAATGTATGCTTGTGACGAATCCATGGATCAAAAATGCTCCAACGATGCAATACCCAACTTGTTGTTTGGGCTGTGCAGGTTCGTGTGAACAATTGACTCACTTGTCAGTTATCCTAGTCTCCATTCCAAAGCTCCAACATGTCTTTCCACCCTCGAAGTGTTGCAAGTTAGGAAGTGTACCCCAACTCTTTTTTTCATTGTTTTCATTTTTAGATTCGCATTTGAGTTTTTTAAGGAGTGCATGGATGCATCAACATCTGTTTGGTATATTTGCAAAAAAATATATTGATAAATTGCTAAAAGAATAAAATTCAACTTGGGATTTGAACCCATAAAAAATGCACCAAATTTGCACATTGAATGGAAAGGAGATTGGTGATACCAATCATATGAATTACACATAATGCATATTAGTTTCAATGTTACATTTTAGTATTTTCAAACTTGCACATTTAATTTATATATATACCTTATGGTGTTTTATCAATTGATTTTGTCATTTTTTATTTTGATGCTTATATTTTTATATTTATTGATTTTATGTTCAAAGTTCAAACATATGTGCAATAATTTGAGAATATATGTCAACCCTAAAGAATAACTTGTGTTATATTGGAAATGATGATGCCATAAATTGTACAATGCGTATTCCAAATACATATGTGAAATTTGTGTTCACGCAAAAAAGTTATAAAATAATTATTTCCCAACAAATTACTTATAATACATATATATATATTAGAAGACATATAATGATGATGCAGATTAGGTTTCATACATATAAATTCTTTTTATCTACCAATTTGAATTTTCTACTATATGTATTTTGAATTTTAATTATTCAATTATTGAAAATTGTGATATGTTTTCATTTTAGTTTTAAAAATTCTTGGATTTGATTTGTAAAATATTTTATAAATGAAACATTCTTATTATTGTTATTAATTTCACATCTCTACTATACATGTTTGAAATAATCAAAATTCATCCCAAACGTATACTTATAATTTACATCAATTTTAAATTTGTTATATTAAGGTTTATAATGTCTTTTTCTTGCATTCATTCCTTGACATTCAATATTTTGGTTTTTTTTTTAATTTATGAAAAACTGAATATTGAAATTTAATTTTTTAAAATTGTGATATATTTGCATTTTAATTTTACAAATTCTTGGATTTGATATGTAAAATGCTTTTAAAATGACAATTTTTTTCTTATTATTATCAATTTCACATCTTTATTATATATATGTCTGAAATAATCAAAATTCAATCCAAAAGTATACATATAATTTACATCAATTTATAATTTATTATGTTAAGGTATATAATGTTTATTTCATGCATTTATTCCTTGTCATTCAATGTTGTAATATATATTTTTTTATTTATGAACTTTATATCCAAATGTTAAATTTGTGGTTAAATTTTAAACTACAAATGCATTAAAACTATAAATGTTCAATATAATGACATTACATTTTGGTAGAATAATTTGATTTTTTTCCAAACCTTTTCACAGCCCTCATATATATATATATATATATGAATTTTTCCATGAAGAATATTTTTTTCATATGTTGGGATTTAATATGTCAAATGCTTTTAAGATGATAAGCATTTTTGTAACCTCCTCAATGTCACTTTTTTACAATACATAGTTTTGAAAATGATCATAATTCATGCTAGAAGTATTAATATAATTAATATCAAATTTTAAATGATTATATTGAAGTTTGTAATGTTGTTTTGTTGTTCAATTTCATAAAAGTTTAACATTTTTTGCATAATGTTTATTTTTTCGCATGAAATATATAATTTTGTGTAAAAATTACTTTTGCATGATTTTTTTTGGCCTATTTTTTTTCTTTATTTCTCCAATTTGGTGTTATGGAATAGAATTTTATAAAAAAATTCAAAAATTAATTACATTTTTACCACAAAAAAGAAAGCAAAATATAAGGATTTTCAGCATGGACCCATGAAACTTATCCATGAAAAGAATGATCATTATGGAAACCCATTCATTTGAATGATGTGAATATCTTCAACAAGGGTTTGGAGTTCTTAATAGTAGCATTAGAAAAAAAAAGGCAGAATAAAGGGCATCGACATCAGACATTCAACAATAAGGTTGTAGTCAACAAATTGGAATCTTGATGTCATTCTTTAGTGGATGGATTCTTTTCCAACTCCATATTTAGGGAAATTATTTGGAATTTTTTTCATTTCCTAGTGGGCTCTTCATTTTTCATTGGATTTTTTTTAGACCCCAATGGGCCATTATTCACTGGATTCTTCTTTAGTACCTAGTGTGTTATTCTTTAGTGGAATTTTATTTTGATCCTAAGGTTTCATTTTTTAGTGGGTTCTTTAGATCATGGTGCAAGAACATTAAAACTCTTTGTCTTGAAGAAATGAATGGAAGCTCTATTTTACAACATTAGTACCAGTTGAGAGAATGAACATATTTTTCTTTGGATGCTAAACTATGTACTTTTGGTGTAGACTTCAAAGATGGGTTGTGAATAAATGAATATTATCAAGTGGTGACAAAAACTTCAAAAGTGATCTACAAAATCTGAGAGGTTAGGAATCTACATTGGTAAAAAACAAGCACCAAAGCCAAAAGGTAAAGACAAATTTTGACAACATTAACATCATGTAATATTATTCTTGAAGAAGATGACAATGACAATGTTTTAGAATGTAAAAGTGCTAGAGTATAATTTTTGACAAAAACACATTGAAGCCCAAATATATGATATAATCCCAATAATATACAACACAACCCTAAGAACAAAATGAAGTTGTGAAAGAAATGGACAAAAAAAATAGTGTTGTATAACAAATCTCACATTAACACCAATAAACACCTACACCTACACATGAATTAATATTTTTAAAGTTAAAAAAGATAATGAACACACATAAAAATAGAGCATTTGAAGAAATATCCATAAAAAGGGAGAAGGGAAAACAAAACAAAGGGTTGAGAGTTATTAGAAATGTTGCATTCAAAAAATGAACATATGTATTGTGCTCATATATAAAATTTTAAACCTTTTAGACTTCTAATAATTTTAATAGATATAGAACACCATAAGAAATGTAATTGTTTCTAAATGTAAAAACTTGAAAAATAGAAGGCTTTTTGTGAACAATATGGAACAACAAAGAATTTTATTTATTTTAAAATATGAAGAGATTTCTAGACACCTTATGACTTTCCAATATACTTTTTTGAACTTCCATTTCAAGGTGTATAAAAGAATGAAATAACATAATGAATAGTTAACTTAAATTTTGATTTTTGCAATCATGGTTTCAAATTCTTCAAGTAGACTAAATTTTGTGCTCCAAAATCAAATAGGAAAATTTGCTCTTCAATTCCATGTGTTGGCACCAACCAAAACATCAATATCACCATCAAAAAAACAATGGTGTGTTACCACGGGCCAAAAAACACTTATAAACAATTGTGGATATCGAGATTTTCAAGCCAAACAATCATTTTAAAGTTATGGACAACTAAATTTTTTTATAAATGGTTGGATGTAGAAAAGACAATATTTCTCTCAACACACAACAACTCATATGTACCATGTCCATGTGTTTTACATACAAAGGCCCAACCATAAGTTGAAACTTAATTACTACAAAAGAATGTAAAATTGTTTGATTTGATGTTAACAAAAAGTTTTTTATTTGTTTCAAATATCAACATAAGGTTAAAATGTTCAAAAGCAGGATTCAAATTTGGTGCTTACAATTTTTGCAATTTTTAGGTCATGATTTAATCCTCATGGATGTTTTGAATGTCAACTACAATAAAATGACATTCATTTCAATAAACAATATGCATACAATTTCATTTGTCAAGAAATATAGTGTACCTATAAGGGGACTTCAAGTCCATACCACCTCAAACGTATGTATTTTGAATTTGATAAAAAGGATGCCATGGCATCTTACTTTTCTTTCTCCTACCAAACCATAGAGAACGTTCTTCAAAAGTTGGATGTAGTTGTGAAAAATGATTATGCATCCCTACCCTTTGTTATCCTTTCTCAAAAAATGAATTTGCAAAAAAAATCAATGAACAACAACAAGTTTCATTGCTAATTCAAGTGCTAAAAAGTCCAAAATTTGTCACTACCTAGCATGTTCCAAAAGTAGTTGAGCTTGATGATCTTGACATTGAAGTAAAAAAGGTTGTAGAAAGATAACCTTTGAAATGTCTAAAGAGAACATTATTTTAACTTGAAACATCTAAAAAGGAGGACAAACAAATTAGTCCAATTGAAGCTCATGAAGAGGACAACCCAACTAGTCCAAAAAAAAGTCATGGTTGACCTTTTCATCAAAGAATAGTAAGAAAAATCTAGCTGCAAATAATGTTATCCAGAAATGCAATGTACCTACAAAAAAGGGAACAACTCCTTGAACAAAATACAAAAGCATGTGTGTATATAACATTAGACGTGAAAATAATTAAAACAAAAAATTGGGTAGAATATCAATCTATATAAAAGTTTTAAACAACATATGCGTAAACCACCCAAGAAAATGAAGCATGACTTTGATATGAACAAAACAATCAATCTAACATTTAAGTTGGATATTTTGTATTCAGATATGCATTAGTACAAGGTTCATAAAATGGAAAACCATTACATTCAATATTTTGATAGTACTTCTATTATGTGCTATAATAACTTTAAAGGAAAACCTACATCATACAAAAAGTATTGATATTTGATAAAAAACAATATCATATGTAAATGTTGAAGCCATGTAAATAAAGCAACGGATCAAAATCCATGAACCAAACTTGTGAGTGTGATGGTGAGGGATGAAGAATGCCCATACCTCTTAAATTGTATATATAGTTATTTATTCACATTTTTATGTAAAATCCAAATAAATAACAAGCTATTATAATAAGTTGTAACTCTATGTTCTAAAACAAGTTAGATTGCAAATTGATTTTTCTATGAATCTTCAATCCTATGTTGAAAATACGGATATGAAGCAATTTAAAAACTAATCAAATGCTTCATGCTCTTCTTTCTAGAAATCATCATATGGAAGAGTTGTAAGAATGGTTGGTACCTTTCTATCTAGCCAGCAATTGACATCTTTTTAGCATCACCAAAAATTAGGATTTATATTCCTTATGAAGAACATCAATGGTTCCTTCTACAACTTTGCTTTTACTATCTTCATGTGTTGACATGCCTAGAGCAAGTTGTTGAAAAACGTAGAAAACTGAAAAACTTTGAAGAACCCACAAAGTAATCCAAACAAGAGTTGATTTATAGTTTGTGAGACATTCTATTTTAGAAAATGTGGAACATGTAGACATCTTTACAAGTCAAAGAACATACCTTAAACATAGACTCCAACATAAGATTGGCCATGTCCATCCCAAGAGGTAAAAATTGCAATAACTTTCTTGCACAACTTGAAGGTAAAAATACAACAAGCACTGTAGTCATAACCTTATGAGAGTCTTTCACAATGTGTTAGACCATCAACACAAATAGGAATGATCTCAAATGCGATGACATTCTATGAACTTCATTAGCTCCTTATGATGGTGGATTTGGATAAATACACAATAATCACCAAAACACAAAGAAGGTTCCTTTGAGAACACATTCAAACCAAAGCATGTTGAATCTACTCATGATGGACTACTACTACATCTAGGCCCAAACCACCTTATTGCTCTTTTTAAAAAAAAATCATTACCTTGAATGATTCTTAGCAAAGAAAACCGACTTTTTTATACTTGCTTTTCATGACTTATTGCAATTTTAGATACATCAGCTTCTTGGCATTGGGCACAAAGATAAGGTTGACGTTGTGTTTTGGGTAGAGAGCTTGGACCAACTTAAAGTAATCAAGTTGATTGCAATCCGTAGCCAAAACATATAACTGTTATAGGAAGTAATATCCAACACCTAATTTTAATTGATGATATGTAAGAAAATCATATCTTGAGTGTGTTAATTGCTTAATTCCAATTCAACAATGAAATCTAGATGCAAGACAACTTACGATGGTTCAAGAACCCAAGCTAATAATAATAATAATAATAGTCGTTTTGCTTGTTGAACTTAGAAGCAACTACGTGTCTCCAACATCAACAACATCAAAATTAATTGCATGAGTCCCAATTGCAGCTATAGTTGTAGTTCATTATGACAATGATGCCTTCAATCATCGTTGTTAAATATAATCTTTGGACATAATATCAAGAAAAAAATTCATTTTTAATGTTGAAGCAAATTTTGAAAATAAAATAGTTATTTGACATTTGAGTGCAAAAAAATTGTCAAAATGAATTGGGTTGTTGACACTGCAATATCAATGTTGTTATTGTTCTTATGCAAGAGCTTTTTAAAAATTTTGAACTCCAAATGCTATTTGCTAGTAACACCTTTTAGTTCATATTCAACTTGTTCGTAGTACTTAGAAATTTACTTTTGTTGCCGTCGTCGTTATAAACTAGCTTCATCATGATAAACTTATTATCAGTTTAACTTGCCCTTATATAAGCAAGCATCCAAATCTAAAGCACAAAGATGTTTACACACAAAATAGTGAAATAATATAAAACAAAAAATGGAACATTAATGTGATAGGTTAATGCCCCCTAAGAACCCTATAAGCCTAAATTTCATTTCTCTAATTTCACTCCCTTTGAATCAAAATCTACAATGTTGATTACATAGACTTAAGCAAGCTCATGTAATAATAGATGGAAACCATGCTAACAATATCTGGTTGTTTCATCCCCAACACAAGCACAAATGAACCATCAAAAGGATGCATGAGCTCACACTCCCTAAATTTGGTACTTGTTGAACTTGAGTCATTTCAAGAACACATACATGGAAGGCGAATCCATCCTTGGATGGTACCACTAAGAACCACCTCAAAGAATGGTTAAGGAACCAAAAACAACAAAATCATATTCCTAGGCTATTTTTTAAAAATGTTTTCACAATTATAAATTCTTATTTTTTCATGTTTATCCATTGCATGCTTTAATATATGTCTTGAAGTTTATTTGGGGATAAAAAATATTGGAAAGTCTTAAAAATTTATATTCTTAATTAAACTTGCACATTAAAAAATCGACATCATCAACTTTAAAAATTCATAATTAAATTATATTTTATCAATTAATTTCCAAATAAAAACTTGAAAATAAAATGACTTCCAAATTACCTTAAGAAAAAAATCACAAGAGAATTCTCAAATCAGTGTTCATGTCTACAAAGTTCAAAAAAAAAACCAGTGTTACATTCCTAAAACTTTTTTTAAATGCAATAATTAGGAAAATAAAATACACAATATTATTGATACTATTAAGATTTCAAAATCTATGGAACCTAATAAACGTATTCATAAATGTTTTTATGAAAAAAATTATTTAAGTGTTTCATATGATTTTTCAAAGTTCAATGGGTCCAGAAAAATCAAGGTGTGACATTCCTAGTGGTACCACCCAAGGATGGGCCTGCCTTGGAGTCCACCAATGTTGTCTTGGTATTCTTGCTCCACACATCCATGAATTATATGCTATAGTACTAGTTATAACAACCAAGGTAACCTATAGAATTCGCTTATGATTGGAGGAAAGATGGTATCATCATGGATAAAAAAAATGTTAATGGAAGGAAGAAGAAGCCCCATGTCCCAACAAAACAAGTGTTAAAGTTGTTGGATTATTTTTACTACCAATGTAACTAAGGACCATTAATGTATTTATGGCATCAAGAAAAAAGGGACAACTATTGGATTATTTTTATTGCCATTGCCAATGTAATTAAGGATTGTCCATATAATTATTGTGCAAAATAGTTCAAGTGTTGTGAAAGGAGGGTAGCGAGAAAAAAAAATCTATATTTTGAAAAGTTTGAAATGATGGCACATGGCACTTTGAAATTTTAGATTGTGTTTTGAACCTTCAAACCTACCTCCACTAAAATCATCTCTTTGAAAATTATTACTCTAATATTTTAAAAAAATAAATAAATTGATGGAGTATCTTTTCTTATATCATTTTCATTCTTCACCTAAAATTTCATAAGAAAAATCACCTATAACCTCATTTTTGAAGTATATTTCTCATTTTTCGAACTTTGTGACAAATGTTATTTTTTTCCAAATATATTCATCACGTATAAGTTCTACATCTTCTGTTGATTTTTTTTGATGAATTAATAAATCAAATTCCAAACTTCTCAAATTGCCCCAAAGTTCACAATATTGTCATTAAGTTTAGTGTACACATCTTGTCATTTTTTGAAATGAAAAAATTATGTTCTATGACAATAATTTTACTCTCAATATGGTCCATTGCAAATTGAACATATTTCATAGTGTAACTTGGTCAAAAGAAATGAATTGGATTTTTTAGTCAAACCATCGTCAGTTAGTGATAGGCATTAATGTAAGAGATGAAAATAATGGTTTGTATTGGCTAGAAACCATAATTTCATTTGTGGTTGTTATGTGAAGAAAAATGGGTTGACTTATGGCATAAGCACATGGCTCATTTGAAATACCAAAATTATATGTCAGAACAAGAAAAGGTGGAATGCCCAAGTTTCATTATCACATTAGTCCATGGGAAAGGTATTTAGCTAAAAGCAACATACAAAACATTTCCCAAAAAAATAAAAGGATAGATAAAAGGAACCCTTTGGAATTTTGCTCATGCAATGAAGTGGGCTACAATTTGCAGAAGTGCATCCACATTAATAGGAGCCAACCTTGTCACTCAAGTGACTGCTTCTTTTGAAATATTCCTATGGATATTTCATTTGTAAGTTGAAAAAATCTTTAATAGATTTTTATGACCTAAAACAATGTTCATCATGAAATAAAACAAAATTGGATCTTGATTTTTCTCAAAGTGTATTGTCTAGTAATCATTAAAAAAAATTCATTATCATCCAAAAAAATGATATTATAAAGAAAAAAGTTGCAAAGGGCACAACAAAAATATATAGATTTTTTTCACTTGCATAGCTATGTTTAAAGAATCACCCCTTAAATATGCCATGTTAAAAAAATCTCCCCAAAACTAGGAGTGTTTACAATGCTTAAAATCATCAACTATAATGTTTAGTGAATGTTTGTGAATAATCTATCCTTGTTGAGTTTCAAATCATAACACATGTTTTCTTAAAGTATCAAAAACATTGTAATGTAAACATATTAAAAACATGCAACATTAGTACAAAATTTTACACTAAAACATGAAAATCCAAGCACCTGTTGCACTTACTATGGCTTCTATTAGTGTGCCTACAACTACATAGTGAACACTTGTGGCACACCAAACTTGTGGAAGATGAAACGTTTAAATGTTAAAACTACTTTTCTTAATGGAAGACTAGAGGAGTAGGTCTACATGGACCAACATGAAGGTTTTGTAATAGAGCCCATAGTGAACAAAAGGTGTGCAAACTTCAATGTGCTTTAATATGGTTTTAAATAAGCCCCATGAGTGTGGTACAATTATGTCAACATCTACCTTTT
The DNA here is from genome assembly GCA_963921925.1 of Sphagnum tenellum. NCBI lineage: Eukaryota > Viridiplantae > Streptophyta > Sphagnopsida > Sphagnales > Sphagnaceae > Sphagnum > Sphagnum tenellum. Next base: position 6,277,752 of record OY998154.1, read on the forward strand.
CAACAAAAACAAAGCGGACTTCAACTTATAATATGTCATAAAGGATGGGAGGTATGTCATCCTACTACTTTATGTTGATGACTTGCTCATTATTTGTGATGATGAAGTGTAGATAAATCAAGTGGAGATGCAATATGCAATTGAAGCAAACATTTGAAATGATCAACTTGGGAGACATGAAGTTTTACTTAGGTGCTAAAATCACATATTGGAAAGAAAGGATCTTTATTTGTCAATGAATATATATTTCCATCCTATTATCTAAAGCTTCAAGATGATAGATTATCACATTACATTACAAGAAATCTTGTGCATTTTGACCTTATGTTTGCAACTAGTGTCCAAATCAATTAATTAAAAAATTGCAATTGTTGTAGTCCTATGTGTCCCAAGTTGCAAGAATTTTTAATCATAAGTGCAACTAAAATTTGGCATGGCCAAGTTGTAGTTGTAGATATGATTATTTGTTGCAATTGCTATGCATTTTGAATGAAAAAGTGGATGAGGGGAGTTCGTGTCAACTATAATTCATCACATCCAAAGACAAATGGCCAAAAAGTTGATTTTGCAATTGTTGTATGCATTATTGAGTTTATTTGTCAATTTTTGGTTGTAGGTGTGACCATCTATTGTGACTAAGTTGTACAATTGGATGAATATATATATGAAAATGTGAAAGGGCTTGATAATTAATAGGTAGGTGGGTAGGTTATACATAAGTAGATGGTATAGGTAGATTTGGGGTTAGTAATTATAGGTAGGTTGGTAAGCTAAATTTGTACCTAGGTTAGGTAGGTGGGCTAGGTAGCTAGGTATGTAGCAAATTTGAGTAGACTAGGCTATGTAAGTAGTGAAGGTAGGTTTGTTGGTTGTAGGTAAATTTAAATAAGTAGCTCTTGGTGTAGGTTAAGTATGTAAGTATTTAGTCTAAGTGGGTAATTAGTCTAGGCTAGTGTATGTAGTTAGGTAGGTTAGAACTTAGGTAAGGTATGTAGGCTAGGTAAATAGGCTACTTACTTTAAGCTAGGCATATATTGCTAGCTAGGCTCCCTTACATGTGCTAGCACTTGCATATGGTATGTATGACTTTAAACTAGTAATAAATCCAATCATTAATACATGTGAATTCTTTGTAAATTTGGTATCAAAGTGACTAGAATGAAAGCATGAAATTGTGTAGTGAAATGGAAATTGTTAAATGAACGGATGAATGAGGGGAGCTATTTTGGCACATGTGATGTCCACAAAGTCCATTTTGTAATATTAAATTGATAATCAATTTTACTTTTGTGTGTTAAATGAGAATTATGTGATAAGTATGAACCAATAAAATCCATATAAATTAGGTCATTTGTAAAGATCTCCAAAACATGTGCTTTGAAAAGAAATTGAATCTCGAGAGGACTTTTAAAATAGGATCATATTTTGACCATTTAAAGTCCATAACTAAAGCTTTCGTAAGAATTTTACCAAAGGACTTCAATTTCAAATCTTTTATGACTTTGACAAGCCATAGTAAGGCCCTTTAATCATTTCCAAACAAAATTCCCCCTAATAAAAGTAGATGTAAAAACATTGTTATTTAACTAAGCCATGTTTTACATCTTCAAAAGTCCACCCACTTAACTTAAATTGTAAAAAAAAGAATGTGATTAAAAGTCTGTTTTCATACTCAAATTGATAATTTAAAATTAAAACATATTGAAATAAAATTTATTTTGATCATCTCAAAAGGGTTAAATGAACAACATGCCCTTACCAAAAAAAAAAAAACTACCTTATGATCTCCAAATTGGTACATCCATTCATGCATTCACCTCGGTACAACCAATGACTTGGAATACATATAATTGATAGGGAGTTTGCTTTATCTCACACACTCTTTCCCATACATTAATTGTGTTGTTGTACATGTAAATAAGTTCATGATTTAGTATTGTAGCTACACTTTTATACATTATAGTTCAAACATTTTAGGTTTATTAGCATGGATTATACACCAATAGGTGTAGTTCAACACTTTTGAAACATTTCTAATTCAATTAAGAAAACATTCACAACAAAAACTCTACACAATTTTCACACTTACTATCAACAAATATATAAAATGTTTAAATATTCTTGTCAATATGAATTTTCCTATGGGACAAATAAGATTAATGGTGTTAGTTATCATGTTCACCCTTAATACAACACACATAATCTTTATGAATATAAAATATCTAAATATATGTCCTTCAAAATTATACAGATATCATAAAGAGAAACATAGAAAATCATGCTCGAGCAAATTTTATTTTTCCTTGTCAAATGATGTTCGATATTGAAAAAAATCTTTCTATGTATTGGGAAGCCACATTGAATGAATCAAACAACAAAATGTCATATAAAAACATTAACAAAAATGGTAATAAGAATGTCAATATTTTACATGAATGGAAAGAATCTAAAATGTGGACAAGTTATTATTAGTTTCAATCCAAGGTGACTTTAAGGAAGGCTATAGAAATGAAAATTCAATAAGAAATCCTATTTATTACGAGGAGGTTGAAAACAAATAACACCACACAATATAAACAAAAGTTTGAAAAGCTCAAGAAACGATATATATTATGTAACACAAGGACTAATGCATATGTTGAAGTAAAAAAGACAATGATAATTCCTAGGTGGAATGGCCAAATGTACACGAAGAATTGATAGTTAGGTGCATGCTAGTCAAGTGGTTTGCCCAAAGAGCTGATTCAAATTCTAGAGAAAGGGAAATTAATTGTTCAAAAAATTGTAACTCCAAGTTACATTGCCCCTCTGCCTGCTTGAATGGTTTTTCAAGTTGGCAGCTCATAATGGCTTGATAGAAAATTTCTCCTTGACATTGGAACGGCCGGAGGCTGCTACCATACATAGCTATGCCAATTCAAGAATTTTTTCTAATCGTAGTTTGAATGGAAAATTACATGCAATTCAGCAAGTACCAAAGGTCTACAATGTACTCCATTGTTGCCATGGCCAAAGTAAATTATTTGGCCATCATCAAGTGGAGGCAAAATGAGTATGCTTCACTTTGTTGATAGGCAATTTTTTTATTAAAAAAAGGGTAGAATTGATGCAACATGGAGTGGAGGTTGATAAATTGTCAATAGGAATGAACAATGTATGTGTTGTCAAAACAAGTGTCGAGGCGTATTGTTTACAATTTTCTTTAAAATTTCCATAATTGGGAAAATAGGAAACTCCCACAAGCACATGTGACATGACAATGTCCCCAAGGAATATAATTTTATAACAAGGGGTGTGTCACACTGTGACCTTGCCACTTACATTAAAAAGTATTTTAAAGCAAAAGAAGAATTATGAAAATTCAAATATTTCACCATGCAAAAATATAATCTTCCAAAAACTCTTCTAAAAGAACCAAATCCTTCAAGATATTATAACTCTATAATTAATCTCAAGTTTCAACACAAGGCAAAATATCATATTTAAAAAATCCTCATATAAAATTAGACCCATTACCTAGGGGCCAAAATCCATTAAGCTACTATACTCTATAATGAATCTAAACACAAAATCCTTGCCTTGGTAAGCAAGCCCAACAAAGTTTCATATTTTGGACATTGTCAAATCATTTCTCTTGTGAAAATTTGAAAGTTTGAAGCATCTAAAACCATCAAAATAATGAGTTTGGCAAAAACGACTTTTGTTCTTGTGTTGCACTTAATGTTTTGCCAAATACAAGAGGATTTTGATCTTACATCAAGTTGTAAAATTAGTTTTGATTTTGGAAAAATTTATGACACACTAACTTAAACTTAACACTAGACTCCTACTAGAGTGGCTTGTGTCATTAGCCCAATTGTGGAAAAAATATTTTAAATTATTCTCAATGACAGAACTTACTCAAAATTCAATATCTCCCCCAACTTAGGTCCAAAATCATGAAAACATTTCCATTAAGTCCTATTTGTTGAGGGATTTCCAATAATAGTTCAAGAATGGGGCCTCAATTTTCTTTATATATATATATATATATATATATAGTTTTGATTTCAATGAGTTTTCTTTGACAAAATTGCTCAATATTCAATACCTCTTGCATTATAAGTCTAAACATTGTCAAACCGCCTGAATGCACCTACTCATCCAAGACTTTTCAATAATACTAAGAGCTTGGCATAGGGGACTTTGGTTTGGGAGATTTCAACACGACAAAGAAAGCAAACAAACAACAAACTATTTTCCTTAATAAATACATAGATACTAAATGAGAAAAGGAAAAATTGATGTCATGTGATAGGGAGATTGAAAGTAAGAATGATATAATACAAAGTGGAGATTGAAAGGAAGCATGATGTCACATGAAGTGGAGATTGATAGATTGCTAACAGGAATTAATGTAGGAATAGTTGTTGGCTCAAGTGTGAATTTGTTACCCAACTGAGTTTGCCTTCCAAAATCATATTTTGTAATTTACTTGAATTTCCAGGGACAAAACTACTCAAAATTCAACATCTCATGTTTTTATTGTCTAAATGTTTCTCGACCAGGTTCATAAGATCCTATTCATTTATGGCTTTCCAACAATACCAAGAGCACATCCAAATCCCCCTATGGTTTTGAGTTCTTATTTAAATGAATTTTCAGTTTCAAAAGTTTAATATTCAATGACTTTTGCATTGCAGGTCAAAACTTAAGAAACCAACGAGGTGCGCCCGTTCTCATTGAGAGATTTCCAATGGTACCAAGAGCCTGGTATAGACAAATTGACCTTTTAAAGTTCTACTACATGTGCACTTAAAAAAGAAAATTGTGCCTTACATGACATTAGTTGTGACATTAATCCTTCATATGACAATGCACTCAGCTCTTTCGGTTATGCCACTACTATATTAATCCATTATAAGACAATGCACTCCATTATTCCACTTATGCCAAGTGGTGATAGGAGACCAACTATTCACCTCGGTTTAAGTACAATTATTATATTGGGTGCTTGACCATATTGTTGTGGGAGTAGAAGGCAAGTGATCTTGGAGTTTTGGAATTCAGACTATAAGTCATGTGTAGATGACTTTGGGCCATTGAAAACCTTAAGTTTGTTTAGCACGAAAGTCTAATAAAGAGTCAAGCACATAATTTAAATGACGTCCTAGTTTTTTTCCTTTTACCAATGCTTAGCTTTTATGTTGGTGCATTGACAAAGAAAACTTCAATTTATTTCAAAGTTTCCAAATGACACCAACGTCTCATCATGGCACCCGTCACTAGTTAGATTCAAATTAGAAAAGGTCATTGGTAAACGGGTTCTTTGCCCAAGCTCTAATTCCACTCAACTATGTACCACAGTTTGTGTCCCGGCCAAAATGGTGACAAAACACATTTGGAAATAAAAAAATTGTGTAGCCAATGAGAAGGTTGACCATGCCCTAGTGAGGAATTCAGTTTTTGCTTTTTTCCCCTTGTTCCCAATGTGTTCACATCATCTTTTCATGAGGTTTTCTGAGTTCTCAAATTGTTCCCCAAGATGTTCCCAATAGCACCTCAGTTTTATCCCATATGGTTTGCTGAAAGTTCAACTCTCATGTATATAAACTAAAATGGTGGACTGTTGGGGAGTACATTTGATTCTATTTGGGTGGTCCTAAGAGGCACCCTTTTATTGGGGAGTGCCCAATGTTCCAAAAACATTGGTAATGGGCCAATCAATATGATCCATTACCAAAAAAAAATTTAAAAAAAAGAAAAAAGCATGATCTCACCATGAACTAATGAATATGAATCACACTAAGTACACTATATTCCACTCTCTTGACACCTTCAGGCCAAAATGAAAAAAAATCTCTTGGTCTCTTGCCATAACAAATCATTCAGATTTTCAGAGTGTATTTTAGGTTGGTTTTCAGGCGCAATTTCGTGTGGGACCTTTCTGAATTGAGTAATATCACAATCAACATTGGGTGAATGCATAAGTGGAACTAATAAGTTTTTTAAGGCATTTCTTTTTCAAATCTGTCTTTATGTGTAAGGTAAAGCCTTAGGAGGGGGGGGGCGGGGGGGATTTAGTAGGGTAAGGCCCACCCAAGTAGAGAGCTCGCCCAAGTCCTCGAGTAAAGCCTTAGGAAGGGGGGGATTTACTAGGGTAAGGCCCACCCAAGTAGAGAGTTCGCCCAAGTCCTAGGGTAAAGCCTTAGGACAAGGGTGTACTAGGGTAAGGCCCACGGAAGTTGAGACCAGATCTTGATTTTGCTCATGGATTCCCTCGTCTGTCCGAGGGCTTTATGGATCATAAAGCACATGGCTAAATGAATAATAAAAAAATTCCATGAACTTTGGGATGATGAAGTGTGACAACCTCGTGAACAAATGTAAATTCTCGCACGTGGTGTACAATTCCATATACAAATTGTATTTCTATGTGAGTGGGAAATTATTCCACGTAAAAGACCACCATTGTAAGTGTAAGCTTTAGGTAAGCTTTAGGTGCCATGGAACCTGGGTCATATGCTTTAGGTCCCACATAGTGTTGCCCTCCTTTGGTTTTTGCATGTGTGCCCCCCAAATATCCGAGTTTGTGGAACACGCTCATTTTCAAAAACTTTAGTTTTAAGAAAAGTGAAAAATATATAGGGATGTATTTGCACAACATTCAATAATTTATTCAAATAGGTACATAGCAATTTATACACAATTATCATGTTTTTTATCACATTGTCATGATACTAAGTTGTTGGACATCCCTCCTATGGCTTGGAACACTAGATTGAGATGAAGATGACTTTCATGCACAAACACATGTATGAAAAGATTCCAATTCAAAATGCAGGACAAAAGTTAACATATCTTATGCATAAATTGTACAACTTCACATTTGAAAGCCTATGTTCAATATCTTGATAGGATTATGCAAATATGTTTATGCCTCTATCCAGGCCCTTCCTTTTCTTATCTCCTTTGCTATACTACATATTGTACCTAGTTTTGAAAATTTTCATCACAAGTACAATAATCAAAGACTTTAGAGGGAGTATGAGGTTCTTGTGTACTTTGTGCATTTTATTTTTTTGCCTCTTGTGTTGCTCAATGATATGAAACCCTGCCAATAGTAAATGAACCAAAGCACCCAAAAAAGGGCAAACACAAAGAACAAAATCGTAGGACCCACATCCAAGAAGACAAAAGAACCACCTAAGAGGGCAAACCACAAAGGGAGCATAAGTTCTTCAACCCCTTGTTGTCACAAAAAGCATATCAAATAAGGAAAGGGGAGGACCTCTTGAAAGGACGCTTAGCCTAGAAGAACCCTCACCTATTCTAACAGCATGTTTCAAAATAGAGATCATCTATGTGTGCTATAACATCATTGACACTCTCCGCCTATAAAATGTACATAGAATTTAGAGAGGAAAGTTTCTAATGCTTTTCATTTTCCATGCCATGTTGGCATAGTGATGAAGAAACCCATTTGCATGTTAGTGAAGACATTCGAAAACCTCTACAACTAGAGAAAAAAACATGTCCATTGGGAATTAATTGTGATAAAGATCATTCTTTGTTTGAATCATAATTGTCATCACAATCCCATGAGAAATAGAAGCCCGTGAAACCAAATCAATGCGAATGGGGTTGGTGATGATAACATTTGACAATGTGTGGACACCATCAATTGATAACACAATGTTGATTCAAGAATGCAAAGATTGTCGGGTAAGTGTTGAACGACATGGGTTTGCTCTTGTGAAACGCGAAACTTTGCATCTTTCACAATGGTTGTGAAAACATCTTCCACAACATTATGTGAAGTTGTCCTTTCCCCACCATGCATGTAGCGAAGAAGGTGGATCCTCATAGGATCCAAAGGCTAGTTACAAAGGCAGTGTGACATTCCAAGTATTAACCTGGTACAGAATGCGATGGAAAAAACATTTGAAAGTAGGCAAAAAAAATGGTTGGACGGGTCAACAACCAAGCTTTTGCACCCGACCCCACACATGACCTCAAGTGCAATTGATGCAAATCGGAAGGTAAATTAAAAAAGATGTTACTAGAAGAATGGTTGTGCATTTTTTTTCAAATATTTTTCTGAAAACAATTTGCATTTCTTTTGGCCAATTGCTCAAAAGGGTGGGACACATGTTGCAAGCTTCGAAGGAAAAAACTCTCACATTGATCTTAGATGCACCTGAAAAGAGAGGGGCTCTGAACTACTTACATTTATCACCTTCAACAAAAAGGAATTAAAATCCAATAAAAACTTGAAAGCTATAACAAGAGATACTAAAGCCCAACTTTTCAAATAGCCAACTGGTTTGGGTAATCGATAGATGACCTTGGGGAAAAAATGGGCCTCCTTTTGAACTTGACTACCTAGTAGCCTAGCACCATGTTAAATAAATTATTTTATAACATAATGTGAAATGAGCCTTAAAAGTACAATATTATTATATTGATTCTTTTCATTGATGGATGACAAATTAATTTGAGTTTTTGGACTTGTCATAAGTTTTTTGGTTCAATCCATGGACATGTTCAAAATTTAAATTATCAATTTTAAAGATATTTTCCAATTTTTTGCATTGAAAGTTTTGTCCTTAAAGATTTGGGACCAAAAAAAAAATTCATTAAAATAAAGTAACTCCCATGTGATAGCATCAAGAATATTTCCAAGTAATTATACATTTCAAAATATTTTTAAATGGAAGATTTTGATATGCCTTATGCCATTCACCTACCTACTATGCTAAGTTACATACACATGTATCATACTTTGCACCAAAGAAATGGGCAATGATGCGTTACCACAAGGGTCAACCTACTTCCTTACCTACCAACCCACCATTTCAATAATTGTCACTAAATGAATTAGGGTTTCCATGTGAATAGTGTGGGTCATCATAACTTCAAAACAATACGTTTTTTTTTGCTTTTCATCAATTTCGTTATGTTGCTCTATTCACAATCATCCATAAGTATATTAGTTAAATTTGGCAATATTCAAAATATGAAAATATAAAATCTTAAAGAATATACCTTTTTAAATTGTAAACAATTGTGGCAATGTTTAAAAGAAAAAGTTTGTATGTTTGGCGACTTTAAAATAAAAAGGATAAGGACTTTTTTAGTAATTTTTTTTTTTTTTTTGCAAAATGGAGTAAATTCACAACTAAAAAATATCATTCCTTTTGACCAGTGTTGGATTTTTAAAATTTAGAAATCAAAGAACCTCTAGTTGCCGGGTTTCTGTATTCATTTAGAATATCCTTTAAAACCCGAGTTTTAGTCCTTCCATATTTTTAGAAGCAAAATAACTTGTGATTTCAGGTATTTGAATTGTTTTAATGGAATTGCGCGTATCAATTTGTAGTTTAAAACATTGCTCCAGGTTTTCAATTTTTGGGAATTTTACTTTTGAATATACTTGCCTGTTATGCAAAAGGGTTGGTTTTGGGAATATTTGGCTTGAAAACCTTCAAACATGCATGCAAAAGGGTTTATTTTTCTTACTACCCTAGCTCAGCCTCAACTAATATGATCTCGACTTACATTGTAATTAATAAATAATTTGTTGTGACTATATTTGTGGCACTGACTCATCAATCAAATGTTCCAAGTCTTATATGGTCACCCCCAATACAATACTTAGTTTATATACTACATGAATATAATCAAATAGAAAACATAACTCTCAACAACAATAGAAACATTAAAACAATGCTAGACCTCAAGATCTCACATTGATGATTTCTAAAATTTGTAAATCTACGATGCAAGAGATATTGAATTTTGAGTAGTTTTTGCCATTGGAAATTCAATTAAAAATTTAAGAATGGTTTTGAAATGAAATATTAGTTTAGTAACCAGTTCAGACTTGAGCACAAGGTACACTAGTTGCTATTGAAGATGTACAAGTCAAAATGCAATATGCTTGATTTTAATGCTCAATATGAAACATCTTCAAAAAGATATTCATTGAAACTTAAAGCATGAACTGCTAGTGAAATCAACATGTATCCCTTAACTTGGCTATAACAATTTCCTTGGGTTAGGGTGGCACAAGACGTATCTTGACATGTTACACTGCCCTGCATTTCACATACTAAACCCTAAATCTTATGCCCTCTTTCATTTGAAGGCCCATTAACTACTATGCATCCGGATTCCGACCACAACAAATCTGGAACATTCTGGACACAATGTAAAACCTATGAGTTTTTGCACCTACAATTCACTATTGAGATTCCTATGCGCTTTGACAAGAGTCCCCTACACAGAAACTTAAAATCATGCATGAGCTTGTGCAAAATGAAACGTGCTTGAAACACCCACTGAAATTCATGGGCAAAAAAAGAAGCTCATGTCATTTTGACATATGGCAAACTTGAGAATACTTATGAATTACGGAAGCCAATGTGTAAACCCCCTGGGGCTGATGTCGCAACAATAATATAATAGTTATTCCATGAAATTTATCGCACTATGACAAAAATGAAACCATGACAAAATGAAACCCTGTCTGACTTCGGTTTTATATCTCCATTTTTGGTCCTTTCTTTAAGTTTTTGTTTCTCTATTCACGACTTTTATGACATATATGGTTTTATGGCATACCTAAGGAAAACGAAGGCCTGCGCAAGATTGACGTCTTTGTTTCACCGTCTTAAGCTCAATGGCTTTACAATCTAACTACTTGAGCTTCCAAAAATAACTATATTTTATTCAGAACTTGAGTCAAAACAGCAGTCCCAAGGCACAAAATATTTCTCACTACATATTGACGAAGTTTTGTTGGCCTCCACCACCTAGTGTAAAAGTGGACCTTGGGTCTCTGTGGTTGGCTCAAGAATTATTATTTTTAAAATCCATGTTCAACACACACATTGGGTCACACTAGTCACTATGACAGAGTGTATGATCATCATTGGAAGTTTTATGTTAAATAAGACGGTCAAAGAAATGAGTGAATATGCAACCTTAGACCTTAATGAATGGAAAAAAAAAAAGAGGAAAAAAAGAAATTTTCTATTGGAAGCGACATCTCTTGTTCTCATGCATTTGATTGAAAGCTAGTTTTGCCTCAACTTTATTCTAGTACCCACGAATAAAATTGGAGTTTGTTTGGGGGAGCATCTTCAAGCTCCAAGAGCGATCTGCCTTTAGAAAGAATGACAATTTCAAGAGTCGATTCCATGTTAAAGTCTTTTCACATCATTGCTTTTGAATTGTTACGTGTGAAAATTTAATGTTTGTGGTCAATACATATATGAATTCAAATTTACGTCACATCACAAGGAATAAAAAATTAATTTCTATAAAAGGAAATCTTTGAAATTACTACAATTTCATGAGTTTCTTGGAATATAATTGTCACATTATTTTATTTTATTTTTCAATAGCTGAAAATTGAATTGCACGGGATAAAATTATTGTAAAAAATGATTTCATGAAAAACCTATATGATCAGTGGAATTTTGTTCTGAAAATGACTTTAAAAAAATATATTCTGATGACAACAATTTTATCAGAGCCGGTTTAGGTGGGATGGGCTGTAGTCGTAGGTTGTACGAAAAGACCATTCCAAGCTGCAAGTCTATTAGAGGTCGATTCCAAACCAGAATTTAAAATTAAAAAAACATTCTACAAGTTATAATGTTTCAAAATGCTTTTATGGATCCTAAAATATTGAAAGAAAAAAAAAATATATATATATATGTACTTTTCAATGTCTTTTGAAAATTTTGTGTGTTTTCAAAGTTATTTTTGTTGTGAATCTTTGTGTCTTTCCAATTTCATATACATGTAATTTCATACAAATGTAAATATGTGTTATTTCATTTGAATATGTTAAAATTATTTCAAGAGATTAACATATGTTTTTTTTTTTTTCCTTTGAGATTAAACTAGTTTCCAATAAAAACTTTTCCCTTAGATACCTAATTCAAGAATTTAATCTCCAGTTGCTTAGTTGATTTAATGTTTATCCATCCTAATTGCTTCCAAACTTTCAATGAATTAAAAATAGAGGTGACCAATTAAATCTCCCCTTAGATGATAATTGAATGATATGTTGCACAAGTGAATCCTATATATATATCCAAAAATAACAAAGTTTTCAAATGTAAATCATTTTTATTTATTTTTGGTCATTTCATTGTCACTGATAATGGGGAACCAGCACAGAGCCCAAGTTAATATTTAAAAAATAGTTAATTTCAAACAAACAAGAAAAGCAACACCCCCCTCTTCCGCCCAGGCCCCCAAAATCCAATGGTCAAAAATTTGCACAGCTCAGGTAACGTTAGAAAATTGGTTTGAACGTACCGTCTAACGGTCAAACAGACGTATAGCACACTTACTAAGGGGGGTAATGCTTCGAACTGGTGGTCAAAACCTCTTATAGCCCTGACAGAGTCGGGTGAATAGAATGGTACAGTCTGTCAGATTGAGATCAGAAGACCACCCTTGATATGAGGAAAAAAAAAAAAAAAAAAGTCGCGCTTGGTGGGAGACCTTCGTGGGTTTTTTGGCCGTTGAAAAAACACCTCTTGGTCACGCTCACGCAGTTCTTCCTTTCGTGCAACCATCTATTTTTAAAAACTTATGACACAAATTGATCCATTTTCCTCAACAACAACACCCCCCCGCCCCCTCTCCCCTCCAATAAACAAAAACGAAAAAAACAAACAGGATAAAACAACTCATTTACTTCCTCAAAAGCGATGCACACATTTTTTTTCACATGTCGCAGGCCGAAAGCATAGTACATTCTACCCGCAATATACTACACTTTTCCATTCATTTACTAAACTTTTCTAGTACACTTTTCTATTATTTTAGTGACGTAAAACTAATGTATGCCCTATGAGGCTTTAAAATTAACAGCCACTAGTGGATGCCCGTGACCTTCGGCCACTTTGAAGTCCTCCTCATCCTCCACAACATTTGCCAAAGCATATGGGATAACAGTGAGGTGCTTATATGCAGAACATGTTAAGGAACGCATTGTGAACTTGGGGAACATATTGGGAACCCATTAGGAACTTAGAGGGAACACCGTGAGAACACATTGGGAAACAGGGAAAAATGGAAAAAAAATCTTTCTCGCCCCCCCAAACTTAAAAGGAATAAAAGCAAAGCACCTTGGGCCTTCCCATTGGCCAAAATTCTACTGTCCATCCGGCTTTGGCGGACCTGTAGGGACTCTCCCGTGCCCAGCCCGCCCTTGCTGGCCACCGTCACAGCCAGTCAACCCCTCTCCCGTTTTTGCCGGGCCGGGCCCGGACGGCCATCTGTGACGAACCCAAGCTCCGTCACAGACGTAGTGAATTTATATATAAGATTGGTAGGGTACTTATTCATCACGCATCTATTAGTTACCGGTCATTGGGGGGGGGGGGGGGGGGGGGTGTGGGGTGTAAGGCCATGACGATAGTTTTATTTGTTTTTTCTTCCTTCCAGAAGAACACAATGATTGACCCATCACCAATGTTTTAGGAACATGGGGGGATACTCTGCAAAGGTAGAAGCCCAAAAGTGGAACATGTTTTTCATGCTTTTTTTACCCTCCTTTTACATTTTATATACACGGAAGTTGAACCAGGGCCAAACAATACGGGAAAAAAAATTAATTGCTATTGGGAACGTCTTAGGGGAACACATTAAGAACTTGGAGAACACGTGAGAAAGCCGTTGAGAATTTGATGGGAACACAGTGGGAACTTTGACAGGAACACATTGGGAATAACAAAGACCCAACACCCCTGCCCTCCTACACTGAGCCCTGGGAGCATGCTTGCAAAACTTATTGGCTAAAAAGAAAAGTTTTTTTGCCTACTTGTATTATGCTTTACCATTTTTTGCCTAGGCTAATGGCACAGAGTATTCTATGAAAAATTCTTTGTTTTTAAAAAGAAAAAATATATATTGAAAGAAACGACAGGAGTCACCACAATTGCCTACAATATGAAATGGCTCTTGAGATTTTCATGCTTCGAATCTCACCAAATTTGGCTAAATATGGTTATGGATGATCATCACTGGAGCAACATCACAAATATTTCTATATATAAATAAATAAACACTCAAGTGTTTTTGTGATGATCATCCATAACTATATTTAGCCGAATATGAAGTAGAAAATCATAAGCACCCTTGCATATTGTAGGGAATTGTGGATTTTTTTTGCTTTCTAAAATAATAGAAATTATCTTTTTAGCCAAAAAAATTTCAAACAAGAGGGACTTTATAACAGAATTTTATTTTTCTAGAATATTCACAATTATGGCGAAAATTGGCCACCAAAAATATCACTAAAAATTCTCTGACGGTAATTATCCATGTCCCCCTTATTACTAGTATCCAGTAATAATAGTAGGCTATCGTAATGGACAGTCCACTCCGCTAGTATACGATGTCCTGGCCGCCTACATACGAGGAAAATGGAAATACGCTACGGTATGTTATACGTATTCGTCCTGGAGCTCATTGTATTTAAACTCGCGAGCACTGCGGATTGCTGTGTGGAGATCGCACAATTGCCTTTGTGTGTTTGTCGAGTGCATCCGCCGCTGACTGCTGCTGCTGTTATTGTTGAGGATCTTTTGGTTTTCAGTCGGTTATAGTGTTCTTTGGTATTTGTCGGAAAGAGAGTGAGAGAGCGAGAGGGAGAGAGAAATAAGCAAGAAAGCGAGAGAAGAGTTGTTGTAGAACGGAATTTGTTGTAGAAGTGAAGCGAATCTTTTGCATGGTTGCATTTGCGTGACGGAGGAGTGAGAATCAGAAGGTCTCATCTTCAGCCGACGTTGTAGAACGGAATTGTAGGAAGTAAACTGGTTGCATTTGCGTGACGGGAGAGTGAGAATTAAGGTCTGAACTTCAGCCGACGTTGCAGAACGTAATTTTAGGAAGTGAAGAGAATCTTTTCTTTTGCATGGTTGCACTTGCGTGACGGAGGATTGAGAATCGACGTCCAGAAACAGATGACGTTGTAGAACGGAATTAGCCAGTGGAGTGAATTCGTATTGTGTTGCGTTTTGTACGTGGTGGAAGTGCAAAAGTTAGAGAGGCGGCGGTAAAAGAAAGGGGAACTTCTCTGATCAGCCGTCGAAACTGCTGTCGTGGTCGTCTACAAAAGAGGCTAATCATCTGGAGGCCGTTGATTGTGGAGGAGCTTCAAAGGATCCAGCAAGGCTGAGAGAAGAACAAGAACAAGGACAAGAACAAGAAGGTATTGTTTAGTTATCCTAAAGACTTGCTGCGATGGCTGCCTCGGTTGCATCACCAACTTTGCCTGCCGGACGATATGGATCATCATCCGTGTGTGCGTCTCATATAACTTCGGGG